>JAQQAC010018689.1:38787116-38837814 GCA_029783875.1 Phataginus tricuspis
TCACTTCCCTCACTTCCTCCCTCAGCTCTTGCACATTTTTCTGTAGATCCGTCAGCATGTTTATGACTTTTATTCTGAATTCTTTTTCTGGAAGACTATGCATGTCGATTCCTTCAGATTCCTTCTCTGGTGTGGTGTTTGTCTGAAGCTTTGTCTGTATCATATTCTTCTGTCTTCTCATGACTATAGAATTAGTTGTTGGTAGTTGTCACGTATGTCCGCTGGGCTCTTTATGACTTTAAAAAGGAAAGAGAAGAGAGGGGAGAAAAGAAAAAAAGAAAACAAAGAGAAGAAAAAAAAAGTACTTCTACTAATAAAAAAAGTAAAAAAAGAGAGAAAAAGGAAAAGAAAAGAAAGAAAAAGAAAAAGCAGCAACACATAAAAGAAAACAACAACAAGAACAACAACAAACAACAAAAACAAAAACAAAAAAAAACCAAAAAACGCCCACTGGTGGTGGTTTCTGTGTGAATGCTGTTGGTGGCACTATTGCTCCACTATTTCAGAGCAGTGACCACGTCGCTCCACACGGCCCTTTAAAGCTGTGACTGGGGTGAGAGTGAATCGGAGGCTGTTGAAAGAGAGGGAAAGAAAAAAGAAGGAAAAGGAAGGGGAGAAAAAACAATAACGAAAAATAAAAAAAAATAAAAAAAATAAAGCCCTTGGGAGTGGGTTCTGTGTGAATGCTGTAGGTGGCGCTGTTGCTCCACTATTCCAGAGCCATGGCCACCCAGCTCCGCAAGGCCCTTTATAGCTCTGGCTGGGTTGGGAACGAATGAGAAGCTGTTGATCTCTGTGGGGGTCTTAATAGCAGCCACCCTGTCCCAGTCGCCAGCCAAGGGGTCCAAAGCTCCCCAGGACTCCCAGCGTGCTGGGCTCAGCTTGCGGGACTATCCGGCCCCTCTACTGAGCTCCTGTCTCTTTACGACCACTGAGAAAGAGCGGGCGCTTTTCTTCCCTTTTTTTTCCCTTCTCTTTCCTTCCCGGAGCCTGCCGCGGGCAACTTGCACGTTCCGGGCTGGGACCCTGTGCCCTCTGTCTCTCCTATCTCCGCTACACCGCAGGCTGTGTGTCGGCGCTCCTGGCGCAGACTTCAACTCCCTCCCGGCTCTGAATCCTCTCCTCCTGCTGGAGCGCTGGGGGAGAAGAGCGCTCGGTCCCTCCGGGGTCGCGGCTCCGTACCTTACCTGCCATGCCGGGATTCCCGCCGGAGTGCTGGGGTGGAGGAGCGCTCTGGTCTCGCTGGGTCACGGCTCCGTCCCGCCTCGCTGGGTGCTGAGTCCTCTCTCCGGAGTGTCTGACCGCCGGAGCTCTGGGGGGGAGGAGCGCTCGGTCCCACCGGGGTCGTGGCTCCGTACCTTACCTGCCTTGCTGGGACTCCCACCAGAGTGCTGGGGTGGAGAAGCGCTCTGGTCTCGCTGGGTGCCGAGTCCTCTCTCCGGAGTGGGTGACCGCCGGAGCTCCGTATGCTGTGCACTTTCCTGTGTATTCTGGTCTCTCTTTTAGGGATAGTTGTATTTGCTGTATTTTCGTGAATAAATATAATGTTGGGAGGAATTTTTCTGCCGGTCTGCTTACGTTGCCATCTTCCCGGAAGTGAGTTTTCCAGGATTTTTGAATGTGTGTCTTCAGGGGTCCTGGCCGTCCTGTCACTGCTCCAGGCGGCCGCACAGGCGCTGCCCACCGACACCGCGCTTGCTCTCGCTGCCGCTGCCAGGGCTCTGTCCCGACACCAGGGACCGCCCCCCCTTCTCTCCAGCCAGCCCCCACGATGGGGCCTCTTCCCCAGCAACAGGGCCCCCTCTCCCCAGCAGCCCAGGTGCTGTCGGGCGGCTCCTGGTTGTCAGCGCCTGGCGATAAGGAGACCTGTGCGCTACCCTTCAGTAGCCCCTTGTGAGTGAACACGGGCACCGCTCCGGTGCCATCAAAGGCACGCTCAGAACAGGAGCTGAACTAACAAGGCGATGATGACCCAGGGGCCAGGAAAGCGGCCGTTCTGCCCCCGGCCCACTCCCTCCAACTGATTCCTATAGTGGAACTAAAAGAAAGTGTTTTTACCTACGTACTAGTTTATCTAGGAGTTCACACACATTTCCTAGAAAGGTTCATCAAAACAGTGACCTAGAGGAATGGATGAAGCGCTTCAGGTTGCTTGCGGGCCCGCTGCGTTCTGATCTGTGCCTGAGGGCTTCCCGGCAGAGGCAGCCAGCCAGGAAGAGCCGGAGAGAGGAGGGGGAAGGGAGTCGTGCCGGCAGAGGCCTTTCCAAGCTGGCGCGCTTGAGGACCACCCGAAGTGCTTTTGAATGACTAGGGGGTTAAATTATAGCATGAATATTTTGTAAAGCTCCCAAACTTTAAATGTAGTCCAGAATCATGGCTCTGAGCTTGTTGTTTTCCATTCCAGTACATACCAGCCGGTGCAGCCACCTGCCCCTGTGCCCCCCCCCCGTGCCTCCTGCCGACACTTCAGGTAAGGTAGGGGCATGATCATCTCGCCGGACTGAGGGCAGGAGCGTTAGCAGTGGCGATGTCCCCTTGAAGGTCTTCCCCTCTTCGGTGGCGCTCGGTCTGTGCTCACAGCAGCTGGTAGGTTGGCAAGGATGTTAAGAACCAAAGACTCGGTCTGTGTCCTTGAGAGGAACCCTTGCTCACGTTTGGCCAGATGGCAGTTCCACCAGCCCGTGGCCTTGGGAGGAGTGCAGGCCGCTGCCGATGCTGGGGAAGTGCCCCTGCGTGTGCAAGCTGCTCACAGGTGTGAGGGGTTAGGTAGGTAGAGCCCTCAACCTCGGATGGTGGCAGCCAGGCCACCTTAGAGGCAGGTGAGGAAAAGGGGGCCCAGGGCGACGGTCCTGCCTCAGCCATGCAGGAGAGCAGCGGCCCGCCAAACCAGGTACTGGGGGCACGCCCGCAGAACCTGGGGTCTGTTCTTTCCAGTTCAGCAAGTGGCAGTGGTAGGGGTTACGTGCCGGGGCACTGGGGGGGGCTGAGCCGCCTGGGGTCAGCCGGGTCCTTGAGCCTATCGTCCCCCTTCCTGCTCTCTCTGGCTTCCAGCCTCTTCAGGACCCTCCTCACCATCTCTGAATACAGGTGAACTCTTGGGGATGCTAATGCAGGCTACGGAGGCTAAGCTGGAGTACAGATGGTCCACGGTGCTGCTGAGGACAACGTGTGGCCGCCGTTTGTCACAGGCCTGGAAAAAGACATGTCTGCACTCCTGCCGTGCTGTTCCTGCAGCCCTGGAGGGGCCTGGGAGCTGTCAGTTCTGAGCGTGCTGCCTTCTAGCAAATCAGAAAACTCTTTCTTTCTGCAGAGACAGCTCTGTGCCTCATCTCTAACCACAATGTGCACTTTCCCTCTTCCAAAGAGACATGGTGCCTGAGGCCTCTTCTCATCTCTATGGAATACAGCTTCCACTGTGCTGGATTCACTTGGAGAGGCTTTTTAAAGATTTTGTTATGGTTTCTCCTCTTAAAAAAAAGAAAGTTGTGGTGCTAGAACATTGATGGAGTTCTACTGTGGGCCTCTCTTACTGAGTTTAGTTACAGACATTTTTGGTTTCTGTATGTAAGAAAATATGCAGAGTTAAAGATTTCTGTTCTCTAAAGCTTTAGCTCACATATCCCATCTTTTCTTCATACATTCTTTCTCTTATCCAGATTGTTCTTCTTCCCGTATAGCAGAGCCTGCCTACTTCACCTTGTTACAATTTTTAATTTTTGAATTCTTTTTGTGGAGTTTTTGGGGGCTGGGCAAGGAACGATGCAGAAGACCAAGCAGGCAGTGGGAGTGGCCTTTCTGTCTCTGCCCTGCTTCCTGGGAGGAGAGGCTGGGCTTGCCTTCAGGAGGCGGAGGTGTGACTGAGGTCACTAAGGAGACAGTCCTGCAGCCTGTGGAAGCCATTCGTGAGCCAGATGTGGATGAAGACCAGGTCTTCCTGGGGAGGTCCCAGGAGGGTGGACTCACTGGCTTCTAATTCTCACGGGCCAGGCCAGTGCCCTCTGAGGGCATCTTTGCCAGCTGCCAGCTTCTGGGCATGCCCACTTGCCTGCTCCTAGATGGTCGTCACTGCCGGGCTGTGACCGTGCATCCACTTGGGCTCCTTCCCCACCGCCTCGCTTCCGGACCAGGGCTCTTGAGGAGGCGCTCTGGCCTCCGAGGGCCGTTTGGCAGTCTCTCGGAGACGCTGCTGATCATCATGCCTGAGGCTGGGATCTGGGCTCCGGGCCCCTAGTGCTGGAAAACAAGGGTGCCCCTGCGCGCCGCAGTGCGCAGGCTGGCCCCGCCTGCCCGATGGGAGTGTCTGGCGCAGAATGTCAGGAGTGCTCCCAACTAGAGGACTTGGTAAATTCCCGCCAACCCTGGGCACAAGTGCCTTTTGAGAGGGACAGGCCTGGTGTCCTTGAGTATTGCCTAACTGACCTTTGAACTTTGCACACAGCAAGAGCTGCCCTCGAAAGGCATGTGCTGTTGTATACCTGCCATGTGGGCATGCGTCTTAAGAGGACCGAGGTGGGGATCGTTCTGGGTGTGCTGTGCAGGGCAGGAGAGGGCACAACTCCTCACAGCTCAGCCCCACTTGTTACAGACGTGCGTGCATTCTCAGTCAGACAGTTGGCCAGAACATGCCCCAGCCCCCTCCTCGGAGGACATGGCCCTTGGCATGACCTGTTGGTGCCAGGGTAACTGCTCCTCCCGCCCTGAGATGAGGGACAGTCAGCCCCGAGGTTGACTGGGCCTTTTGGGGGAGGGTGTGGGCTGGGGTCAGAAAGGTGTAAGGCATATAGTGTGGGAGAGATGGTGTTTCTGGTGTTTTTAACCAAAGAATTTGAAATGCTGCCTGATTAGGAAGTCCGGTCAGTGCCCTCGTCGGTCATGTATGGGTGGGGTGGGGGGACAGCACTCCTCTGAGGACCAAGACTGGAATTCGCTGCTCCACCGCCCACCCCTGGGCTGGACGCCCTCACCCAGTTCTATTTCCTGTCCTTCCTGCCTACTGACCAGTGGGCCCATGTCACCGCCTAGTGCCTGCGATGCCTCCTGCTGCTTCAGTGGCGGCTCTGGGGCTGCCCTGTGGGCTGTAGTTGAGGGACTGGAACGTTGGAGAGATGCCCGATGGGGGACTGGCATTCTGGGGAGGAGCCGCTGCTGTGTGGCACACAGGCCTCCCCTTCTGGGCGAGCCCAGCACCACACTCAGGAGGGGCTGCTCTGATCTCAGGGCAGTTAAAATGGGTCCGGAAATCAGGTCTAGAACTTGTCCCCAGGTTCTGCTAAACCAGTTTCTGAGGAGAGGAGTGGGTATGAGGGAGGCAGCTCTGTGGCGTGAGGGCTGACGCCCTGTGCCTGGCCCATGGTTCTTCATTCCCTCTTACAACTCCGTTTCTGTGCAACCTGCACTGTAGGTCCGTCCAAGCATTAGCAAGTCCCCCTGCCCATTACTGCTGCTTCTCTCCCTGGCACAGCCACGCATTCTCAAACCAACCTTCATTTTCCCAAGCAGATCCCAGAACTCCCTTGTCCTTGTGTCAGACCTTCCTCAGTGTCGCCATTCAGCAAGGCACAAGCACAGGGATTATATCCTCCCTTTACTGTCCTTCCCTTTATGGGGGCAGGAAAGGGTGCGTGATCAAATGCAAACTCCTGGTTATTTCGATTTCTGTAGTGTCTTTGGGGTGTTTCGCTCACTCACTACCCAGGATGTGTAAACTCCTCAGCTGGGTGTCAACTCCTTGCTGCGGTAGGCCAGTGGGTAGGACTTGCAGGGACTGCCTAGGAAACACACTGCTTGGCCGCCACTCCTGGGAGCACCAGTCCCGGAGCAGAGCTCAGAACCTGCGGGCTGGCCAAGAGCTGCCGCACAGCTGAGAAGGCGAGTATGCACCACAGAGGAAATCTGTTCCAGGGCTGGAGGCAGGTGTCCTCCACCTTAGTCCAGTTAGGTCAGAGGGCTCGTCCAAACCAACGTCCAGTCTGAGTGAAGCCAGCCCACCACTGGTGGGGCCTGTCCCCAACACACCCAGCCCTTCAGGGTGGCATGCCCCCCGCCCCGTGCACGTGTCGCCCTGGGCGGCCATTCAGCTTACACCCAAGCACACTTGGCAGTCTCCCCACTAAGGCTCCTCACCTCGTGCCCGGCCACGCCTGCTGGTGTCGCCCTCCAGCTGCCTCTTCCCTCCTGACCCCTGGTATTTCGCGTGTTCCTCCCTTGCAATTCGTTTGTCTTACACCGACATTTATTTTGAAATAAAACAGAAATCTGCGTCCTGGTCTTACCCATGGGTGAGCTGGGGACTTGGGTGGCAGCTTCAGAAGCACAGGCTGTCTCATGAGGCAGGGCCTGGGCGCCAGGGCCACTTGGCCAGAAGCACAGAGCGCCCTTCCCGCCCGCACACGTTCCTCTTGCGGTGCCTTGTCACGTGGCAGGTCAAGCACAGAAGCCAAGGGATAAACTGTGACATTTAGGGGCATGTGCTTTCCTGGCTGGCTTCCCCCCACACCACACCAGTCATACGCACCCCAACCCCTGGTCTTCCTGAGGCGAATGCAAGGGGCATGCTGGCAGGAAGGTAATACACGAGTCCTTTGAATCTCTATCAAATGTGGATTTTATTCAACTGACAAGCACTTTTCTACAGCCGCACTTGTGGAACATCACATGGCAAAAACAGAGGAGTTTTTTTTCTCTAGCGTTTTTTTTTAAACCTTATTAAAAATGAGATTGGTCCTAAAAATATAGAAAGAAATAAATTTAAATTCACAAAAAACTGTACATTATCAAAAAGTCACTAAAACACCACATTTGGTTATATAAAAGTCAAGTCCCTTTTGTTGTAAAAGGAACATGGAAACTTGGTGTCGATGGTGTGGTTTCTTCCTGTTACCAGACTGACAGGGCCAAAGAACCAAGGGGGGGGTGCGCCTTACTTGTTTTCTGACCTGCCTTCCCTACTGAAGACTTGTCAAGAGAAGACCCACCTGGAAGGGGCAGTGCAGACAGGGAAGGAAAGGGAACAAGGCCTCGCCGTGCCCTCCAGCCCCAGGGAGGCCAGGGCTCCCCACCACCAAAGATTCCTGGTCCCCAGGGCAGGGGATGGAGCTGGGAGAGGAACGCAGTGGGACCGACTGAGATTTCACTCCCCGCCCACCTTGCCTCCCGCAATAAAATTAATGTAGTTTATTTTACGCCAGGGGAAAACTGCCTGGGGGAGAAAGAGCCCCCAACTCTTAACAGTTCTGGACATCTGACTAACACAAAGTCTGTTACAGCACAGTTATTTAGATAAAATATAAATATTTATGCATAATATAAAGTCAATTCAAATATTCTTCAATCCACCTCTTATTTAAAAGCAAAAAAAAAATCTCAAATAAAAGTTTTGAGGTTTATCTGACAGAAAAGGCGACTTTAGAAACAGGTATGGAAGAAGGGGAATAAAGGAGTGGGGGGCTGCCCAGGACCCAGCCCGCCCCACCCCCTTCAGTGGCTAGTCACTGCTGCCGAGGTGCAGGGCCTGCCCCCGCCCCCCTCGCCGCCGTTGGGACACCTCTGGGATGCCTCTGCTCTGCCGGAGCCAGCCAGCAGCCACCTCCCCAGTGCAAGTACCCGTAATCTCTGGTGGGAGGGGCTCTGCTGAGCAGGAAAGCAGGGGGCTGGGCCCAGGGCTACAGCTGGGAGTTAGCAGCCTTCGTTTCCATGATGGGGCTCAACTTGGGCAGTCACACGAGGGCAGCAGTGGACCCAGACCCCTCCTCCCTACTCTTGTGCTCCGGGGTCTCTGCTGCTGGGGAAGGGGTCCTGGGGCAGGAAGTAGAGAAGGGGAGGAAAGTACAACAAAACCCACAGAAACTCACGGACTGGGAAAGGTCTAGTTCTACACCCCTCCCTGCAAAAGTTGAGGGCTCAAAGCTGGTGAAAGGAGAGTTCCTCTAAAGATTGCACAGTTTGAAGAGGCTGGAACAGGAATGACTGGGAGTGAGAGGAGTGAGGCGCAGCCCTGTACCCAGAAAAAAAAACTCCTGTGGTTTCCCAAAGACAAAAAAAGTGACGGCCTGAAACAACGGGAGAAGGTGGGGATACAGAACACACAGTTCAGGAGGCTGAACAGATGCCGTCAGATACAGGGGCCCAGTCACAGCACCTGCTGGGCTCCCTCCCACTCACGCACAGGCCACACGCCCTCTCCAAGGCCGCTGCTCCCTGGCCTCCACCTTGGGGTGTGCCCAGACTCAGCAGTAGTTGTCCCTGAGGAGTTCCCAAGAGGGAGGTTGGGGTAAAACGTGGGGAAGGAGGCCGGAAGGGCCAGGGTCCAGGGTGCTTTGCTGCCCTCTGCCAAGCTGAGCTTCAGAAGAGGCTGTAAGCTCAGCTCTCGAGGAGTACACAGCATTACAGAGGGGCAGCTGTTGGCGGGAAGGTGGAGGCAGAGAGACCCCGGGACCTCTGAACTTTTCCCCAGGAGGGAAAAAAGACTTGGAAGAGAAAAGGATGGAGGAACCCGTACACATTAGTTTTACACTATTGAATGAGAGGAAATATGACCAGGGAGAGGAGGGAAAGGGAACTTGAGAGAAGCCGGGGAGGGACTGAGCATGGAAGCAGCATGTTCAGGGCCCGGTGTCCGGCTCGACACACCCGGGGGTTAAGTCCACTTCACTGGCCGTCACTGCGGGTCCACACACAGTACAGAGGGTTTCTCAGTTTCACACATTCACTAGAACTATTGCTATTGTTAAATAGCCCCAGAATGCGGGGCATGTACAGAGGAGGAGAGGAAGCTGGAGAAGGAAGTAGGGTTCCTCCTCATTTTTAATTAGGAAATAAAACAGGAAAGATTTTTTTTGGCTTTCAGTCCGAAAGGACCTCATCTCTGCCCCTCTATCTGAGGAGCAAGAGGAAAGAGAGAAAGGGGTGTAAGGTTAAGAGGGTGCAGGGTGCCGCCAAGGGCAGGGTCAAAAATCAGGGTTGTCTCTGACTGAGTCTGGCCCCGGGGCAGCGTCAGCCGCTGAGAGCGGCAGAGCTTTTTGTTCGGAGGGCAGGGGAGACGCCACAAGGTGACCCCCGTCCCCTCGGCCTCACAGATGGGCCTGTTTTCCCTGATAGAACTCCCCCCAGCGGCTCTCAAAGAAGCGGCGCATGATGTGCCCGGCCTGGCCCACTTCAGAGTCGTCCTCGTTGAAGGTCTGGCAGTTGTCGAAGACCAGGAGCGCGTCGGCCGCAAACTCCTCCGAGCTGGTGTACCTGGGGCAGGGGCAGAGGCAGGGCTGCGAGCTGGGCGGGGGCTGCGGCCGCCGGAGGGGAGCTGAGAGGGCCGGCCAGTGCGGACTTACCCGCCTCGGAGGAGCCGCTCCCGCATGGTGGAGAAATCCATAGGGTTTTTGATGACGCGCCGGTACCCGCTCACCAAACGTGGGTTCACAGGCTCCAGGAAAGGCCAGGCTGCATCGTGGGACTCCATCTCCATCAAGATAACCCTGCCATTACAAGGCACGGGGGGCACAGCTCAGGAAGCAGGTACCCTGACCCCTCCTGGCCCTGCACTCTGGCAGAGGCACAGCCAGCTGTCCCCAGGGGTCACTCAACTCACTCGCAAAATGTGAGGTCGCTGTGGTGGCTCCGCACAGAGAGCCGCCGCCGCTTCACAGGGGGCGGCCCTTCTGATGCCCGAGGCACTGCTGGGCTTTCTCTGCCCCGCGGTACCCGGCGCCGGCGGCCCTCAACCTCTGTGAAGTCCAGCACACAACTGCTTTTCCGCTTCTGGCCTTGTTTTGGGAAACCAGGCTTCTGAGTGAATTCTCCCTCTGCCTGCTGAGGATTGGAAGAAGGTGAGACTGACAACCCCAGAGGTGCAAGAGGTGCACTGCTCACCTGCAATTCACTACTACAATTCTTACACGTTCACGCATAACCCAGCACGGGGGGTGGGGGGGAGAGTACAGTCACCCCCATTTCATGGAGAAGGCGCGTGAGGCTGAGTCTAAGTGACTTGACCAAAGAAGGGCTGGAACCTAGGGCTCCCGCACCTGGTCTGGAGCTCTTTCCAGGGAGAGACAGAAGGCAAGGTAAGAAATGATAGTTGTAGGACTGCAGATAATGGGATGAAAAAGAAAACCTGGGCTCTGCCTGCGAGTGGGAAGAGAGCACAGACCCACCTGGGCCAAACAGACAGCGCAGAACCAGTCTCCTTCTGGGACAGCCTCCATCTTGGGCCGGTGGCAGTAAATGTGGCAGCCCCGGTCACACCCGTCACAAAGCAGGAGCAGCTCATCCTGGTCGCCCCTCCGGCACACTAGACAGGTCTGCACCAAGGTTGCGAGGAAGCAGTGTGAGCCCTCAAGCCTCCCCTTCTGGCGACCTCACCGCCCCGGCTGGCCGGCTCCCCAGGCCTCTCACCACTTTGCTCACAGACTTCTCCCAGGCGATGGACCGCTCCAGCTGGCCCAGACACAGGCACACCTGAGCGGCGCTCCGGCATCGCTCAAGCGTCTGGTGCCAGGCCCGAACACGAGGCGTAATCTCATACGATCTGGAGACAGAAAGTGATGAGAAGTGGGACCCATTAAAATTACCTCCCCCCCAGATCAAGAACAGGGGCTCGCTCACATCTCTGCAGCTGTGCCCTGGGGAGAGCTGGGCGTGCCCAGCAGGGCCTTCTCCAGCACAACCTCATGAGCTGGCCACAGGGGCTCTCGCAGGTACCGCCGCTCCACGTTCTGCTCCAGGGCTGCCAGGCGCATCACAGCCAGGTCCAGAGGGTTGGTAGTTCTGCGCTGGGGGGCCAGTCCCTCCCTGCCTCGACCTCGCCAGGTGATATCCTCCTGGGAGTCAGGCAGATGCTCACAGTAGGCCAAGTCTTCTCGGGTAGAGTCTGGGCCAGGACACATCCAGCCCTGCAGGTGGCACAGAGGGACAGAACTCATTGGAAAGGGAGAAAATTAAGCATAGAGAAAAATATGACCCTCTGAGGGTCATGGGAGGAACACTTGTCAAGTGGGCACCCAGGGTTTTCCCTAATAGGGCACAAGAGATTATTAATGCCCTCCCCTCAACAGCACTCTACCCAGTGCTGGCCCCCGTGTACCCGGATCTGAAGGTCCGACAGAATCACCCGCTGCTCCAGCTCCTCCACCTGCCGCAGCACAGCCAGGTCCGCCTCCCACGTCTTCTCTTGGGGGCTCCAGTGCACAGGCCCTCCTTGAAAGGCAAGCAGCTGACTGGGCTCAAAGATGGGGTCTGAGGAGACAAAGGGCAGGAGGAGAGGCCATCAGACTCTCTTCTCCATGGCAGCAGGTCACTTATCTCAGGCTCCCTGGCTCAGGCCGAGTCAAGCATGTCATACCAGTTGAGGGCCGCACACAGACTTCCTGTAAGAAATCCCTGTGCTTGTTCAGGTGTTTGTGAAGTGCTTTTTCCCGGATGCCCCGTGGGTGCAGGGCCTTGAGCACGGCGTCCAATGTCCCAGGATCTCGGATCCACCACCAGCCAGAGCACATGTCTATGAACAGTTTATGCACGTGGGGTGGGGAGTGGGTGTCAGCTGTTGAGTCACGTGGCCCACACCTGACACACTCCCTCCTATTCTTACCCCCTTCCACCTCAGTGTCACTCACCAGGGGGCACAGGCTGGGCTGTCCGCTGGGTCAGGTAACGCTGCTCCATCTGTTTGAAGAACCTGCTGGGGGGTCTCCCCCTCCGTTTTGGCTGTGCCAGCCCTGCGGGACTCTGTGGTATTTCTCCAGGGTCCCCTGCTCGCCTCTTAGAGGCCACCCCAGGCAAGGAGGTGGAAGAGAGCTGCGCTGGGGAACAGGTGTTGGCAGCACGGGGTCTGTTCCCCTGTGAATGAGATGAATGTTAGGGGATGAGGGTACTTCCATGTCTGCAGGACCCTAGCAGTCCCCCAGCTTCATCAATGGCCCACAACCAGGCAACAGAGCCTGTGGCAAGATGAAGTGCACACCACCGAATCCCCTACTCACTGGCTTGGAGGAGGAAGACAGCTGGGCGGGGGGAGGGGGCTGGTCTTCCAAAACTGCGGGGGGCGGTGTAGGAGCAGCACCGCAGGGCATCTGGGCGGAGAAGTCAAACCAGGCAGCCTGTGGGCCAGGGCTGGACTCTGCCTGGTCAAGCTCTGGCCCCTCTGGCAGCTGCGGCGGGCTGGGGTCCAGTTTTCCAGGGCTGCTGTCAGGTGTGAGGACTGAGCTGCTCAGCAGGGAGCCGTGGCTCTGAGTTTGGCTCAGCCAAGACAGGAAGGCTGACTGGCTGAGGTCATGCTGGCTCTGACCCAGAGACAGAGGGGGACCTTCTGGGTCCAGGAACCCAATACGGGACGGAGGATGAGGCTGAAGCTGGGGCTGGGGCTCGGCATGAGCCTGGAGCTGGGGCTGAGGCTGAGTCTCAGACTGAAGTTGGGCCTGGGGCTCTTCTGAATCCTGACCCCTGACAGGGGACTTCAGGTGCCTTGGATGCACAGACCCAGGTTTTGTTTTCCGAGGCCGGCCTCGGGCCCGGGCAGGAGAACTGGCCACGGCGCTGGAGCTGGCTGACTCCCTTCTCAGCAGGAAGGGTGCTGGGCTGGGTGCAGGGTGGGCTGTCACTTTTAGGGAGTTAGCTTCCTGCTTGATCGCCTCCTCAGGAACTGCAAAGGGAAGTAAAGAGCTTAAGACGCGCACTGATGCACAAGGGGCAAGAAAGAGGGCATAGAACAGGACATAAGACCTTCTTTTTTCTTGTCTTAATGCCCCATCCCTCCCTTTGAGGACTCCACTGTGAACGGCTTATCTGGTATCTGGAAGAGAAACACTTCTCTCCCAAGAAGTCAGCAGCCGCACAACCATAAACCAGCATCTGTGGGGAATCAGCATGCTCAGTGCTTCTCGAAAGGAATGTAACTCCGCCCAATCCCCTTAGCAGCCGGAAGCACAGGCTATTATCATGTCCACTCTACAGACGAAGGTGTCGGCTGGTCGATGGCAGAGCAGGCACCCAGTCTTACTCCAGAGCCTGCACCCTTAACCAGACGCTACAGGGGTGCTCATGAAGGGAACGAGGCCAAGACCATCAGGCAGAGGAGGAGGAGCCATTTGCTTCGGTTAAACAGGTCTCAAATTCAGGCTGTCAGGACACACCTACCGAGGCTCCCTTCTGTTCCTTCTACAAAGATACCAGCCAAATAGGGCAACACCCAGTAGCGGCGTCTGTAGCGGTCCTGACCCAAGGAGACTGCCCGGAGCATCTGGGATGAGTGAAGCAGCTTTTTGCGAAAGAAGAGCTGACGCTGGGAAGGCAGTGGAAGAGGAAGATAAGATAAAAATGATGGGTAAAAACACATTTCCAGAGCGACAGTGGTGACTTCATCTAGTATATGGGAAAAGGGCACTGGCTCTCAGCTTTCCTATAGGACTGATGCTATCTGGGTCCAATTAATTCTCTCCCAAGCCACACCTCTGGCTCCTGGGCAGTTAGAAGCACAATACCTTGCTCAGTTTTTCTACCTGGCGCTCTAGCTCTGGGATGCTCGACACTGCAGCATCAACCTGGAGAAGCAAGCGGACACCGAGAGAAAGGGGATTATCAGAATCAAGAAAGAGAAATCATCTATTTTCCAACTCCCACTTTCCTTGGTCTAGGGCTGGTACCTCTCCATCTCTTCGACCCCTCCGGCCATGGACAGCTGCTGTAGCCTCCTCCTCTTCCTCCTCTTCCACACCACTCGTCTCCTCCATGATTCGAGAACTTCGCCTCCTCCCCAGGCCTTCCTCTGGCCCTTGCATTTCTGCTTCAGGCCGCCCAGTTCGCTTGGCCAGAGCAGTTTTCAGCCTTGAAACAGAGATTAAGGGAAACTGGTGAGCAATGGAATGTCATCACAAAGGAAGCGCCTGGCATCCAAGTCACTGCAGCCCTGGGGTAAGGTCCCAGCCCCAGGGGAGGGGTAATGGCATGGAGTTCCAGGCAGACATCTGGGATATCCTTCACCCTTTCCCCTTCTCCTCTCTCTCTGAGCCTTATCCTGTCCTGGACCTACCTTCGGAGCCGACCTTCAACAATCCACTTGTTTTTCCTGTAGCTGGACATACTCTCCAGAGTCTTGTCAATCTCGCTGTAGGGGAACAGGGAATGGGATTTTGAGGTCAAAGTGGCACCACACATAAAAAAGGAGACTCAAGGGCAAAGGGCTACAGCTGAACAGAGTTTCATCCTAAAGTGTAGACTGGATGACTGGCGGGGGAGGCTTAGGTTCTCTCAGGGAAGGCACTAAGATTTGGTCCTAAGTCACTCAAGCATTTCCAGAGCGTGGCACTCATCGCCCGGGACTTCCGGATGGCTGAAGCCCTCCCCTATCCCAGCCCCTCACTTGATGATGAGGGTGGAGCCGTTGAGCTCATGCACAAGGAAAGCCAGGACGGCAGCCTTCTGCTGGGGCGGCTGGGCCTGAAAAGGCTGGGTGCACAGGCTGTCACAGAGGGCCGGCTCCATTCCACACGCCATTAGGAAGCAGCGCAGGACCTCAGACACATTGTCTCTCGTCAGTGGGATCTCAGACACCTTCTCCCCCAAAATCTTTAAGGACTGTGTAGAGGAGAGTATAAAGGGAGTTAAGAGAGAAAGAGGAACAACCTAAGTTGGATACATCTGGAAGAGAAAAATACAGTAAGCAAAAATGATGGGGTGAAGAGAGGAAAGGAATGAAAATTACTAGGACAAGATATGAGAGAGGACAAGGGGAAGGCATGAAAGAAAGGGTGAAATAAAGGAAAATGCACCAATGAAGCATGGGGGGCTGGAAGAAACAAAACAGAGGGAAATGTAAGGAAAGCAGAATGGGAAGAGACATCTCCCCTTACTTGTCCTGTTCACTTTAGGGAGGGGCTTTAAAGAGAAAGCAAACGGAGAAAGCCAAGAGAGCCCTGGGTCCCAGGCCGCCCCACCCACCCAGGAAAGGACCTCACCTGACAGTAGGAGGGCAAGCCAGGGTCACAGAGTGCAGCCTTCAGGAGCCGCACTAGCAGGTCCTGCACCTCGCCCGAGCTGTCGCCTTGACACAGGAGTCCCTCCTGCAGGACCCCCAGGCTAGGTATATCTTTGGCAGGGTCAAAGCCTAGCACCTTGCCAAAGCTGTGCAGGAACTCCACAATGGTCAAGCAGTCTGAGAAGGCCCCACTAGGCAGGATCAGACCAGGGATGCGTGAGAAGTCAGGCAGGGGCTGTAGGCATACAAGTGGGAGGGGTTTGTGTCACCCATTGGTCATCTGCACAACTGGCCCCTCTGGGCCTGGACCTGCTGCCACTCCCTACCTGGTGGTCAGGCAGACACATGTCCTCTGTGGGCTTCCTCATCTCCTCCAAGATCACCTGCTGCCTCTGCCGCTCCTCCAGGCGCCTCCGCACTGCCGGCGTTTTATCTGCTTTACAGACTGACTTGGCTTTGGTCCCCTCCTCCTTTTCCTTCATTTTCGCCTTCTCCTTCTTCTCCCTCTTGGCCTTTGCCTTCAGTTTTTCCTGCTTCGTCTTTACCTTTTCTTTCTCAGCCTACCCACCGAAAAGAGAAAGGAACCATGAGTGCCATCAAACTTCCAGTCCCCACCCTTCCCTGGTCCCCATCCTCCCCACCTCAGAGCCACAGAAGTGACTAAAACAAGACCAGCTCACACTTCTTGCAAAATCAGTTTGGTGATTTCACAGTTTACCTGTGTGTGCATGCACCTACCTTGGATTTCTTCTTAGCTTCCTTCTGCTTTAAGCTCTTGGTCTCTTGCTTCCGCTTGTTTCTGGCCTGTAAACCATAAGGGAAGTCATTTCTCCTCAAATTCTGAAAGCATCTCTGCTTGGGCTAGGAGTCAAAAACAGAGAAGGGTGCTGGGGAGGAGAGGCGAGAGATGGGATGAGGGGTTGGCAAAGGATCAATTCTCTCACCCTGGAAATGCCCACATTGCTCCTGATCAAGCCCAATTCTAAACCAAGCCCCGCCAAAGTCCAGGTAATGAAGGCATGCTGCTTGCTATAGGGGGGCAGAGAGCAGACGTGGGTAAAGAAGGAAAGACAGAGCAGGCTGCAGGAGAAGGTCTCCAGCGTCCCTCACCTGTCCTGGGACAGCCATCTGACACTCTCCCCACTGTGCCTTCTGCTTTGGCTTCTTGACTTTGCTCGTCTTTGCTTTCTCTCCCTCACTCCCCGTTTCTGTGGCGGCAGAAAGAAAAATGGAGAGCCAGGCAGGCAGACAGAGTTCCAGTACCAAGAGCAGCACATGCCTGTCACAAAATGGCTTCCCAGGCAGCTCCCTGAAGAATCTAGACTATTTTTTTTTAAAGAAGTACATATAATAAAATGTTAGGGGAAAAATATGTAGGAGACACACCTGCTATGGGGGTAGCACAAAGAACTCAAATGACATCTCTGCCCAGAAGCACCAGCCCCGGAACAGACTGTACTATTCAGGAGTCCTGGATTCCACAACAGCAGAGCAGTCTGGTGGCCTCTCTTTCCCAGGCCACCTAACAAGGGCAGCAGCCCACAGAGGGGCTTCAAAGCAGAGAAGGGAAGAAGAGAACTAAACTGCCAGGGAAAGATGGTGGTGTCTGGTGTTGGAAGCAAGAATGTGCCAGAAACAAAGGCTGGGTACCGGGCCCTTCGGTAGAATCAGGTCAACGCTGATGTAGCTGTTGCTTTTGCCTAGCTCTGGCTCCACAAAAGCTATTAATTTTTTCCCTACTGGAAGACTGAATATGAAGTGTGATTCTGCAAACAACAACAGAGTGTTTTAGAATTGAAGTTTTCATTTATGATACCACTTATTCTATTCTGGCACAGAGGCTACCACCACCACACCTGTACAGCAACCCTCTAAGTTAGACAGGTATTAGCTGCAGGTGAACCGGTACAGGCTTCCACTAAAATATAAGTGACTTATTCCAGGTCATATAGCCAGAATCTGACAGCTGGAACTAAACAGAAGACTCTAAATTAAAAAAAATTCCTCACATTTTATCAGGGTAAATGTGCACATTTACTAAAAAATTAGACATTCCTACCTATCCATCCCACTAAAACAGTGCCAATGACCTTTTGGATTCAGATGGGAATTCTGAACCTGTGACACAGCAACGAGGAAATGAGAGCCTAGAGCCCAAAGCAGTAAGGTGAACAAGGAGGTGAAAGACAGTGAGGACATGAAACCCTCTCCGCGGGCCCACCCAGAGCTCTGCCAAGAAAAACTCAAGGAAGAAACCAGCTGTCCGAGAAGCACCACGGAAGCGCTGGGACCCTGATATACTGCTTTCTAGGCAGGGGAAGCGACTCAGATCGGTTCTGTCCAGACAATGTCAGCAGCACTCCTAGGAAACCCAGGCACCAGCACTTCATCGACACCCCCGCCCCAGCAAGCAGAATCCCAAAGTAGGAAACACTGTACCTTGGGCCTCCACCTTCTTTAGGAGGCAGTTTTCTGTCTTATTCAACATCTCAGTGATTTTGACCTTGGGTGGCCGACCTCGGCCCCGTTTCACCTTGGGGACTTCCTTGGTCTTGGCCTTCTCTGTGTTTCGAGGTCGGCCCCGTTTCCCAGTAATTGCCTGAATCCTGGATGGGATCTCCTCTGCTGACAGCTGTACCCACTGCAAGCCCTGAGGTAATGAGGACAACTCTGCTACACTGTGAGGGAACTGGTGAGGCCACCCAGCCCTCCGAACCCTTCAATGCCCCAGCCCTCCAAACCCCACAAGCAGCAGCTGCAGCTTGATCCATCAACCCTTTTTCAGGGACAAAAGCATATTTAACCCTTCGGTCTCCACCTCTGGCGTGTCTCTCTCTTCAAAGAAATCTCCAACGGGCATACGGGGACTGAAGCTGAAGTGCTCACGGCGGACACTGTGTACCACGTTGCGACTCAAGTACTAAGCGGAAGAGGTAAAGTGGCATTAATGAAGCCATAGCCCTACCAGGCCATTGACCAGCAACAGCACACACAGAACAGGCCCCAGAGCAGACTAGGTCAGCTTCCAGCCAGTGGGCCCACGTCCCTAAAAAACTCACGAGAACTGCTTTTACCTTGATCACTTCCGGGAACTGTTTCATCCTCTTCCCACAGGGGCCGTAATACCAGGTCTCCCCCTGCCAACGGTGGCTGCCCTTCCTGATGCGTACCTCTCTCCTCCACCTGCCAGGGAAGCACACGGGCCCTGCCGCCAGGTCACACCCCTACCCATGCTCCACCCAGGAGCCAAGCCCACTGAGCAGATGCCATCCCCGCATCTGCCTCGCCAGAACTGCAGGGAATGCAAACACAGCATGGGGTACAAGCTTGGCCAGAAGGTAAGCCTAAGCTCACAAACTGCTCAGGGCCTGGGGGAAGCAATACACCAAACTGTGCAAGCCCAGCAAAACCTCCACCCTGCCCTCTACTAAGTCAGGGACATGAGCACCAGGAACTCCCTCACTGATGCCATTCAGGGCAACTATTGTAATTCCAAGAAAGAGGATGAGGACCTAAGGAATAGAAGACTGAGGGCGGGGGAGCCGGGGGAAGCATAAACCTCTCGATTGCATGAAATGACCCCCACAGGCCAGGGTGGAGGGAGTCCCATGTTCCCAGCAAGATGAAACCCTATCTTTCTGTTGAATGTTAGGCAGAATTTGGACTTGGTGACCCTAAGTAGCCTGGGGGTTGGGGGTGAGAAAGACCAGGAAAGCAGCTATTCCTACAAGGCCTTGGTGCCAACTGGCTTGCTCACTCTGTCACGTGCTGCTCCTTCCTTACCTCTCCAAAGAACATTAGCAAAAAAAACAACACCCCAGTTCAGGACTCAGCCACTCCCCATTCACTGTATCCCTTCCCTAGGTGTACAGGACCAGTCAGCTAATTTGGATACCTAAGTCCTAGGGCCACCAGCTGGGTTTGGAAAAGGTAACAGCTGTGGTTGCAAGATGAGGAAAGAATAGGTGAGGGCAAGCAGACCTGGCAGAGGAAGGAAAGCCTAGGATCTCAGGGGAAGAAACAGCATTGCTGCAGGTAATGGCAGGTCTGGTGGGCCCACCCCGCCCCATCTCACTCAGTTCATCAAAGGCAGTATGTGTAGCAGACTAGAGCACTTACCCATGCTGGAGGGGAAGACGGACTTCCTCTGGGGTCGCAATACGTCTCCGCAGGACATCACCTTGGGAGGAAGATAGGGGAGCCCCAAGTTAAGAGTTCAAGCAAAATACGGAAAGAACAGGCCAGCGGGGAAAGGCTAAATGCCACACAGGACAGCAGCTTTTCCTGGCCTTGGCTGTGGTGGAACGGCACCTGGGCACTCACCACCACTGGAGGTAGGGACGCCTCCTCCCGTAATCTCCTCAGGGCCAGCAGTGCTCTCAGGGAAGATGCTGACGCCCTCATTTGCCAGGGAAGCTGCTGGGAAGATAGCTGCTGGGGGAGCTGCAGGGGAGGCTTTTGGGGAGGTCACTGGGGAGACCTCAGAGGCTGGTGGGAGGTCTGCTGAAGTTGGGGAGACCGCCGGAGAGATTTCTGGGGAGATTCCCAGAGAGGCTGCTGGAGACACTGCCAGGGAGATTGCTGGAGAGGCTGCTGGAGAGGCTGCTGGTGGGGCCGCTGGTGGAGCCGCTGGTGGGGCTGCTGGATGAAGCTGAGGAGTGGATGCCTGGTCAGGGGCTGGCTGGGTCAGAGGTGCGGGGAAGTCTGAAGCCTGAGTCTCCACTTGTTCCTGTTCCGCATCACTACCATTATTAAGGTCAAAGCTGTTATCTAGAATTCAAAGGGACAGGAAAAATGCTGTCATATAAAACAAGAAAATCTACTGAGTCAAACCTAGACTAAGCCAAACAGGATTACTCAAGGGCTTTTTCTAGGGTTGGAAAGGGGATGAACCTCTAGTTATCTTCCCCAACCATTCATGAAGATTAAAGGGAAAAGCTGCTGCTGTTACTGTGTGAAGAAACACCTTTCACATGGAGCCAGTAAGACCTCTGGCCTCTTTTCCCCTGCAAATGCAGTCCTTTGGGCACAGGGCAGAATCCACTTTAGCAGACTATGTCAGTTTTAGTCCCACCACACACCACCCTAGAGCCCCCAGCTCCCTGCAAGGTGCTCTCAGTCTCCCTGACAGGGAGGGTCCCGACTGTGGGACCTGTCCTCTCACCTTTCCCCAGGCCAAGGCCTCACTTACCTTGCAGGACAGACTCCCCGAGGACAGGTGGAGAGGTGGGGCTGGCAAAGATAGAGGCTGAAGTTTGACTGTCATCTGCCAGGAGACCAAAGGCAGTGGCATTGCTGAGGGAAGGGCAGTCAAGGGCAGAGATCACGGGGCTGTCCTCAAGAGGCAGCCTGTCCTCAGCACCCATCAGCTCTGTGCCATCTATACCATAGAGTCCTCCGCTCACTGGTTCTGCAGGGAGTTGAAAAATCAGGGAGCAAAATTCAGTAACTACTGGTCTGAATATATCCAATTCTAGTTTCCATAGTGTGAGGTTCTTTCTAATACTAAAATGGAGAAATTTCATGAAACCTAAAGAACCCTGAAAAAGTAAAGTTACTAGGCTACTGGGATCATAAAAGCTTCAAGTGGAAATAAAGGGAAAGGCACTGGCACTACGGTCAACCCACAGACCACTGCAAAATTCTAGGATCTGTCACAAAATAAGCCTTTTTTATAGTTCAGTGGGGTAAAAGGTAATTGTTCACTAGCAAATGTCTTCTTCCTAGTTAGTGAGAACCCAAACAGCCTGATTGTGTGGTAATAAGCTCCAATTCAGTAAATTATTACAGCCTAGGGCTCTTGGCCAAAAGGAACACTGGGAAAGAACCTGGGAAATAAAGCAATTCAGCACGGAGCGCGATGGGCCTAGTCAGGCCGGCGGCAGGGAACTGTAGCCCACCCCAGGATTATCTGGAGGTCCCAGATTCCAAGTCCTTTCTCTGGTTCATTATCTCTTCCAGGTAGTAAAAGCTGGCTACCCTCTGCACAGAGAAGCTGAAGGGAACCAGGCTCCAAGCCCACCTGGTGCCAGAGTGTTGAAGGGCTCCAGAGAGACTTCACTGAGGATTGGAGTGTCTTCCAGTTGGTCAGGAAGATGTGAAGGATCATCTAGGCAGCTCACCGTGGGGTCAGGGACTAAGACTGAGACCTCTTGGTGTAATGATTCCACAGAAGGAACAGAACCATTGTAGCCACACATCTTTAGTTCTAGGAAATCCCAGAAGAGGGCAGAAGTCAAAATTAGTGCCTGCAGTGGTACACTGAGCTAGCTACAGTAGGTAGTCATTATTTTCTAGAGGAACACCCATTCTTTCAACATTTATGGGTGCCAGCTCTGTTTGGGTACTGATTATACCAAGACACTCTGAGTGAGCACAGAAGTAATAGCAAAATCCTTTGGCAGGTAAGGAGAAGAAAGAAGAGGGTGGGGTCTGAGATAAAAATCCCATCATATTCTCAGCTATTTACCCCACCCAGTGGTAAACAGAGCAAACACCCTGTAAAACCACAGGTCACCTGCATAGCAAACTAGGCATTTATCTATTTTGAAAGACAAGATGAGGGGGACTGTCACATGCTAACAACAAAAAGAAAGGAAACTGAGTAGACGCGCATTCTATCTTCTGCCTGCTTCCTTCCCCTCCTTCACGTGCCAATCACTACTACAGCTCAGCCTGCTTCAGCAGCCAGTCTGGCCCTGCCACCAGCAAGTTGGCCTCAATGCTCCCTTGCTAATGGCCCAACCCTTCCCTATATTCTCAAAGAAGCCCCTCCTGATGCAGGGTGTCTGTTGGGGCTGTTCCGGGCTCGCCCACCTGCCCTCTCCAGGCCAGCAGCTCTGCATGAGCTTGAAATAATTTGCACTCCCACTCGCCGAGCTGGTGCTGCGGCCACAAAAACACCAGCCACTTGGCTCTGCTAATCACCAACATGCAAATCAGCCTCCCCTGCAGAGAGCTAGAAAGACAAGTTTTCCTCACCTCAAAAAGCCACTGCCCCCAGTCCCACCTTCCCTCTCCCAGGCCAGCTCCCAGACCACAGTCATACCTGGCTGCTCTTCTTCCAGCTCCAGGCTGCCTACCAAGCCAGTGCCACTCTCTGCCACGACCGAAGTCAGCTCCTTTCTTGCCGCCTCATCACAATGGATGCCACCGCCTACCTCTTGGGAGGGTGTGAAGGTCTGGATGCTCGACCCTAGCATAGGAGAAGTCTGTGGGGAGCTGAAAAAACTAGGGGGTCCATTGGGCATCACCTCAAAACTCTGGTCAGGAAAGGAATCATACAGTTCCTGTGAGTCGAAGTTAAGCCCCATTGGGCTCTGGGTACCGTTGGCCCAGAACTCTTGGCTCCCAGCCCGAAGGTTAGTGTTGTGACTTGGGGAGGAAGGTTGCCGGCTGCCCCCAAGGATGCCGTTGAGTGGGTACTGTGCCCCCGAGAACTGGGACAGAAGGGGCGGGTCCTTGAGGTTGCTGCCAGGATTGGCAGATGGGTACTGTGCGTAGTTCCAGAGACAGTCATAGGCCACGCTGGGGTGATGGAGGTGTGAGGTGCTGGAGGGGTGGGGAGCAGAGTTCAAAATCCCTGAAGTAGTAGTGTGAGATACAGTAGATAAGCCATTAACATTCACATCCCCATTCAAACCTGACAAAAAGGAGGGAAAAGGGTCAGTTACAAGTACGTGTGGAAGTAACTGTACCAACTCTACCACAAAAAAACTGACTAGAAAAGGGGAAGGGGATGGGGATTCCCTCTCCTCTACATTTAGCTTTTCAGTCCAGGGTACACCAAACCCAGATGCTCTTGGATGTAAGCTTAGCAACTGCTCCTGGCCCACCACTGAGCACCCGGCAGAGTGTGGGCAGCCTGCTGCTGCTCAGGGCTTTTCACTTTTTCTACACGAAGCTGTTTGTGGACTCCCTCCAGTGACTTACTTGCATGCTTCCCTATCCTCATGCCCTACAGGGATTCTTCCCTTGCCCTCAGCATGACTGAAGGCTCCAGGCAACCCCTCTTGCCCCAGTGCCTGTTGGGCCCCACAGTGGCACCAGAAGGGGCAGTCTCCACCTCACTGGCACATGCAAACCCAGAACTTTGTGCTGGGCTAAGAATAGAATTTGCAGTCACCACAGCAGCAAGATCCCGGCTCAGAAGGCTGGGCTCAGGCCCCCCAAAGGCACTGAGGGTGATATGCAGGGGGGAAATCTCTACATGACTCCCCAGTACTGCAGGCTATGGACTTCAGTTCTCAGCACCAATGACAACCTCTGGACTGGAGAACAAACAAAACAAAGGAACAAGATACTAAGGAAGCTGGGGGGGGTGTGGGGTGCAGGGGGAGGATGAGATGCAGGTGTGTGTGGTCCTCCAGCCTCCACTGAAACAAGGCAGCTTCTATCTATCTGCAACCCCCTTGTGGTGGATAGGAGGAAAAGGTGGTGAACATAAACCTATGGCAGTATTTTTCTGCTGCAAGGAAGGAGGGAAGCATGTGGGCTTATCTCTGCCTCCAAGCACAATGTACCTGGAACCCAGCAAAAATTAGATAGGTACTAGGCAGAGCCATGGTACAGCACAACTGTTAAAGCCCGGGAAGACCCGATCCTGGCAGCACCACTTCCCTCTGCAATTACAGATGTCTCCTCTCCGGGGATCTAGGTAAGCATTAAAACTTTCCTTGTCCCTGTCTTCTACCCTCAAGGACAGAAGGCACAGGAGGGGCACAGGCACTTCAAGCATCTGCCCTCTTCTCTCCACAGAAGAAGACAAACACACGCCAACCTTCACCGAGCCCCTCCACCCCCGTCCTAGGGGTGGCTTCTTCAACCTCTAAAAACAGCTTTTCAGAGGGCTGACCCTTTATCTCTCTCTCATGGGTCCAAACTGGTTATCAGAAGCAGTAGCCACCTCACCACTCTCTGGTGATAGCCAGGGAACAGGCCAAGGTGAACAAGCCAGCAGGTTTTTCTAATCTCTTCCTACCTTAAGGCTAAAAGTGCTGCTTTCATAAACCCCTAGAACTTGTTCTTAGAAACCTGACTTCTCTCTAGTAGCTGGAGTTCTAAGGATTCACTTCCTCCCTCCCCACCTGTCGGGAAAGAGAGCTGTGGCGAGGTAGCTAGCTCAGGGGATGGTGGTGGGGGGTGCGAATCTTATCTCATCAACCTGCCCCTGCTCTAAAGGAATGATGCCCACTCCCCACCCAGGCCATGTGGCCCTCACACTCACTTTTCCCTTGCTGGGAGAAGTTCATGGGAGACCCGTTAGTGTAGAGGCCCTCCCCTGAGGAGGGAGAGGGTTTCAGTCCTGAGGCAGCAGGCGCAGGGGGAAGGCCAGTAAAGTTAAAATGGTCGTTTGCCTCCATTTCTGTAGAAGGGAAGAGGGGGGAAAAAATACTGGCGGTTAAACAAGGTTAATGTCACTGGAATCTTCTAGGGGAATGCCCCCTCCCCTCCACCTACTTACCCTTCTCCTACCTATGTAATGGGGAGACTGTAAAAAAGAGGAGGAGGAGGAAATGCACCCCTAACCTGGCAATGGCCCTATATAAATAGTCTTTTTAAGTTAGCCTTATAAAGATAGTGAGAAAAACCAAGATACAAGCCTGGAGGAATCTCTCCCTGGGTGAGGCCAGTTTACCCTTAACTCCCAGCCCAGTTTATCCTTTTCCATGTTAGACACTAGCCCTCTATTATATAACATTTAACATTCTCCATCCTTTGTGGCTTTCTTCCCTCAAAGTAAGGCCAGAGTCCCACTACCAGGATCCACAGAAGGTTCTCAAAGCCATCTTTCTGACAGGAAGCTGTGGAGATGGGGCTGTTGGCAGAAATAGCATATTTGATATATATTCTGCTTTATTATTATACTCAATTTCCACATCCTATCATCTGAAGAAGATAGTATAGTTACCCTAGGAAAGGGATTTGAAAAGGAAAATACATTTCAGGAAAGTAAAATAATGGCAAAACTTGCATCACCCAGCAACACTTCTAGCCTTTTTCCATGGGAAATACCACACTCTCTAAAACAGCTCAGACAAACGTCAAAGATGGAAGACTGATTGATTAAGAGGGTGTCCCAAGGAATATTACTCTGTTGTATTTACTATGGTTACTTCCTAGTGTTCTGGTTTTGTGGCTTAGACGTAAAGAGTCACGGAGAAAACAGCTGGCCAGTTAATTTGTGAAGTGCAGTGGCTCACCGTGGGGGTAGAAGGGTTAAAATCTTTTCACCCTCTCTTGAATACAAGGTGTACAACACTCAGAGTGATGAGAAGCGAAGCCCTTGGTCAGAACAAATTTAACTCTGACAGAGCAAAGAGAAGAGGAAAGAAAGAAAGATAGGAAGCAGAAGCCAGCATTATTGGTAAAGTCTGACATAATCAGATACTTATGATGTCCTAGTGCATACTAATTTGATAATCTGAGAAACATGCTCTGTCTTGATACAGAAAAAGCCAAGTCCCTGTGTTACTATGTTTTGAAGAGAAGCAAAAGAATTTAGGTAGAAAGATTTCTCTAACAAGATCCCAAGATGAGGCAATAAGCAGACCCAGGTGATGTTTTCAATAACCTCTTTTTAAAAAGAACCAGAAATAAAAGCTTTTTAAAGAATGAATAAATTGGTTAAGAACATGTATCACCACTGCCCAAGGTCTGCAAGAGCCATGTTCCTGAACATGGTAGATAATGAAAATCAGACACTGCTAAGTGCATGAGTCTAACCTAATTCTGAGCATGAAATATAAACCCTGTACAGTATATGACATGATATTAAAAGATTTTTCCAGGCTAAATACCCCTAATTGTCTCTAATTTCAGCAATTTTAACTGAAATTTTAAAAACTATCAAATAAAAGCAGTTTGTATTTTACTGATTTAAGGGAAAAAAAAAGATTTTAGTACTGACTGATTTCCCATTAGGCCCTCCCATCTTCACTCTAAAATAAGCAGTAGACCTAAACCAACCATGCACCAGTTAAGAAACCGGGACTCGAGAATGAAACTGGACTACTGTCTAACTCCATACACAAAAGTAAACTCAAAATGGATCAAAGACCTGAATGTAAGTCATGAAACTATTAAACTCTTATAAGAAAACATAGGTAAAAAGGGAAAGGGACTGGGGAGATGGATGGGAAGGGAGGGATAAGAGGGTAAAAGGGGCATTACGATTGGCAGACATAGGGTGGGGGGGCAAGGGGGGTACTGTACAGCTCAGAGAAGACAAGTAGCGATTCTCATCTCACTACGCTGATGGACAGTGACTGTGGTGGGGTTGGTGGGGGGGACCTGGTGATGGGGGGAGTTCAATCATCACGGTATTGCCCATGTAATTGTAGGTTAATGATACTAAAATAAAATAAATTATTAAAAAAAAAAAAAAAAAAAAAGAAAAAAAAGAAAACATAGGTAAAACTCTCTTGAACATAAACACGAGCAACTTTTTCATGAGCTTATCTCCCGGGGCAAGGGAAACAAAAGGAAAAATGAACAAGTGGGACTATATCAAACTAAAAAGCTTCTGTACAGCAAAGGACACTATCAGTAGAACAAAAAGGCATCCTACAGGATGGGAGAATGTATTCATAAATGACATATCCAACAAGGGGTTTACATCCAAAATATATAAAGAGCTCACACTCAACAAACAAAAAGCAAATAATCCGATTAAAAAATGGACAGAGGATCTGAACAGACACTTCTCCAAAGAAGAAATTCAGATGGCCAACAGGCGCGTGAAAAGATACTCCACATCGCTAATAATCAGAGAAATGCAAATTAAAACCACAATGAGATATCACCTCACACCAGTGAGGATGGCCAACATCCAAAACACAAACAACAACAAAAGTTGGTGAGGATGTGGAGAAAGGGGAGCCCTCCTACACTGCTGGTGGGAATGTAAATTAGTTCAACCATTGTGCAGTATGGAGGTTCCTCAAAAAACTCAAAATAGAAATACCATTCGACCCAGGAATTCCACTCCTAGGAATTTACCCTAAGAATGCAGCATCCCGGTGTGAAAAAGACATATGCACCCCTATGTTTATCACAGCACTATTTACAATAGTCAAGAAATGGAAGCAACCTAAGTGTCCATCAGTAGATGAATGGATAAAGAAGATGTGGTACAAATTCACAATGGAATATTATTCAGCCATAAGAAGAAAACAAATCCTACCATTTGCAACAACATGGATGGAGCTAGAGGGTATTATGCTCAGTGAAATAAGCCAGGTGGAGAAAGACAAGTATCAAATGATTTCACTCATCTGTGGAGTATAAGAACAAAGAAAAACTGAAGGAACAAAACAGCATCAGACTCACAGAACCCAAGAATGGACTAACAGTTACCAAAGGGAAAGGGACTGGGGAGGGTGGGGGGGAAGGGAGGGATAAGGGGATTAAAGGGCATCAGAATTAGCACACATAATGTTGGTGGTGGGGGGGGACAAGGGGAAGGCAGTACAGCACAGAGAAGATAAGTAGTGACTGTATAGTATCTTACTACGCTGATGGACAGTGACTGTAATGAGCTGTGTGGTGGGGACTTGATAAAGGGGGGAATCTAGTAACCACAGTGTTGCTTATGAGATTGTGTATTAAATGATACGATAAAAAAATGAAATAAAAAAGAAAGAAATCGGGACTCTACAGAGACAACGTAAGGGTCTCCCTGCATTTCCCTACAGGCCACTCCTCAGCAGTAACAGGTTTGAAAACTAAGCATCATGAGCCTTCAAAGTAAAATCACCAAGGGAGAAGTTCATTCCCTAATCCCCTAGGTTAGGTTCCTTCCAAAACTTAGATCATAGAGGAAAAAAGACACTCAAAGTAATTCATTTCATAAGTCCTAGAAATGAATCTGGTAACACACACCCCTCTCCTACCTGCAGCAGACTACATCCTCCCACTCAGTGATAGCCCAGTTTCTTTCTTCATTTCTATTTGAATCCATGAGGAAATCAGTGACCTCCTCTCTGCTACTCTGGGAAAGCACAGCATTTCCATCTCATATATTACATATGAATAAGAATAAATACATGGTCACAGAAATCAGGGAAGTAAAAGGAGTGGGAAGTTACCTAGTGCCTGACAGAGGTGTGTTTCCCCACTAGCCTCTACTGCAGGGTCATCAAGACCACAATCACTTCATTTACAAATTTCCTAGAAACATAAAATACTTTTTGTTTTTTATTAAGGTATCACTGATATACACTCTTAGGAAGGTTTCACAAGAAAAACAATGTGGTTACTATATTCACCCGTATTATCGAGTCCCTCCCTACACCCTATTGCAGTCATTGTCCATCAGTGCAGGAAGATGCCACAGAGTCCCTACTTGTCTTCTCTGAGCTACACTGTCTTCCCCGTGACCCACACACACCATGTGCACCAATCATGATGCCCCCCACAATCCCCTTCTCCCTCCCTACCCACCCCTCCCCTTGGGTAACCACTAGTTCCTTCTTGGAGTCTCTGAGTCTGCTGCTATTTTGTTCCTTCAGTTTTGCTTTGTTGTTATACTCCACAAATGAGGGAAATCATTTGGTGTTTGTCTTTCTCTGCCTGACTTATTTCACTGAGCATAATATCCTCCAGCTCCATTCATGTTGTTGCAAATGGTAGGATTTGTTTCTTTCTTTTGGCTGAATAATATTCCACTGTGTGTATGTACCACATCTTCTTTATCCTTTCATCTACTGATGGACACTTAGGTTGCTTCCATATCTTAGCTATTGTAAATAGTGCTGTGATAAACACAGGGGTGCATGTCTTTCACAAAATACTTTTTGTGCTGTGCAGTGAGATCAACACAACATAGTGGGCTCTAGGTTCAAATCCCAGCTCTACCATCACTAGCTGGGAGACCCTAGACACATTACCTAACGTTGCTGAGTCTCAGTGTCATTAGTAAAAATTCCAGTGCCCATGTTCAGCCCTTGTGAGGATTAAATGAGAATATCTATATAAAGGCCCTAGCACAGCATCTATCACGCAGCAAGCACTCAAGAAATGTTAACTATTATAATAAATTAACAAATATATGCATAATAAATAAATAAAATAAGACAAAAAGTAGACTGCCTAGTTCCCAAAAAGATAATCAGATCCAAAAGGTCAAAATATAATGTGAATATAATTTAAAATTTATGGGAGACACTACAACTAGGGACGAGCCTGCCACCAAACCTCCCTATATGCAACCTGACTCCTGATTTCAGATGTCATATGGGATCACAGTATGGAGATGCAAAGAAAATGGAGACACTGCCTCTCAGCAATAAACCTAGAATTATTTCATTTTAACCTTCCTACCTAAGATGCTTTTCACAATAAAGCCTGAAGGTAAATTCTGTCCTCTCACCTAGAGCTAGTGAGGAGAATAGTAAAGAAATGGAGCATGTCTCCCTGTGAACTAATAGGATTTTGACCAGATGAAAAAAGAAAAACAGACAGTGCCCAACCCCCACAGCAGCAGCCAGCTCTCAGGATCAGGAAGTATAACCAGGCCAGCACCCAGCCCAGTCCCAGTAGTATGTAAATGGATCTCTTAAGAGCCTCTATGCTTCATTTATTAAGGTAGGCTTGAAGCAGTACAGCCCTGCCACATGGCTGAACAGGCTGCTATTCTCTCAGTCACACTGAAGAATAACTACTCTATGGCCTGTGACACAGTTTTAACCAAAAACGGCCGACAATGCACAAAGTGTTGAAATAAATATTACAGATTTCAACACTGTTGCAGGTGCCCTGACCAGTCCTGACACTCAGACCTCTGAAGACCTCTAACGCTACCCCCAGAAAGACAAGACACAGAGCTGCCCCATTCCCCATTCCTATCCCACAACCTGGAGGAGTTCCAAAAGTTTTTACTACTCCCAGTTCCTGATGCAGCAAACAAGGATGCTTTGACTTTTATATCTAAAAACCCCTTCCTTGGCTAAGCTGCCTTCCTCTGCCAACAGTTCTAAAGTGCCAAGCCACAAAATTAACACACTTCTTCCCAGTCAGTATGGCTCATTCCGACAGCCCTGGCAACAAGGCTTCCCTGGGAAGTCTGTCAGATGACAGCATGTACTGACTGAGGCTCATTCTCTCAAAATGTCCTTCCTTTGATGCCCTTTCCTAGTCAGGACAGTGAAGCAGGGAGATGATGAGAGAGAGATGATACTAAGAGGGCTACTCAGAGACAACTGCCATGTCCAGTAAGTACTAAAAGAACCAAAGGAACTATCTACTGAACACTCAGACAGAGGAAATGAATATATCTATCTTTCCTGCCACTGTCAGCTCACTCATTCAATAAAGGTTGTGGTTTCTGCTCCTACTATTCTCAAAGAACAAAAAATTTCAGCTTTACTCTTCATAATTCCTAAAGGAAAGAAGGGACCTGAATCTTGAGGTATTTTAGATAGCTGTTCCCTGCAGAAGCTAAGGCCTGGAAACAGGGAAGTGCTGAGAATTTAACAAGGCAATAAATTTAAGCTCTAAATTAGTGAAATGTTCTGCTTGATTTAACTCAACACTCAAGGTATACAGTAGGTTCTTAAATACTTGGTGACTGAGTAAGGGAGCCATGGAACAGTCTCACTAGGTTTTCTGCCACAGATGTGGTCACTTCACTGTCAGAGGACTGGAAATGCCTCTGAAATTGCAGGACATTAAAAACCACTCTCAAGAGTTTGTAACAAGGTTATTTCCCTCTTTCAATTCTGATCGTTTCTCAGAATTTCAGCTCTAACAGTTAAGGACTCCACCCTTCCCTTCAAGATGTCCCCCTCCTCCAAAACTCTTGAGCTGAGCAGGAAGGTTAAGCACTTAAGTGAGGCAGCTTATGGAGACTCCAGTCTTGGAGACCAAGTAGTGAAATCACCTTGTCTGTTAAAAGAACCCTCGTGTTTTAGTTGTTGATGAATTTTTGGTAAAGTTACATTATCCTTTTAGTCTGTAAAGTGCTGCCTTGACTATTCTCTGTAACTAGGAGTACAAAACACTAAGTAACATAGTAACACACTGCCAGTGACCCAATCCAAGAACAATCTCCAGAGTTCTTCAAAGACAGTTTTTTTTGCTTTCCAGAATTTAATAAATTTCAAAATTATGCAGTTCGACAAGCTGGTGAAAAACCGTCCGTTTGACCCATGTGCAACAATGCTGATAAAAGTATTAACCTTGGGCTATGAGATATATGAGGACATCCATATCCCAAGACAGATTATTTGCCCCAGGAAATATCTCACGTTTTATACTTACTTCAGTCTATCCCCTAGGACTTAAAAACTCTGGCATTATTGCACTACATACATCTTATACAAGGTCAAACATCACACCAACTTTTGGACTAACTCCAGTGCCATTTTAATGGTAAAAGAATATAGCAGCATGAGAAACCTTCCTAAGACTGTATATCAATACCTTAATTAAGAAAAAAAAAAAAAAAAAGAATATAGCAGGCCTCTTTGGAGGTGACAAGAAAGGCCCACAGCAGCAGGACAAAGCACCCCCACTCCAACCCCCTGGTTCCTGAGCCACAGAGATGCCAGATAGGCCTCTCGGGGCACTTCCAGATTCCTGACTGGCTCTGACATTAGCCCATGTAGTTCTCTGTATATCAAATTTCTTCCTTTAGGAAGAGAGAGAAAAAAAAGTCAACAAAAGAAATCTACTTCTGTTAGAAAATACTGCCATTTTACAAGGAGACTATGAAAGGTTTGCTTCATTTCTATGAACTTATCAAATGCAGTCAATATTTACTTTCTCAAGATCAATTTCTATTTCTTTTAAATAATTCAAAGAAGAAAAAGGGGTCTTTCCCCTGTCTTTACTATTTTCACCCCCAACCGGGAAAATTAATTTACTATTCTGTCAGGTTCCAATTTAGGTAAACAAAGGTTGAAGAAAGGGGAACTTAAAATCAATGTCAAATCAACCCTATTGGAAAGTAACTCAAAGGACCCAATCATCAAGATGAGGGGCAAGCAAAGCAACAGTGACGCTGGACACGTTTCTTCCACCTCCAGAATGTCATCCCACACCCCAGAAAGAAGAGCGATGGTGTTTCTTAACAGTGATGCTCCATGCTTGTACACACCGGTTCCTACCCTGGATCTTTAATGTAGCAATCTACAATTCAAGTCAGAGGTTTGTGACTGGAAAATATTGAAAAGATTAACTGTTAGGCTTAAGCAGTTTTCAATATAGTCTAAATGATCTTAATACTTCATCTCTCAGAATATGAAATCCTCTGGCTGATTCATCTCTAACCAAACCCAGTGTCCTACAAAGTGCTTGGGCACAGGGTACACCCACTGCTACAGAAATCTTGTGGAGTTGTCAGGTGGGAGAAAGAGAAAAAGCTTACCATTCTCCAAGGGTACTAGAGAAGATGTCTGTTATGGACTGAAGAGTGAGTCATATGACAGCTAACTCTCCTAATTAGTTGATTCTACAGAAAGTAAATCCTCCAGCACCCTAGGTCATCAGCAGCCTTCCCATAGTGACTATCCTTAGGCTAGAATCTTCAGTGAGGAACTGCAAGCCAGCCCCCACCGCGACAAATAAATCCCACCACACTCCTATCTTCCCCATGCCTTCCTCTTCTGCGTCTGTCAGTCTACCCTTCACCTCACAAACTCACTTGCTCAGGTGCTCTGCAATACAGAAACTGTCACACTTCAGAATAAGTATGCATCCCCTTAAGCAGGATCCCCAAAAGCCACAAAAGGTCCCGAGTCTTCCTGGTAGCTCTCTGTGCTGATGGAATTTGCATTACTTGTATTTAAAATGTAGCCCTGGCATCTTACTACAATGATGGACAGTGACTGTCATGGGGTACGTGGTGGGGACTTGATAATGGGGGAATCTAGTAATCACAATGTTGCTCATGTGATTGTATATTAATGAAACCAAAATAAAAATAAAATAAAATAAAATGTAGCCCTGTTGGTGGACGGCTGAGTTTGCTTCTCTGTGACCTCTAGCTCAAGGGGAAAAAAAATCCAGACAGGGAGACGAGAGGTGCTCTGGAGTGGGGGTCAGCATCAGTGAGTCAAGTGCAGTTGACTACTTCCAGTTGACAAATTAAGTTTACAAAAAAAGAAAAAGTCGAACGAAAGGACTCTTAGACCACACAGTTGTCAGGATCTAAGCTGCCCAGAAGGCCTCAGAAAATGAAACCAAATCTGATTAAAATGGACATTTCAAAACAAGAGACGCAGCGGCAAACGCACAGCTGCCATTTCCCGGCCACTTCCTGTGGGAGGCTTGGGGGAGGAGCTGTTTGTGTATAGATGAAGTGGAAGCTATCCCCCCATCGCCCCCCGAAGGACGCATATCTCTCACTCCAATAAATCCTACAAAGAATGACTGCTATTAACATTGCGTTCCCCTGAAAACTGGGAACATCAGGAAAGAAAGGAATGACGCGGGACCATCTTTTCAGCCACGGAAATGAGGATCCCCTTAGTGAGGGATCCCCCTTGGAAAGGGATCCCTTTTTATTCTTCCCTTCAGCGCCTAAGCCCAGCTCAAAGCCGGACGCCCCAGCATCAACCCTATCAACCCCCAACCCTGGAGTGAGGGATTCTCCCGGAACTCGAGGGCCCCAAGCCAAGCACAGCAATACTCCAGCAAGGTCCTCTCCGCCGGTCACACTCAGAGAACGTGTGACCCCCTGCAAGACCCCCGGGAACCCCCTCTAGCCTCCACTCAGCGCGGCCCAAACGCCCCAAACCCCACAAACAGGGTGTCTAACCCGCCCAGGGAACCCCCTCCGCACGCCCCGCACTCGCGCGATCCCCACCCCCACGCGAAGAGGTGGAGTCCCCCGGGAATTCCGTCCGCGGCCCCACCGGAGACTTCCCCAAGCCAGCGGCTGCTGTGCCGCGGCCGCCCCGCCGCTCCCCCCGGGCTCTGCAGCGGACCCGCCAGCCCTCTTCTCCGCCCGACCCTGGGGCAAGAACCCCGCCCGGGGCTGGCTCCTAATGGCACGGAGGCTCCGGTCGGCTTCTCGCCCCAGGCGGGCTGTAGGCGACTCCGAGCCTCTGTTCCCGGAGGGAAAGCCTAAGGACGAGAACGGGGCTCGCTCCACTCAGCCCCCAGCCAGACCCCACAGACCTGAGGCGGCGGTGTCCAGCCAGGCTCGGGGCTTGTCTCTCCCCAGGGGACGGGCGGCTCACATGGCCTCCGGGCGCCAGGAGGGTAGGGGGTCGCGAGGGAGGGGGGTCTGGGGCCCGGGAGGGGGGGGAGGGGGACGCGGCTCAACCGCGGGGCCCGAGCAGAGCCAACATGGCCGGCGGGGGAGGAGTGAGTCGAAGCCGAGGGGGCGGGGAAGCTGCGGCCGAGGGAGCACCGCCCTCCGCGGCCCCGCCAGCGGGTCCTAGCGCCAGCATGCTCGCGTCCCCAACCCGGATCTGGGTCCTAGCGCCGCGGCGTACCAGGCAGCTCCCTCTGCACGGTGTCTCTGTGGGCCGTAGTCCTGCTTTACACGGAGCAAACTGAAAGGAGTCCCTTGGTCCCAAGGTTAGCCTATAAGACAAGACCGAATTTCTGGTACCAAGGCACGTGCCACTCCCCCAAGGGGGCGTGTGTGCGTGCCCGCGCGTGCGCTTTGTATGAGTGAGTGATCATTTGGGGGTAGTTACTTCCCAGGCTGGGTAGTGGAAGTGTGGAAGTGAAGAAGCACAAAGGTTAGTCAGGAGAGTTCATAAAGGGTGCTGAAAGGCAAGAGCCTGCCCCGACTGCTGCCCACTCACCTCTGTCCCGTAGCAACAACCTGGTCCTTCCTGGATCAACACTTTCCGGGCAACATCTGCAGGGCCCTGGGGGTGGAGAAGGTTCCTGTGCGTAGGAAAAGTAAGCTCAGCTCTGGGACCAGATAGGCAAGAACGAGTCTAGCCCTAAACCTAGTCAGAGGGAATGGGGATGAGGGGAAAACTGACCAGCAAATAACATGCCCTAAATGTCTACCTATCCTATAATTCCAGTACTTTTTCTGACAGGGCATTATTACTATGTAAAACCTTCTGGTAACAGGAAAAGAAAAATCCAGCAAAGGACTAGTTTGGCTGTCGTCTAAAGTATCTTAGGGCCCCAGCATGGGACATAGTGTCATATACGATGTTAGAATCCAATAATGTGAGAATTTAGCTCAACACTCTCTTGTTTGTCAGATGAAGAAATTAAGTCCCGGAATGGTTAACGGACTTGTTCAAGGTCAAACAGTGGATAAACTGTGACTAGAAACCAGATTTCCTTTCCTTGTGCAGTCTTCATGATAATTCCCATTCAATTCAGTGCAACGCAGTTCTAGAAACAATTGCCTAAACTGTGCAAAACTCACGCTGAATATTCTGGAAGAGGAACAGAATGGGGATGATGAAACTGTGGCAGGTTGCGGGGGCTGGGGGGAGTGGTGAACAAATAAATTTTCCTCCCCGGGGTTTGGGGAGGAAGATCTGAAAACTGGGTGGGGACAAGGCAGGACCAAATACAGCAGTCTAGACTGGATTTCCTTAATCCACAGAGGAAATTTATGGGTACAGACTCTACTCCCTACTACAAATGGCTCAGAGAGGCTAAGAAGGAAGCGAGCTTCAGCAAGCCTCAAAGTGTGTGGGCCAGAGAGGAAGCTAAGAGGGTTAGGAGGGTTTCTCTCCCTCTCCTGAGAAAAGTGGATTACCAGAGTGGAAGGAATAGACAGGTAAAATTCAAAACCCTTCTCTCCTAAGTAACAGATTTATAGTCGTCATGGAGGAAAAATAAGGACCCCCAACAGCCTGCTGAGCGCCAAGTCCCTGAGTAAACGGGCCACACTCAGGAGAAGGCAGGGATCCAGCAAATTTCTGCCAAGGAAACCACCCCCCTCAAAATCTTTCAAACAAAAAATAAAACAGGTGAAGAAGAGAACTCAAGACATGAAAGCGGCTTCCTAAAGGGCCGGGAGAGAGCGCTGGTATCCTTTTTCTCTTCCCTTTTTCCAAGGCAGACGACGGAGACTCTCCCTACCACCCGCCCCCCAATCGCTGGGCCGGCTGCGGACACCGGAGGCAGGGGAGGAGCCTGAGCCGGCCGGACAGGCGTGGCCACGCCCCTTCCCCACCTTCCCACCCGCCTCCACCCCCCCCTACCCGCCGGCTCCGCCAGGCTTCGGAAGAGCCGGTTGCTCCTGTGCCCCACGGCCTGCCCCCACCCCTCCCAAGCCCCAGGCCTAGTCGACCGGGCAACCCCAGCCAGGAGCGGTCGGGCAGAGGTGTCTTGGATAGGAGGGCCACCTGAGATTAGAAAAGACCGGTGCAAGAGGACTACATTCACCTTCCTCCCTCAGTAAGAACCCTCCTCATCTAATAGGAAATCTTCCTTGCTCCTTGAGGAAGGAGGGTGGGGTGTCAATATGCCCAACAGCTGGGTTTCTAGTTCTTGCCAGAAGCCACCCCAGGCAGCAGCGAGGCTTCTCCTGACTCCAGACGACAGGGGGCAGACTGACCCCACAAGTCCCTAAACCTTCCGCAGTCCCATCAGTTGTGGCCAGTAAACCATCCTGTCTCCTTTCAGGAAGGTACTAGAAAGGGGAAAGGGCAAATGGTCGCTTTTTCAGCAACCTGTGAGAAGGGTACCTAGGGACTACTCAACCTCTCTCAGGCCAGGCCAGTGGGCGGGTAATGAAGAGAATAAAGAGAGAGAAATTAGCACCTGCTCCCCCTTTCTCACCCTCCAAGGGTTCCTGCCGCACCGCCCTGACTGGGATCAGCCGCCAGTGCCCGGCCAAGCTCTGGAGCCAGATGGCTGGAGAAGGGAGGCGAAACAGAAAGGGTAGAAGAGAGGAGGGGGATTCGCTTGCATCCTTTTACCTCCCTCTCTCCACCTCCAGATACTCCTGGAATCCAACCCCAAACACCATTGCAGACCACCCTTGTCCTCCCCTAAGCGTCCTCCCAGACCATGGGACATGACTCAGAGGACTCTGAAGCAAATCTAGACACCCTGTCTCCTCATCGTCGGGGGTGGGGGTATGAGAAAACCAGAAGAGCCGGACAGAGAAGGGGCACAGCTGGGCCTGGAGGGAGGGGGAATTCCCCAGTGGAGGTGGGGTAATTATTAAAGAACTCCCTATAGCCTTCACTGGCTGATGGTTCATAGCGTTAATGAGGTCTAGAAGGGAGATGGCCCTCAACCCTTTAACCCTTCCAACTTGTCCCCTCCCTCTCCAGGTTTGTGCAAAAGATCCTCCTATAACACACCAAAAGGACCATAACCCCTCCTCCTCTTCTCTCCAAGTTGATGTGTGCCCCCTCAGATTCAGGCACAGTAAGTACTATTTCAAATTCTCCAATAAACTTCTCCAGGGTGGTCTCCAGAAAGGACTGAGAAAGCCCTTATTTCCTTAGGGGGTGGGGACTCCCTTTGCATCTGAATAGAGAAAGCTGGGCTTCCCTCACTTTCACGGCCCCTCACCCACTATCTCCCAACAGCCCCTTAAGCCCAGAATCACAGGATTCTAGGGGTGCTCCACCAATTCCCTGACTCTGGGGTAAGGGCGTTCCTACGCTAGCCCCGCCAACCCCAGGCCCAAAAAGAGGGCCTTTCCTACCTGGGCTGGTTGGCGGGTGAGGTCGGACCCTCAGCTCCGGGAGAGGTGGGGTGGGTGAGAGCTACAGAAAAGCTTTAGATGCTACTTGGTTGAACTTGAAGGGCTGAAGAGAACACGGTCCGAAAATGACTGGTCCATGCAATCCCCCCATCCCCCTTTACTACAGGGAGGACAGCAGTTGGGGTGGAGGTTATTCCTCCTCCCATTGGAGGATAAGGACGGCGTGGGAAAAGCTGTGGTTCCAGAGGGGAGGAGGCGAAACCGAGACCGCGAAGACTTTTCTGGCGAGGAAGTCGCGGGGGAGGAGGAATCCTGGGTCCAGAGTGGTAGGGGTACCCGGGAGAGCGGCCGAAAGGCGTAGGAAGCCTCCGGATTCCGGTCGCAGAGGACAAGGGAGGAACCGGTGAGTAGATAGTGCGGGGGAGAGAGAAAGGGCAGCTCCGGAGAAGGAGGGTCAGATCCTTGTCCCAGACAGCCGCGGCCTCGGAAGGGCCCGCGGGGTGGCACGCCCGGGGACGCCGGGCCTCACCTGGAGCAGGGCCGCGCCGCGGTCGTCGGCGGCGGCGGCGCAGGTGGCCGCGGCGGGCGCGGCTCCTCCCCCAGCCCCGGGCCGGCAGGGGGAGCCTTAAAGGGGCAGGAGCTTCCCCGGAATCCCGAGCGCTCGTTAGGCAGTCGCGAAGAATCCGCTGGGGGAGGGGAAGGCGGGTGGCGTCTCCTAGGGGCCAGACCCCCTAAGGATCCCAGATGGAGGAAGAGAACCGATCCCGGGAAGAGACAAAACTTATGCTGTCAAGTGGGGGATGGTGGTGGTTCCGAACTGGAGGACGGAGAACTCTGCCCGCGCTCCCGGGCACCGCAAAAATCTTTTCACAAAGGAGGGCCGGGCATCCAGCGAGAGAGGAGTGAGGGTGCGGGAGAGGGAACTCAAGGCCGAGCCTGCTGGGGGTAACGCACAGCGGCCCTACTAGGTGCACCAGGTTCCCTTGTTTCAGGTCCTGTTTCTGCTCTCCGGGACTAGGATCTGACCCTCCGCCTCCGAGGGTCCCATCCCTGTAACTGTGAAAAGGCACAGACTCCGTCCCCCAAGTTTAAAGCCTCCGGAGTCAGGAAGCCACGAGGGCAAAGACCTCCTGGGTCCTGAACAATTCAGTGTCCTCGGTGACTGAAGCGTGGGGGGCCGCCAACATAAATCCCCTCAGGGGGCTGTTGTGGGGCCGTGAGAATTGGCTTCACTCTAGCTCAGTTTTCGACCAACCACCACCACTCTTTGAGCAACCTCTGGGGCGACAGGAAGCAGCCGCTCGGTGCAGCCCCCACCTGATGGTGGGTCAGGATGGGGGAGGAGAGGAGACAGGGACTTAAAAGGCCTGGAAGAAAACAGGGGGAGGTGAGGCACCTTAAAAACCCTCCAACGAGACCAAAAGTGGACTTTACTTTTGCAGGGGTGCCCAGCATTGAATTTTATATTTTCAATGTAAAATATTACTTGAATCTCAGCAGCCTAAATGGGGGGAGCAAGGGGCTGGGGAAGGAGGGGTGAGATGAGGTGAGAAGAGCCCCGACCTAAGGTGCAGAGTGTCGGGCTCCTCCTTGGAGCTGTAGTTTGCCAACGCTCACGATCCCTTCCTTGGCCGGCAGCATCCCCAGCTGAGCCCTGCGCCCCTGCAGTCCCTTTTCTCCCTCCTTCACCCCAAGAAGAGCAAAGGTTAGGCCCCACCCCTGCTGAGTCAGCCGGGAGGGAGGCAGGCATCCCTCAGGCCTTCCCCAGGGCCGGTCCTCACACGTACCCATGTCAGGCTGGCAGGGCTTCAGGGCTGGGGCCACCCAGCGCCTCACTGTCCTTGGTTCCCCCTTCACGTGAACGCTGGTGTTAGATCCTCCCAGGCTGAGCCGGGAACCAGCACGAATCAAAAAGCCAGTGTCTGCTTCCTGCGAACCACAGCCTGAACTGCTGTAGGGTGATGTCCCTGTGTGACAGACTGGGGTGGGGAGGGAGGAGGGAAGGGCGGGGCTTTCTCTGGGTGGAGGGAGGCGGCGGCGAGGACAGGGAGGAATATGGAGGAAGGTTAGTCTGTGTTGACACTCCAGTGGTGTGGTGGGAGAGGGTTTAAGGGGGAAGGAAATAAGTAATTGTAGCTAGTGAGAGGGAGAAGGTTCCCGATGAATGCTGAGAGACGTAAACGTGTAAACGTGCGGGGGGAGGAGGGAAAGGATACAAACGACCTTAAGGATCAGTTCTCAGGTCTGCATCTAGATAACACGGGAAAACAAAGCAGAAAGGTCGGAACCATATCCTGGGGCCTTCTGCTTCAGTGTCTTTACCTACTCCAGAGTCCGGACCTGGAGGAAGTGCCCCCACCCCGTAACTCAGCATTTCTCCAAGCCCAGGCTTTTCTGGGAGCTAACTACCGGGCACAGGCGGCTCAGGGGCTCCACCTTTCGTCCAGATGGTGGCACAAGAAAGACTAGTCCTAAAGACGTCACAGGCAGATGGGAGGAACAGGCACCTACTCCACCCCTGGCACCTCTCCCAAGGCCCGTCCCCAACCTCCAGCCTCCAGGGGGGCGTCTGAATGGGGATGTTTGTTTGCACCCTGTTTCTACCCAACTTGAGCTTTTCGGGTGGAGCTTATAGGTGCAGGCTCCACCTCAGGACAAAAGCCCCAGCTGGTTTGTAAACAGTCATTAGATGAGAATCACATGCCCGCGGACGGCCTTCAAGGATTTCAAAATGGTAGTTGCGGCGGTTTCCAGTTCTACCACCAAAGGGCAGTAGATGGGCCTGGGACCAGAAAAAACTTACGGGGCCCGCCCCGAACTTTAACTTGAACTGTTAAGAGGCACTTATGCAAACTGAATGGTGGGTGTCATTTTGAGCACTCCTAACCCTGAATCTTTCAGTATGCTAAAACGAAAGGGAAACTAATTCCATTATTCAGTTCCAACGCCCAGGCCCACCAACTCTGAAAATTGCTGTTGCCCTTTAAACAGATTCTTGGGATCTCCCGTTTTTATAAGGGATCTTAGCAGAGCTCGGCAGAGCTCAGGATAGGCCTTGTGGTATCTTATATCCTGCATGGCCTCAAAGAAATCACAACTCTAGGCTTGCCTAAAATATGTCAGGAGGCACAAGTTAGGTGCACTTTCTGAAAAAACATGAAGGGCTAGGAGACAGAGCCTTCTGATAGATCAGAATCCTTCAGAACACGAACCACCATTTCCTAAAAATTTAATTCACATTACCCCTGCCTTATCTTAGCAATTATTTAAAACTCAACCCATTTTCCCAATATGCTTCTGAAAAATCCATTTGCTTTATAACCAAATAGGGAATATACTACATAGAACACGAGGCAAAATTTCAATTTGCTTTGAACAAATGACATAAAAGGGCCAAAGCTTAGACCCTGTTAAGATCACATCATCCACAGGAAACCCATACAAGACCCACAGCTGTCCATCAATCCAAAACAATGACTTTTAATAGCCCCATTTCAAACACACATGGCCTCCTTTGTGCTGTTTCTTGCAGCCACTCTTAACGTTGTTAGAACTCCAGTGTTGGCTACGTTTTCAGGACCAAGGAAAACAGACTGATTCTGAGGGATGTACATTTTATTGGAAGCCCTAAATACTCTTCATACAGAACACAATGTCTTCAATCAAGACTCTCCTGTGGCCAAGAGAAAACGTTTGAATTCGGGGTGAGGTGGCAGCCAGCAGAAAGGACGAGGGCTTAGTTTACCAAAAGGACTCCTCACGAATGCTCTTCAGCCAGCTTATCAGCTTTTGCCACAGCTTCCTCAATGGGTCCCACCATATAGAAGGCCTGTTCTGGGAGATGGTCATATTCACCTATATGGAAAAAAAATCCAACTGATGATTAGATGGAAGGACATCAACTTTCTGCAACCACTGGAGGCCACAGAGAGTGATGGTTCATGTCACCTAAGAAGTCTTTTCTGAATAAACATCACTCACAAATCCAGTTTATGTAAGACATGATACAGTATGGATTAATAGATGGTTTGGAGCTACATAACCTGGGTTCTCTACTTTGTGTTATACTGGAACAGGTTATTTTCAAGTTTTCTAATTTATGAAACAGGATAGTAATACATTATAATATTGCAATTCACTTAGAGGAATAGCTAGACTGAAAGCACTAAGTGTTGGATGACATAAGAATCAACTAATGCAAGCCTCACTCTAACAAGCAAATACAGAGTATTTCCAAAGAAAATTGATGGGAAATACCGTTTTTTTTCTTTTAATTAAAAAATTATGTAACTAGGCACAACATACTTACATACTGCTTGATGGCTGCCAGGATAGGAACATAGCATAGCAAGCCTTCAAGAAGATTTCAAGTCTTTACACCATTTCATGTTCAGCTTTATACTCTAAAATCTCACCTGCCAAAATCTGCTGGAATCCTTTGATGGTCTCCTTCAGGGGTACCAGCTTTCCCAGGTGACCTGTGAAGACCTCAGCAACCTGGAATGGCTGAGATAAGAAACGCTGTATTTTCCGTGCTCGAGATACAGTCAACTTGTCTTCCTCAGAAAGTTCATCCATACCCAAGATGGCAATTATGTCCTGAAGGGATTTATAGTCCTTTGAGAAAACAAGAGAGGCCCAATTAAAAATTCTCATTCATTTGGACAAAAACCCCAGGGTTAATACCACCTTACATTCATACCAAGCCTTGTAAAAAGCTAAATTTTAGCACCTTACATCACGTCTTAAGTGGACTAAGTTAGTGAAGTTACACACTCGGGGTCATAAAGGTCCTCCCTACTCCAAGTCTGCTATTAGGAAAAATTGGATTCTAAAGACTAAGTACCTGGAAATCCAACACAGCTCATTAACATACTACTAGAAACAGCTGCTCTTATCTTTCCTGCTCAAAAGCAAATCACACAAAAATACATCAAGACCAGGAAAGATCTGGTCCTAATAGTCCCCAAATTCCCTCTGTATGACTATATGGCCATGGATCTCACCTGCAAAAAATACTCACCTGTAGGATCTTTTGCACCCCACGGGCAACATCATAATGCTCACTGCCAACAATGTTGGGATCCATGATGCGAGAGGTGGAGTCTAAAGGATCCACAGCTGGGTAAATGCCCAGCTCAGCAATGGCCCGGGACAGTACAGTGGTGGCATCCAAATGGGCAAAAGTGGTGGCAGGGGCGGGGTCAGTCAAGTCGTCAGCAGGCACATAGATGGCCTACAGTGAGTTAAGAACCCATGAAGAGCAGCAGGAAGCCCAGTAATCCTACCGAAGCCATCACGTTCTACCCTCTATCATCTCACTCCATCTTCTTAGCATAAGTATACCTCAAAAGAGCCTTCTTACCAACCCTAACAGCTGCTGAGTGAGCTTACAGATCATCTGGTTCCTCCAAACTGTGATGAAAAAATTTTCATTGTCATTCCTTTTGTTCCTCATCCTACATTTGAACTCTACTGCAGTGATACCTACTTTTAAGAGTAAAGAAAACCACCTTGCACCACTAAAATAGTTCACTAGACAATGAACCATAGAAGTTACAATTTAGACACATTTTTTTAGGTAATTTTATTATGTACAGCATCTATATATATTTGAAAATTTGTAGTGTATTAGAATTCAATACATATTTAATGCTCAGTTTCATTGCAGCTACAGATTCTCCCTCAAGCTGGATCTACATTTACATGTGTACCTTCAATAACAGGAAGTGCATGTTTCTTAACTTTTTAGGGTCTTTAACATGCACACACAGAATTTTACACATTATTTCAGGGAGCTCATGAACCTGGTGTAAAAAAGCCCTTTGAGATATAAGTACTAGATTTCATACTTCTGTGTACACGCTTTCACACAAATCAGACCTTCTCTCACGGAATATTTCTTACCTGTACGGAGGTGATAGATCCCTTCTTGGTGGTGGTAATTCTTTCCTGCATGGTGCCCATGTCAGTGGCCAGGGTAGGCTGATAGCCCACAGCAGAAGGGATTCTGCCCAACAAAGCAGACACCTAAAAAAGAAAGAACAGAAGGTGTTTAGTGTCTATATCTTTAGCTTCATCTGCATCATTCCACAGGAAGTTCAAATGAACCAGATCCTCTCATCCCTGCTTACCTCTGAGCCAGCCTGGGTGAAGCGAAAGATGTTGTCAATGAACAGCAGTACATCTTGACCTTCTTGGTCTCTAAAGTATTCGGCCACAGTCAGCCCAGTTAGAGCTACCCGGGCACGAGCACCAGGAGGTTCATTCATTTGGCCATAAACCAGTGCTACCTGCAGTGATCATACACAACTAGAAAATATGGCAGAGGAACATACCCAAATCAGAGAAATTACCAAAAGCCCTCCTTAGAAGGTATAAATGTTTTTGTTTGCAAATTTTTTTCAGAGATGTAGCTCAAAACACAAATTCTTACATTACTGAGGCAAAATTCCTAAAGCCCGAAGTAAATAAACTGTTAAGTATGTGAAAGGTACAAAACAGGGTTATCTGAGACCTATGAGCTACCTCACCTCACCCCAAATTAGCTTTTAATGATGGGACTATACAAAGAGCCTGGAAATGTAATCTAAAGTTAAAGAGGAAAAAATACACATTCGTCTCTAATATATAAAGATAGGAGGAAAACACTGACAGGAACACATCCTTTATGGGTCCTGGGACACTAAGATGAAAATGTTAACACATGGCTTCAGCTTCTTGACACAACTATCATGTGGCCATCAATCACCTCAGGTCTCACCTTGGAGGTAGCATCTTTTAAGTTGATAACACCAGACTCAATCATTTCATGGTACAAGTCATTGCCCTCACGGGTCCTCTCACCAACACCAGCAAACACAGAGTAACCGCCATGGGCTTTGGCGACATTGTTGATTAACTCCATGATCAGTACTGTCTTGCCAACTCCAGCACCACCAAAGAGCCCTGAGAGAGGTTGAGAAGGAACAATACTTAAGAGTTCTGTGTTCCCAAATAAGCAAAAAAAATGTTTAATTGTTTCTTTCCATCTTTTTCCTTCTCAGGAATGGCATCTGGCTTCAGCAAACTCAGAACGAAAGTCAGAAGCTACTCATCAGCAAGGGAGATTTTGGTACCCACTCAAACACGGTAGTTTTTTTCTTCCAACATTAGGTTTGGAAAATATGTACCCAATGCTGACATACCGATTTTGCCACCTTTGGCATAGGGAGCCAGCAGATCCACAACCTTGATACCAGTCACCAGAATTTCCTGCTCGACACTCATCTCCATGAACTCAGGAGCCTCAGCATGAATAGCAGCAAATCTGTAAAGGTAGAGGAGAGGGTCAGGGCCTATTTATCTTGTTCAAAGGTTCTCTCAAGTTTCTAGTTTAACCCTTTACTCCAAGTCTCTTGTCTCCTCTTGTTTTCTAGGCAGGTTGTTACCTGGCATCTAGGCCGACATTCTGCAATAAAAGGGATTTCATTATCTCAGAAAGCAGTAATCGTATTCTTTGGCGACTCTCACAAAGACTCCCTCTTACTGAGCCGTGCCCTAACAGCGCCTCTTCACACACCAATAGGAAATACAAAGTCTCGCAAGTTCTGGAAACCTCACAACCTAAGCCATTTGTATTAAAACTCAATCAATTTGGGTCCTAACTAGCAGGTTTTTTACCAAGAGAACTTCTGCACCTTAAATTTTCTCTAGAAACCACACTGTGTGATTTTAATAATTGAATGTATCAGCATCAAGTATTCTCTGCAGGGAAATTCTGCTATATACAAGAAGATGTTGCCTCAATGTATAAAACTGCAAGAAAAAGCAGTTCCTTTATACGTAGACGTGGCAAGAGGGATACTTACTGCTTGGTTTTAATGGGACCTCTCTCATCAATAGGTTCTCCAATGACATTCATGATTCTGCCTAAGGTCTCAGGACCAACAGGAATTTTGATTGGTGCACCAGAATCCAAGACTTTCTGGCCTCTAACCAAGCCTTCCGTACCATCCATGGCAATGGTCCTTACTGTGCTCTCACCTGCCAGATAAAGGCATGCAAGGTCATACTAAGGATAAGCTGGCTTCATAATATTTAATGAAGTTTAGCACAAAAAGACTGAAGAGCTCCAATTAGCAGTTAATGAAGTTGGCATGAATGACCTCAGTCAACCAGGATTCCTTCTCAGTACCTAAATGTGGCTTCAGCTGACTCAGAAGAACGAAAGTCACTTTAATAAAATCATCACGGAAGGAAGAAAACCTGGAACTCTGCGGTATTCCTGACAAATTCTACTCACCCAAATGCTGGGCCACCTCCAAAACTAGCCTGGTCTCCCTGCCCTGCACTTCCAAGGCATTTAGGATGGGTGGGAGTCCCTCATCAAACTGGACGTCCACCACTGCACCGATGACCGCCACGATGCGCCCGGTGGCAGTGCCTGCCTTCGGAGAAGGAGATGTTTGTACAGCATAATCTCTGGCTAACAAACAAAAAAGATATTGGAAACAGTTGGATTAGGACAATTAAAGGTCATCGCAAGCCCCGATTTAACCCAAAGGCCTGGTGAATTCAGCCCAGGCCCAGCCTCCTCCCGCTTGCACGGTAGACGTGTCCAGGAGGGCTGCGCAGAACCCGAGGAAGAGTCTGCACGATCTTCCCATTTTTACGCACAAAACCCCATTATTCGAGAGCTCAGAGGCCCCCATTCCATGGGAAGGTCAGTGCACCCGCCCGCACCTTTCCGTTACACATCGCCTCTTTTCCAAAATTAGAAAGCTCCCACGGGCGGCCTGTTTTTGTTCTCCCTCCGTTGGAGTGCTGGCCGCTCGCCCCGGCGTCCTAGCGCCACAAACACCTTGGGCCTGAGCGGCAGGCGGCCCTGGCTCAAGGTCACGGGGCAGCAGAAACAACCAGTTTCTAGAGGAAGGCACTTACCAGGCTGGAGCGCCGTCGGGACGGCCCGCACCAGGAGCTGAGCTTGGGGTAGCGGTGCTGAAGGGCCTAGTCCCCGCAAGGCCCCGGAAGCCGAGGAAGCGACCACACGAGCCACAAGACCCAACATGGCGGAGTCCGGGGAGAGACTGAGAGCTACAGCGGTCCGGCAGCCAACTCCCCGTAGTTGGGGCTAGACCTGCTCTGCAACACCCAAGTCCATTGGATAAATTTGCTGCTCATCACTCTCAGCGCTGCTCCTATAGGTTAATAGTCACTTATCCACTCAACCATTGGTCAAAATTCTTGCTAATCTGCACTCCTTTTTATTGGACCATGTCAAGTTAGCCCAACCCCCAGATCCTCGAAATATAATTGGACAACAGGGATGTCAGTTGGAGAGAGGTCTTGACCGAACTACGTTTAGGAAAGGGGCGGAGTTCCTATGGCGAAGCGCGTGGGCTGTGCGCTTTTGGCTGCCCTTGTGTGCGCTCCGTAGCCCGGAACTTGAGCCGGGAACAATCGCTGGGGCGGGTTTAGGGAAGTCTCCTCGTGAGGCACCTCCGCCGGTGACCTTGGCGAAGTGAGGCACCTTCTCTAGAGTCTAAACACGTCTTTTCTTTCGCAATAGTTAAATTGGAAGGTGGCGGAAGCTCAGCGGGACAGGCATTAGGACAGAATCTCTTAAAGCAGTACAGTTAAAGAAACTAAAATAACCAGTAATTTAACAGATGTGTGCTAGGCATTGAGACAAGGATAAAGAAGACTTAGGACCCCCCCCCCCGCCCCTTTTAAAGAAGATGAAGTTGGGTCACCTAGAGTTGTAGGGGAATTACCTCAAAGTGGAGGAGGTTGGCGGACCTGTTGTGGAACGTTGAGTAGAAATACCTAGGATAAAGTTGGAAGAATATTCCCAGCACACTTTGCATGAAAACAGCATGTTCTTTTGTGGAACTGAGGGTGAGGAAGGTTGGAGGTGAGGAAGGCTAAAGGACAGAGTAGTAAAGGGATGTGTATATAGAGAAATGGGAGCCAGATGTCCTTAGGTATGGAAAATTATAATAAAGACATCCCTTGCTCCACATTGATAGCCATAAGAGAAATGCCAATCAAAACCACAAAGAGATATCACCTTATACCAGTCAGAATGGCCACTATCCAAAAGACAAGAAATAAGTGTTGGCAAGGATATAGAGAAAAGAGAACACGCCTACACTGTTGGGAAAGCAAATTGGTGCTGCCACTGTGTAAAGCAGCATTAAGGTTCCTCAAAACACTAAAAATAGAAATACCATATAATCCAGTAGTTCCACTTCTGGGAAGTTTTACCAGAAGAAAACAAAATCCCTGATTCAAAGGCCCATGCACCCCCATATTTATTGCCACATTACTTAACAATAGCCAAGATATGGAAGTAATCCAAGCATCTGTCAGTAGACAAATGGATAGAGGTCCATACACACATGGAATATTATTGACCCATAAAAAATGAAACCATGCCATTTGTGAAACAATGAACAGACCCAGGTGTTATGCTAAGTGAAATAAGGCATGCAAAGAAAGACAAATACCATATGATTTCACTTATATGTGGAATCTAAAAGACAAACGAATGAATACAGAAATTGACTCAGACACAGAGAATAAACGGGTGGTTGTCATGCAGGACAGAGAGTGAAATGGGTGAAGGGAATAAAGAGGTACAAAATTCCAATCATAAACTAGTCACAGGAGTCAAAGTACAGCATAGGGAGTATAGACAATAGAGCATGTCGACAGTTAACTACTTAACAGGGGTGAGCATCTAATGCAGATTAACTGTCAAATTACTATGTTGTACACCTGAAACCAATATTGTATATCAACTATCCTCCCAAAAGAAGGGGGTAAGGGAGATCCTTTTCTGTAGTATTTACCTTATTCAAGGCTATTTGGGTGTGAACTGAGGAGACCCTTAATCTTTCTAGTAAAATAAACATGGTAGTTCACTGTGGAGCTACCTCCCCACTTTCTCCGACCAGCCCCGAGTTCTTTTTTCTGCTTAATTGCGAAAATATTTTCTTCTATTTGGCACTATACAGCTATCAAAGGATATAAAAGAGAAAATAGGAAGAGGAAAGAATGTTAAGTTTGAAGTGCCTATGGTAATCTTGCCACCTAAGAGGGAAAGAGCCCAAGAAAACAGCAACATGTACGAGCAAACAGAGGAAAACGAACCAGCAAAAAAAGTAGCAGAGGAGAAACAGGACCAAAGAACATAGTGTTAAGAATCAAGAAATTGCTTAGGAGAAAGTGGTCAATAGGATCAATCACAAACATTCTATGAAATAAGAGCTGAAAAGAACAAGTTGGATTTGGCAACCGGGAATTCATTTCATGGGGAAGTGGGGTCAAAGGCAATTTCGATGGGCTGCATGGTAACAGAGGATATATATTTTTGGCTTGTGATCTGTGCTCTTTGCATCACGCTGTGCAGCTTGCCAGCTAATTAGGACCTATATATTTCACTGGCCTTTCCGACTGAGCTGAGGTTTCTGTAGATAAGCGAATAGTTAGTTCTCTTAAGAGTATTGCCACTGTAGCCAGACCGAGTTAAACCCTTGCTTTTGCTATTTACTAGATGTCACTAAGCAAGTTATTTAAAATCCCTGCACATCACTTTCCTCCTAAGATTTAATAATGGGGATAATCTCATAGGGTTATTTTGAGAATTGTTTACTATTATGAAAGAAACATTTAAAACAATGTCTGGCACATAATTACTGCTGTATTTACATTAGTATTTTTACTATCGACTTAGTGTTAAGATCCTCCGGTTTGTCACCAATTTTTATCTTGGCCATAATTTTATTAACTATTGAACACATTTCATACTGACACTTTACTTGGTACAGGTGTCAAAGATTTTCACATAAACTTCTGGGTAACTGAAGCTCATCATTAAAAAAAAAAATCACACTTCTTTATCCTCCTAGCAGATTCTCAAGTAATGTATCTTTTTCTTGGACATTTGGGTTATCACTAAACAAATCTTTGTAGCACATTGCAGTGCTCAATGTTTTCAATGTTAGGTGGATCTATAGAGCTATTTCTCCATTATGCTCAAATTTGTTTAACTTTCTCTAACCTCTTTGATGTCAGCGTTTGCCCTCAGCAACCTCATGTCTTCTGCTAAATGTGTAATAATGTCCCAAAGTAAATAAACTTGGTTAGCTTGGATTGAGATACGCCCTAAGAGTCTTTCCGAACAAAGGTCATCTATTTTAGAGTTCTGATGTTTTGGTCCTATATCATACTTTTTGATTCCCAGATAGTCCAGGTAGTATTTTATGTAAAATGCAAATTACTTTTCATAGGAATAGGGACAGTAGGAACCACATAGACCTCATCTGCTTTCTTACCTTAATTCCAGATGACAGACCATATAATTCATGATAGAAAAACCTTAACTAATTTTATCTTAAAAGTAAAAACTGCTCTACTACAAAGCCACAGTAATCAAGACAATTTGGTATTGGCACAAAAACAGACCCACAGACCAGTGGAACAGAATAGAAAAATCCAAACATTAACCCAAACATATACAGTCAATTAATATTTGATAAAGGAGCCTTGGATATACAATGGGGAGATGACAGCCTCTTCAGCCGCTGGTGTTGGAAAAACTGGACAGCTACATGTAAGAGAATGAAACTGGACTACTGTCTAGCCCCATACACAAAGGTAAACTCAAGGTGGATCAAAGACCTGAATGTAAGTCATGAAACCATAAAACTCTTAGAAAAAAACATAGGCAAAAATCTCTTGGACATAAACATGAGCGACTTCTTCATGAACATATCTCCTGGGCAAGGGAAACAAAAGCAAAAATGAACAAGTGGGACTATAACAAGCTGAAAAGCTTCTGCACAGCAAAGGACACCATCAGTAGAACAAAAAGACATACTACAGTATGGGAAAATATATTCATAAATGATGTATCTGATAAGGGGTTGACATCCAAAATATATAAAGAACTCATGCACCTTAACAAACAAAAAGCAAATAACCCAATTAAGAAATGGGCAGAGGAGCTGAACACACTTCTCCAAAGAAGAAATTCAGATGGCCAACAGGCACATGAAAAGATGCTCCACATTGCTAATCATCAGAGAAATGCAGATTAAAACCACAATGAGATATCACCTCACACCAGTGAGGATGGCCAACATACAAAACACAAACAA
>JAQQAC010018689.1:38838214-38850941 GCA_029783875.1 Phataginus tricuspis
AGTGCAGCACTATTTACAATAGTCAAGAAATGGAAGCAACCTAAGTGTCCATCAGTAGATGAATGGATAAAGAAGATGTTGTACATATACACTATGGAGTATTATTCAGCCATAAGAAGAAAACAAATCCTACCATTTGCAACAACATGGATGGAGCTAGAGGGTATTATGCTCAGTGAAATAAGCCAAGCTGAAAAAGACAAGTATCAAATGATTTCACTCATTATGTGTAGTATAAGAACAAAGAAAAAAAAAAAAAAAAAACTGAAGGAACAAAACAGCAGCAGACTCACAGAACCCAAGAACGGACAACCAGTTACCAAAGGGAAAGGGACTGGGGAAGATGGGTGGGAAGGGAGGGGTTAGGGGGTTAAAGGGGGCATTACGATTAGCAGAAGTAATGTTGGGGGGGCATGGGGAGGGCTGTACAACTCAGAGGAGGCAAGTAGTGATTCTGTGGCATCTCACTACACTGATGGACAGTGACTGTAATGGGGTTGGTGGGGGGGACCTGATGAAGGGGGTAGTTTAATCACCATGGTATTGCACATATAATTGTAGATTAATGATACCAAAATAAAGTATATTAAAAAAAAAAAGTAAAAGTCGCATATGTGGGGGGGACTTGATGAAGTGGGGACTTTAGTAACCGTAATGTTGCACACGTAATTGTAGATTAGCGATACCAAAAAAAAGTAAAAACTGCATTTTACACAATTCCTTATTTCACTGCCATCCACAATGGTCATGTCCCACATTCTCCCAGTACTATTGTTAATGGTAGAATGTCTTTGTCTCTATTATATTTGACAATCATCTTGGGTGATATCAAATTCTATGAAAAAAGTCCACCCAATACTCTTACCTCTAAAGTTCTTGAACCTCTTTAATTGCTTTTAGTTTCACATTCACATTTCACTTAAGCATCTTATTCCCCCGCCATTCATTCCCAACAATCATTATTCTGAAAAGTTCTACTTAAGAAATCAGTATTCTCATCAGACTTTTTTTTTTAACAGTAAATGAATGTATACTGGATATACAGGATTAGTATAAATCCTTTCATCACTACCCCCCAGATCTCACTCCCCTTCCCAGAAATAATCACTGAAAAGCATCTTGCATATCTCCCATTCACTTTCTACATACATATAAATTCCCTTTTAAAAATCTCAGTGGCACAAAAAACTCATGTTTTTAATTTTTAGTTTGGAGAACTTTCTGTACATTGTTTACTTAATCATGACTGCATATTGTCATAAGAATGTGTGACTTACCTTACTCCAGTAATGGTTATTTTAATTGTTTCAAATGGCTACTACATTTAACACTAAATGAAAAAAGATCTTGTATATAACATCGTGCACACACCATCTAGTACTTCTTTAACGTAAGATTCCTAGAAATGAAATGTTGGCTTAAAATTGCCAAATGAGATTCTGTCAAATGGCCTTCAAAAACCATTCTAATTTGCCAGGTTCCCAGTATCCTGAAAACTTTAAATGTGAAATTATTTCACTGATAGTAGAAATTAGGGAAGTGAAAAATACAAAGACCAAATATTTTCATATTCATTTGTCATTTAAGGGATTACCTGTTCCCATCCTGTGCCCGTATTTTTTTCCTACTGGCTTATCATGATCAAAGTGCTATTTAAATGCTTTTTGCTTTCATGTATTATCTTTTGACCTATGTAATTCCTAAGTCAGATTCTTTTTCTTTTGTAGCTTCTAGATTTTGTCACACTTGGATTTCCCATCATTAGGTAAGAATTCAATTTCTTTCCATGCGTGGGCCAGAAACCACCTGCATCAGAATCTGCTAAATCTGCCCTATCCCTATGGTAATTACTTGCCAAATGAGATTTAAATTCGGTAAAATTAAGCAGAAATTCAGCTTCACAAGTTGCATTAGCTGCATTTCATACTCTCAATAGCTTTGTGGTGAATAGTTACTATGCCAGACAATGGAGGTATAGAATACTTTTATCACAAGTCACATTGGATGGGGTATGTAGCTCAGTAGAACCAACTGATCCAGAATCTGCATTTTAGATCCGTAACAGTGATTGTCAAACTTTGGCACACAGCAGCACCACATAGGAACCTGGTTTTGGACTCAGTAGTTTGGGGACCCAGAATTCGTATTTCAAACAAGTTCATAGGTGAGACTGATGCTATAGCCTGGGGATCACTTTAGAAACAACTGATCTCAATTATCAGTTGAACTGCACATTTCTGGGCCCCACATGGGCTATTTTAAAGCTTATTTAGGCTTAGGACTCAGGAATCCACATTACCACAGAACACCAAAATTTTGATAGCAGAGAACCGCTAAGTTCAAGATGAGCCACAGGGATATAAAAATAATGAAGGGATGAGAGCTATGAGGTTAATTAGGAGAAGAATAATGGTTGAAGGACAGGTGTACTCTTCATAGAGGCTAGCTGTTGTGAAGCAGTTTACAGTACTCACTCCTAAATGTGTGATCACTATGAGATACATTCATGGGAATGTGTTGCTGAGTATGGAAGTGAAGGTCACCAGATCTGGGGCTAAGAAATTCAGCCTAGAATTCTGGATAGCTTCTTGCATAAACAATGAAAATTGTCCAGGCTGACACAAAACTTGTAAGGAAGGGACTGGTTTTCACTTTCAAAACGATTAAGTGATAAGAGCAAAGTAAAAAAAATATAAATGAGTTGTCACCAAGTACAGTTTGATCACCAACACATCTCTGGCAGTACTCTCTCCAGTCCCACTGCCAGTGCATAGATTTACCCCTTTACCCTGACTTACTACATTGTTTGCCTCCAGATGCACTCACAAAACAAACATTAGGATATTTCTGAAATGTATTCAGCAAGTATTACTGTGCCTTCACATGTCAGGTGCTGCCTTAAGGGCTGGAAATTCAGTAGTGATATACAACATTTTTCACTCTTCTGGTAGGAATAGACATCCAACAATGAATAATCAAGTGCGGTTAATGTTTAAAAGGAGTCCAAAGGCCTGAAAACTATACTTGAGGATAGTTTAGGGGTTAGAGAGGGTTCTGCCTCCACTCTGCTTCTCAGTCTATATGTTCTCATGCTTGGTACAATGCTGGGTGAGCCATGGGATAACAACACTATTTGATGTTTAACAAAGAAGTGAAGTTCATTGTCACTTGTTTCTTGTCCAAAGAATTCCTGCTAAACCCAAGAATATCAAAACTCAACAGGGGAAGATAAAATCTTCATGCTACTTTATCAACTAATCACCTTCCTCACTCCCTTCCTTGGAGGTCTCACTTTATAGTTTAAATTAAACCACATACCAAAATGGACATAAAATACTATTGTCCCCCCAAGGAAGACAATAAGACATAATAATTAAAATGGCTAAGATCAAGGACAAAGTATTAAAAGCAGCCAGAGAGAGAAAAAAAGACCACATACGAAGGTAAACCCATCAGGCTATCATCAGACTTCTTAGCAGAAACCTTACAGGCCAGAAGGGAGTGAGTGGAATGGTATATTTAATGTAATGAAACAGAAGGGCCTTGAACCAAGAATACTCTACCCGGCAAGATTATCATTTAAATTTGAAGGAGGGATTAAACAATTTCCAGAGAAGCAAAAGTTGAGGGAATTTACCTCATCTCTACAGTGTATTCTGGAGGGACGGCTATAGATGTAAGTGCTCATAAGGCTAAATAGGTGTCACAGACAAAATAAAACCACAGCAAAGGAAGGAAACCAATTAATCACTAAGCAAATACAAAATCAACTACCCACAAAGTCAGTCAAGGGATACACACAGAGTACAGAATATAACACATGGTAGAGGAGAAAGAAAAAGGGGGAAAAAAACCCCTTAGATTATGTTTGAAATAGTGTAATAAATGAGTTAACTTAGACTGTAAGATAGTAAAGAAGCTGCCTTTGGACCTTTAGTAACCATAAATCTAAAGCCTGCAATAGCAATAAGTACATACCTATCGATAATCACCCTAAATGTAAATGGACTGAATGCACCAATCAAAGATAGTTACTGAGTGGATAAAAAAACAAGACCCATCTATATGCTGCCTACAAGACTCATTTCAAACCCAAAGACATACAGAGACTAAGTGAAGGGATGGAAAAAGATATTTCATGCAACTAATAGGGAGAAAAAAGCAGGAGTTGCAGTGCTTTTATCAGGCAAAATAGACTTCAAAACAAAGAAAGTAATAAGAGACAAAGAAGGACATTACATAATGATAAAGGGGTCAGAGGATATAACCACTATAAATATCTATGCATCCAACACAGAAGCACCTACATATGTGAAACAAATACTAACAGAATTAAAGGGGGAAATAGAATGCAGTGCATTTGTTTTGGGAGACTTCAACACTCCACTCACTCCAAAGGACAGATCAACCAGACAGAAAGTAAGTAAGGAGACAGAGGCACTGAACAACACATTAGAACAGATGGACTTAACAGACATCTACAGAACACTCCACAAAAAGCAGCAGGACACACATTATTCTCAAGTGCACATGGAACATTTTCAGAATAGATCACATACTAGGCCACAAAGAGAGCCTCAGTAAATTCAAAGGGACTGAAATTATACCAACCAACTTCTCAGACCAGAAACGTATAAAACTAGGAATAAATTATGCAAAGAAAACAAAACAGCCTACAAACACATGCAGGCTTAACAACATGTGCCTAAATATCAATGGATCAATGACTAAACAAAAACAGAGATCAAGCAATTTGGAGACAAATGACAACAATAATTCAACACCGCAAAATCTGTGGGACGCAACAAAGGCCATGCTAAGAGGGAAGTATATCGCAATACAGGCCTACCTCAGGAAAGAACAATCCCATATGGACAGTCTAAACTCACAATTAATGAAAACAGAAAAAGAACAAATGAGGCCCAAAGTCTGTAGAAGGAGGGACATAATGGACTAGAGAAGAAATAAATAAAATCAAGAAGAATAAGACAAAGAATCAATGAATGCAGGAGCTGGTTCTTCAATAAAATAAACCCCTAGCCCAACTGATCAAGAAAAAAAGAGTCTACACAAACAAAATCAGAAAGGAGAAAGGAAAAATCACTACAGACACCACAGAAATACAAAGAATTATGAGACAATACTACGAAAAATTATGTTAACAAGTTGGATAACCTGTAAGAAATGGACAATTTTCTAGAAAAATACAACCTTCCAAGACTGATTCAGGAAGAAACAAAAAATCTCAACTGACCAATTACCAGCAATTAAATTGAATTGGTAATCAAAAAACTACCTAAGAACAAAACTCCTGGACCAGATGGCTTCCCTGCTTAATTTTATCAAACACTTAGTGAAGACCTAATACCCATCTTGAAGTTTTCCAAAAAGTAGAGGAGGGAATACTTCCCAACTCGTTCTATGAGGCCAGCCAGCATCACTCTAACCAAAACCAGGAAAAGACACCACAAAAAAAGAAAATTACAGACCAATATCCCTGATGAACACAGATGCAAAAATACTCAACAAAATGTTTGCAAACTGAATTAAAAAAATACATAAAAAAGATCATCATGATCAAGGAGGATTTATTCTAGGGATGCAAGGATGGTACAACATTTGAATATCCATCAACATCATACACCACATCAACAAAAAGGACAAAAACCACATGATAGTCTCCAGAGTTGCTGAAAAAGAATTCAACATCCATTCATGATAAAAACTCTCAACAAAATGGGTAGAGAGGCAAGTAACTCAACATAATAAAGGCCATATATAACAAACCCACAGCCAATATCATACTTAACAGCAAAAAGCTGAAAGCTTTCCCTTGATGGGGAACAAGACAATGATGCCCACTCTCCCTACTTTTATTCAACATAGTACTGGAGGTTCTAGTCACAGCAATCAGACAACACAAATAAATAAAAGCATCCAGAATGGTAAGAAAGAAGTTAAGCTGTCACTGTTTACAGATGACATGATACTGTATATAAAAAGCCCTAAAGAATCCACCCCAGAACTATGAGCACTAATAACTGAATTCAGCAAAGTTGCAGGATACAAAATCAACCACAGAAATCTGTTGCATTCATGTATATTAACAATGAACTAGCAGAAAGAGAAAGCCGGAAAACAATTCCATTCAGAATTGCACCAAAAATAATACCTAGGAATAAATGTAACCAAGAAGGTGAAAAACTTATACCCTGAAAACTACAAGACACTCATGAGAGAAATTAAAGATACTAATAAATGGAAACACATCCCATGCTCATGGATAGGAAGAATATTGTCAAAATGGCCATCCCGCCTAAAGTAATCTACAGATTCAATGCACTCCTATCAAAATACTAACACTATTCTTCAACAAACTAGAACAGATCTAAAATTCTTATGGAAACATAAAAGACCCCAAATAACCAAGACAATCCTGGGATTACGCTCCTGAACTTCAAGCTCTACTACAAAGCCACAGTAATCAAGACAATTTCGTATTGGCACACTAACAGACCCATAGATCAATGGAACAGCCTAGAGCCCAGATACAAATCCAAGCATATATGGTCAATTAATATATGGTAAAGGAGCCATGGATATACAATGGGGAAACAACAGCCTCTTTAACACCAGTTGTTAAACTGGACAGCTACATGTGAGAGAATGAAACTGGATTATTTTCTAACTCTATACACAAAAATAAACTAGAAATGGATCAAATACCTGAATGTAAAAGTCATGAAACCATAAAACTCTTAGAAGAAAACGTAAGCAAGAATCTCTTGAATATAAACATGAGCAACTTTTTCTTAAACATATCTCCTCTCAGAGAGGGGAAACAAAAGCAAAAATGAATAAATGGGACTACATCTAACTAAAAAGCTTCTGTATAGCAAAGGACACCATCAGTAGAAAAGGCATCCTACAGTATGGGAGAACATATTTGTAAACGACATATCCGACAAGGGATTAACATCCAAAATATATAAAGAACTCACATGCCTCAACACCCAAAAAGCAAGTTATCTGATTAAAGAATGGGCAGAGGATATGAAGACAATTCTCCAAAGAACAAACTCAGATGGCCAACAGACACATGAAAAGATGCTCCACATCGCTAATTATCAGGGAAATGCAAATTAAAACCACAATGAGGTATCACCTCACACCAGTTAGAATGGCCAACATCAAAAAGGAACAAATGCTGGCGAGGATTCAGAGAAAGGGGAAACCTCCTATACTGTTGGTGGGAATGTAAATTAGTTCAACCATGTGGAAAGCAAGCAATATGGAGGTTCCTCAAAAAACTAAAAATAGAAATACCATTTGATCCAGTAATTCTACTTGTAGGAAATTACCCAAAGAAAACAAGAGCCCAGATTCAAAAACACACATGCACCCTAAAGCCAAGATATGGAAGCAACCTAAGTGGCCATCAGTAGTAGATGAATGGATAAATTACATATGGTACATATACAGAATGGAATATTATTCAGTCATAAGAAGAAAAAAATCCTACCATTTGCAACAACATGAATGGAGCTAGAGGGTATTACGCTCAGTGGAGAAAGCCAAGTACCAAATGATTTCACTCATTTTTGGAGTATAACAACAAAGCAAAAGTGAAGAACAAACAGCAATAGACTCAGACTCATAGAAGGGACTAGCGGTTACCAAAGGAAGGAGGTGGGGAGAGAGGGAGGGGATTAAAGGGCATGTTATGATTAACACACATAATGTAGGGGAGTCATGGGGAAGGCAGTAAAGCACAGAGAAGTAGTGACTCTGTAGCATCTTATTACACTGATGGCATGTGACCGTAATGGGGTGTGGGGGGCTTGGTAATACGGGTGAATGTAGTAACCAATGCTGCTCATGTGAAACCTTTGCAATATTTTATATCAATACCTTAAAAAAAAAAACACCCCACCTACACGATCCTGTCCCCAGCAACTCTTTATAGTAATAGTAATTACAGTTCAGATTTGAGAAAACAAGGACAAATATTTCTCCTGAAGTTTTGGCCTAATTCACCTTAAACACTCGAGTAGACAGATCATATACCACTTAACAAGACTTGGTACCTGACTGAATAGTTAAGAGTTAATGAAATCCTATTCATGTTTCTGTACACAAAAGATAAAAAAAAAAAACTTAAGACTCATAGGAGACAGGATAGAATCAGAAATCCATTAAGCTATACCTTCTTGATGCTATAGTATAATGGCTACCAATAAGGCAATGAATCTTTAACTTCTAGAACTGACTTCCAAAGAGTTTTAAGAGAATGAAAACAGCTGGATTTTTTAACTTTCAAGTTTCCCCTTAAGCTAATACACTCCTACTAAGCAGCCACACTGATGCCTCTGCATGTTCCAGAGAAGGGAGAGCAAACATAGAAAAGTATATTTGAAACAGTATAGTTCAAATCTCTTTCTCAATGTGCAAAAGTTTGGGGTTTGAGGAAACTGAACTCCTTCAACAGGACCAGAAACCAAGTTATACTTCTGTAACCTAGTGAATACCAAGTGCTGTCATGCCCAGGGTTCCTGGAAGTTAAGATTTTCCAGTTGTAGCCTTTCAAGAAAATGGTTCTGAATATCATTCTTAACAGCCAAGTATTTAACAGGGGAAGGAAAAGTTGTTTTCCCTTCTAAATGCCCAATACCTTCTTCATATCCATTAATGCACACTTCCCACCTACCAGGTTTTTTGTTTAGCATTTGCCCTCCAGCCTAGCCTGTGAACTCTGAGTGCAGCAATTACCTGAAGGATTGATCTTTGTATTGCCAACACTTAATACCACTGTAACAGGTCCTTAATGTCTGACACAAAGAAGTGCTGAAACATTTTCATGCTATGAAAAATACACAGAAGCTGGAGGGAATAAAAACTGCGAAAATGCAGAAGCTCAAGGATTTAGAGGAGGACGACACATGTAAAGTTTTATTTCAATCAAATCACAACACTTTCTTTTCCAACTGCTTCAAAGTGCATCTACAACTTTTTTTATTACAGATCCACTTTTAAAAGATTGCCTGTGACATTACAGCAAGCCTCTATTTTTCAGAGGAGTATACCCAAATTCCTTAAAAGATTCCATTCCAGTAAATGGTAATAACATGAAATTACAATAAGCCAGACACTTAAAAGGACAGCCAAGAAGTCTTCCAACAGTTTATTAGAAAGAATGTAGACATTAAAAAAAATCCCCACTGTCATGAACACAAATTGAGGTTTTTAGCCCTGGGACAGCTGAATCAAAAAAAGAAAAAAATCCAATAGTGTATTAACATTTTTTTCACTAATTTGCCATACTGACAGTGCAAATACAAATTTGGTCTAAATGTAGACTCTCAAGCAACAATGTACAGCCTTTCTTCGTCCTTCGTGCTAAGAGATAAGGGTCAAACAATACCAGATGCACAGGCTTCAAAAATCCATCTAAGTTATTAGGGCATTCACTAGTTTTAGCTAAGATATATCTGGAACACTGACAAATTATCACTTGTATAGTTACGTGAAGTAAATTTTTTGAAAAATAAAACTTTAGTGGAATACTCCTGAAGGATATAGCAGAGGAACAACAGGTTACCAGTTTAAGTGATCTATGTTTTCAGTCACTTTGAGCCCATGTTCCAAGATCTAAAATTTAGTTATCTTTCCTTAATCTGGGCACTTCCTATCATGTCAGTATCTATATTATGAAGTAAAGGAGACTGAGGTGAAACGTTTTTAATCACAACTGCTGTTATCAATTGCCTAGACCTCAACAGCATCATGGAAGGCTGGGAAATGTTCATGTGTAAGGTTACTGCCTTAGCTGACTTAAAATTGCCCCATACAATGGTACATATCAACCCTTAGTGAAGCCTTAAAAAAAAAAACAAAACAAAATGGGTTAAAGGAACATCTGCCTTTAGAGCTATCAACTTGGGAATTCTCTCAATTACGAAATCTTGCAGAAGTTATTTTTCTTTCTCAAAATTCGTTGACAACATTCCTTACTCCAGATCTGGCATTTCTGAAAGGATTTAAGATAAATTAGTATGAAGCACAGGGAATAATCTACCAACTTCAAAGTCTTATAGTAAAAGCTGCCAAACAAAGGTAAACATTTTCCTCATGAATTAACTGGTTATATTTAAAAAATATGAAATCTCCAATGATTCAAATTTTTGTACTGGTTATTAGGGGCCATAAAGAAACAATTTTCCTTCTAAGAACTGTAAAGAAGTTAACTTCTCTATTTTAAGAGTTTGGTTTTTGATGTGAAACATCACTGTGTAAATGTACTTTCTACAAAGGCACTTACTTTCATCGTCACTGTCTTGTGAATCCTGCAAAAGGGGAAATTAAGAAAGTTATTAAATCGATCAAACATTCCTCTGCTAACCACAGTTTGCCTTAAAAAGCTGAAGAACTGTACTTTTGACTAAAGCAGAAAATCTGTGGGCATATCAAGCTTATGAATTTATTAATCAATGTATCTAAAAACAGTTTTTCTCCCATCCAAGTACTAACCAGGCCCGACCCTGCTTAGCTTCCGAGATCAGACGAGATCGGGCACGTTCAGGGTGGTATGGCCATAGACTAAAAACAGGTTTTCTCAAGACAGACAGACATACAGGTGAGGATCTATCTTCCCGTAAGATGTGGCCCTTCTGGTGGGAGTTGAGCCCATACTTTAAATCCCTTCCTATCAACATACTGAATCTTGATTTAAAATTATTTTTCTTCTCTCGGCATTCAATGGAAGAGGAAAATGCATCAGTATGAAACTTACTGGATAGTTAGAAGACAATCAACTCTAATCCTAGCTATATTTTCCAAATTGTATCGGATCTTCTTGAAGAGGTTAACATGATGCCAGATGGAGAAGGTGGAGAATGGTCCAGTATGTCTTCTCTTAAATAGATTCACAACGTCCATCTGATTACTATAATCTCTAACCAATCTTGCTGTAAAACCGGTTTCACTTTATTAAAATTATCCCTAATCTCTTAATTTAATTAATTACAAATAATTAATAATGCTTTTGAAGTCTTGTCCCTTTAAGAATGGGCAATGGGACACCAGTTCCCTAGTAGGTATATCCCTGAGAGAATTCACTTACCTATCCTTTGAAAATGGGCATTTTTAAAAATTGCTTTTGCCTATATTGTCTTTAGAAAAAAACCAACAAGGGGCAAAAAAAGCAATCTTGAATCTATGTAAAACAAACCATAAATATACTGTTTCTTAGTATTTAAGTAAACAGAGAAAATTTATAGACTTACGTCATCTGCTCCATCTACTTCTGGTAAATCTACATCCTCATCACCACCCATGTTGTTCATCATCTATTTGAAGTGTAAAAATCAGTTTTAAAAATGATGTTAAATTAAGCTCTGATTATTAGGTTGCACACTATCCAGAATATATCTTAAGTCTGTCACAGATTTACACCAATAAAAAAAAAGCAAAATAAACAGTAAATACCTTCCTTTCTGGAAAAGGTAGATTACAGGTAATTACATAAAATCCTGAAAATATATAGGGACGTTAAGACTAAGTTTTCATTGAAGAAAAGTGAAGCCACTAAAATTTATCCAACAAGGTATCTGTGTACAATGCAGAAATTAAATGCCAAAATCCTGAAAAGTGGTTACCTCTGGTGCCTAAGGGAAAGAACAGGATTAATTTGTAATTGTAAAGTTTTATTTCTTAAAGCTAAGTGACATGTGTATTATGGTATTCTCAGTATAGCTTTAATTTTGTGAAGAACCATAAATGATTGAAAATAAAGTCCTTCAGGATCATTAGTTTGCATAAAAGGCCTGAATATTGACACAGAAGCTCAAAAGCAATAACTATATTAAAAACACAAAGTAAATATAATTCTTGAAATAAAAGGTACACACTGGAGAAATATTCTGCATATGGAAATACCCTGTATACTTATGATAAAGTGGAAATAATAATAGAGCATACTTACATGAAGACTTCCCATTTTTAGTAGTTTCTGACCATAAAGCAAGTGATTTATTATTTAAAGTGAAAATAACCAAAATCTGTATCAGTTGGGGACTTATCTCAAGATACAAATTCTCTGTAGTTTAAAATTTTAAAAACAAAGTATTTACATACCCATGCATAATTTTATAAGTCTCAAAGACTTGAAAAATATACTCTTACCTGGATTTTAAAGTTAGCAGGGGCCTTAAAAAGGTACCAAGTAAAAAGAAGAATAAATGAGGCCCAAAGTTACCAGAAGGAGAGACATAATAAAGATCAGAGAAGAAATAAATAAAATTGAGAAGAATAAAACAATAGAAAAAAATCAATGAAACCAAAAGCTGGTTCTTTGAAAAAATAAACAAAATAGATAAACCCCTAGCCAGACTCATTAAGAGAAAAAGAGAATCTACACACATAAACAGAATCACAAATGAGAAAGAAAAATAACGACGGACCCAACAGAAATACAAAGAATTATAAGAGAATATTACGAGCATCTATATGCCAATAAGCTGCAAAACCTAGAAGAAATGGACAACTTCTTAGAAAAATACAGCCTTCCAAGTCTCACCAAGCAGGAAACAGAAAAACTAAACAGACCAATCACCAGCAACGAAATTGAATCAGTAATCAAAAAACTACCCAAGAACAAAAGCCCTGGACCTGATGGATTCACCTCTGAATTCTACCAGACATATAGAGAAGAAATAACACCCATTCTCCT
>JAQQAC010018689.1:38855941-38980578 GCA_029783875.1 Phataginus tricuspis
TTTTAATCTGCATTTCTCTGATGATTAGCGATGTGGAGCATTTTTTCATGTGCCTGTTGGCCATCTGAATTTCTTCTTTAGAGAAGTGTCTATTCATGTCCTGTGCCCATTTCTTAATTGGGTTATTTGCTTTTTGTTTGTTAAGGTGCGTGAGTTCTTTGTATATTTTGGATGTCAACCCCTTATCAGATACATCATTTATTGAAGTACTTTTGATAACATCAATTCTACTTAAAGGGAGATCAGGATTTTTTTCTTTAGCCAGCAGTAATGTACTTGGATGATGTCTTAAAGAAACGCTTTACTTAACTTTGCAAACTAGAACATCCGTATATACCACTCATCATGCACATCTCACCATGACTCGTGATTAAATGTTTATATTCATATTACACAGTTCCAAAATGCAAGCCATTTCTTGTGTTTATGCTCAAAATGGACTGTTGTAATAGCTGTGCTGCATTCATTGTACGATATATATATTCTTTTACACATCAGCTTTAGAACTTAACAGTCATTTTTAAAAAGTGATAAAGGAATGTCAAACTTCAGGATTAAAAGACCATTAAGATCTTATTTGGTTGTACCACAGAATGGCCTTTTCTCAAAGCAAAATAGTGTACATTTTAAATATTATCAAGTGCTTTAAAATCAAATTAAGTTAACTACATAGAAATGAACTGGGAGGGAGGTGGAAACACACTTAGGACTTACCTCAGAGAAACGATCAAAATTAGACATATCTTCATCTGAATCATCTTCCCAGTCTTTCCAATTATTGAAGTCCACACTAAGCCAATTAAGCTACAGACCAACACAAACATGACTCTATGATTAGGTTAACTTGCACTCACTGGCATGTACCTTAAAATCACATTTTTAAAACTGTGGGTTCATACTACACTAGTGAGGCATGGAATTAGCACAAAAAGAACAGATTAAAAAAAACCAGTGAAGTCAAATGCAGCAGTAGCAAATATAGCTTCATGGAGCTTCTTTCACAATTAAATAAACCTACTTTTTAAAACAACAAAAATCACTGGGAGGAACTATTCTCAAATGCTTAACCTTTTTCTAGTGGCATCAAAATATGCTCCCACTGATATCCGAGTAATTTATTTATAAAGACTTCTAAGCAAAGCCTGCCTCTTAAATGGAAAAGATTCTGCATTAACTAGTGACTAACCTTATCCAGACTAGTTTTAATAAAAACAACAACAAAAAAACCCCATTAAATATCAAAGTAGAGAAAAACAGAAATCAAGGCTTTAGTAGTACTAAGCAAAACAGTATATTCCTCAAATCAAATACCTCCTTTATTACTTAAAAATACTGAACTTTCAAAAAAGAAAAAAATACCTTTGCCCTTTCTTTTGTTAACCTTGGCCACGACTGGCCAGATTCTCCTTTTCGTAAACAACATAAAATTGATCTGTCCGTTCTTTTATGCTTGGAATCCTAAAAACAGATACAAAATCATTATCAACACTATCACCTCTCCAGTTATCACTATAGGTAGAAAGTAGCTTTATTTCTTCACCTCTCCTTTCTAATTCACCTACACTGAAACTGGAAAAAAACACCCCCTGGACTCCTATAAGTTTCATTAGTTATCCGATTGCAAAAAAAAATACTTTTTTTCTTTCCTACACAAGATGGGTAGAATAAAACTTTTAGAAAATTAACTAAATATGGTACAAATCATGGAATCAAGATTCTATACTCAGATTAGACAAGCCTGAAGGGTACTGCCCCTGAGAAACACTGAACAGCAAGAACAGAGCATGCAGAAAAGGAGAATATTGCAAAATACACCTAGTCAGCCTCAAAACTGTTAAGAAAAACAATTAGTGCTTACTGCTAAAAAAAAACAAAAACAAAAACAAAAAACAACTTCAAGTATGTCCAAAATCCCCACGATTTAAATTAGGATAAATCATCGACTACTTACATTTGGATCAATACAGTGAAAAAGATCGATTTCATTTAAATGTTTAAAATTATCACTTCCTCCAAGACAACTGTATTAAAAAAAAAAAAAAGAGAATAAGCCTCTTCAAAGAGATAAAGATTAGTAATAACTTCAGTGAAAACACTTTTAAAAAGCAAGCAAGCCAGAAGCTATTCAGTTGTCTGAAATAAGCTTTTTAACCAATGATGTAAAATAGTAATTTACCTGAATGTAAGTTTGGATTTTTCAAAATTTACATTAACATCCTTACTGTCTTCAACACAAAATTCAATGAAGACATAGTCCCTTCGATCATACCACTTTGCAGAAGCAGGCTGCCTATAAACATAAAATTAGACAAAGTTGAGCTAGAATTCATTAGTTGAATATTTACATAATCTTCAATGTTTAACGTAAGGACATTTCTCTACTCGATTACAACATTGATTATTTTGAGGAAGTTTATTACAATTTCAAGTGGAAACTACATTTTTACTCTACAGCTGCATTCCAAGTTAAAACACAGTAACTAATTTCATAATAGGAAGGATTTTAAAAAATGAAACACTGCTCAATGGAGTTAACCATTTAGGCACAGTCAAAATGCCATTCCTTTAGACCCCTGCTCCTAAAAGTCAACTTCACAGACTTAAAAAATCAAAACTAAAAGGTACTGTCAACTGAGATAGCGTATTCAGCATCTGTACTCATAAACCTAGAACTAGGGGTGAGATGAGGGTGAAAAAATATGAGAAATGACAGTGTTCGTCCTCAAAAAACATTCGCAACTCCATCTTATTTCTAACTATGTAAAGCAACTATTTTTTTTCTGATCAAACAAATCTTCCTAACAAACTTTTGTGATTTTAAATGACATTAAAGAATATAAACTTCTTTACAGCCTCACCTTTTACTGTATGTATACATGTATCCCATATATACCATCAGCAATCCCTTTTACTATTCATCTGTTCCTGTCCTCTGCAACATATCTCCAGTCTCCTTCACAGCATCAGCTGCCTAGAGCTCTACCCATCCATTAAAATTATGTTCTAGAATATGGCCAAAAACTACTAGAAGCAAAAAGAATGAGCGAAAAAGACGAAGGCAGTAGAAACACCTAACTTTCAACTGTTCAATTATTTTTAAGAAATAGGCATGTCCTGCTTTGATAATCTAAAAATTAAAATTATAGGCTATGCAGGAATTTTTCTGCAACTTTTCTGTAAACCTAAAACCTCAAAATAAAAGTAAAAAGTATTAGTTATTATATGCTCAAACACTAATCATAAATCAACAACTGAAGAGAATTTTGTTTCCAAGCTTTGGAATTCCCAACCCAAAGGAGTAGCAGATTAACGTCCCTTCTATAAACAAAAAGTTGCAGCCAACCACTCATCACATTTTTACACAACTGTTAAACGTGATTAGCCATATTCCACTCTGGTGGTATCAGATTCAAAGCAGGTTAAAAATCACTGATAGCAGTTTCCAAACTCTCCAATAACAAGCAAATCAGCAAGGGTAAAAGTTATTTCTTTAGGTATCCAGAGGTAGATGTAAAAACAAAAAACAGAAACGGATTTTTAAATACCTCCAAAAGCGAAGTCCAACCTAACTTTTGTGGACTAAGGAATCACTACTTTTGTTAGTACATTAACATGGCTAACAACAATGTAGGAGTTGTTTTATGACTAGGTCTGTTACTCCCTCTCTTCTGACACTAAATGCAATGGTGTAGTCTTTTCCTCCTACATATATATATATACACACATTACACACAGTACCAAGAGTACTATAACTCCATTCGGGTTCGCGGACCCGATTCCAATGTGTGTATGTGGGAGGGGGTCTTTCCACACATACTAACACCAAGCAATTCTGGAACACCATTAACACAAGAACACAACTCAGAACGAAATCAGCCAAGGTAAAAACTAGACGGGAGAAGGCCTTTTATTGCTCACAAGAATCCTGGCTCCGTTTGTCTGCTCGCCCATTTCTCCACTGTTCTCACCCTGACCCCTCCCCGTCTCTGTCATTTTTAGCTGGAAGGCCAAAAACTGCTCCCTGTCCAGGCACCCGCTTGCCTCTCCCCTTGCCCCTTGCAAACCCCTATCGATATGGAGATAAACTAAGGAGAGAACAACTCCTCTCCACAACTCCCATTCCCCTGACCAACTTAGACTATGATGGAGAATGTTTGTGCCCTTTTATCCCCCTCACCTGCCCCATTCACCCCACCCAATCCAACCCCCATGGTAACAACCACCAGTCACTTCTCAGAGTCTACTGCTGCTTTGTTCATTTTGTTTTGCTTTGTTTTTATATTCCACAAATAAGTGAAATTATATGGTGTATGTCTTTAACACAGCTCCAATTCTTTAAAAATTGGTAATTAAAAGACAATTAGGCATTTTTCCTTCTTTCTCTTTATGAACCTTCATTCATGATAACTGAATAGGACCAGCTCTTGAAGAATTCCAGCTTTAGTGTGGAATACAATGGGGAAGGGATCACCATTTTGCAACCCTTAATCTGATCTGGCTGCGTAATCAGTAGATGGAAACTATTAATGATGACTGGATGAACAATTGATAAAGAACTTACAACTGAACTCAGCATCACTAAAAGTGAAGCACCCACCTCCCCAAAAGTGGGACAATTAGACATACTTCCCAATTTATGCAACATGATATATTCTGCAGTAAGCTTATTTCCAGGCCACTGGATATGAGAAAAAGAGATGCAGAGTTATCAAAATAAATTTGTGGATTTGGCCTGCATCTTCAGATAAACACATAAAGAGATACTAAAAACTGTGGAGATCTGGCTATGGACAGGGTATTAGATGAAATGGCCGTTAGTATTAGTTTAGTTAGGTGTGAGAGGAATGGTTTTTATGAAAAAAAAAAAAAAAAAAGTCCATCCATTCGAAACGAAAACCTAACTATGTGGGGTTTGCATTAAAATATTTCAGGAAAAGAACAAGGAGACAGATAAAGCAATGTGGTGAAGAGTTTGCTAACTGTAGAATCTGTATGCTGGGCAGATGGGGATTTACTGTATATTAAATGACTTTGGCATGGAAAGCTTTTCTTTGGAGCAACCCCGTCTAATTGTGAAACTATTCAAAAAGCACGAAAACCAATCTCTTCCATTCGTATTGAGACACAAGCAGTCAAAGACAAATACCATATGATTTCACTTATTTGTGGAATAGAAAAACAAAGCAAAACAGAAGGAATAAAACAGCATTAGACTCAGACACAGAGAAGTGACTAGTGGTTACCAAGGGGAAGGGGAGTGGGGGGAACTGTTGAACCACTGTGATGTACATTTGATTAAAAAAAAAAAAAAAGACAAGAAAACAAACTTAATAACCACAGCTCACAAAATCTGGCTATGATTTTCCAATTGTCATTTATCTTAAAATTTCAGATATTACTGCTTTGGTAGACACCAATTATCTGTTGCCATAGGTATCCAGATTGCAGATGTTCCTTATTTAAAAAAACTATGTCTGGGATTAACTTCAAAATAAAATCCACTGGGGAAGAGGTAGATAATATAAGAATGATCATGTGCTGATAATGGTTGAAGTTGAATAATGGATAACATGAAAATTCATTGTAGTAGTCTATATATACCTTTAGTGCTTGAAAAAATACATATGTAATAAAGCTAAAAACAACCTGGTTAATGAGAGGTTTTTTTCTCCCAATACATTTAACATGTGGCTATTTCAATACTCTGGTAAATGCTTTTGTAGCCACATTTAACAACATAATCTGAAGATATTTAGCAGTACTGCTTACCTTGTAAAAATCAAGTTACATATTAAGAACCTACAGTAATGGAAGAAGAGCACACTAATGGTGACCCAGTTATTATAAGGGCTATGCCAAAAACCAATTATATAAACTCTTCAAATTTCTGTTCATATTAAGGACATTGGAACCAGGGAGAATCTTTCTTCTCTTTTAAAACTCAAAAGTAATCTACAGTTTCCTAATTTTTATGGGCTGAACTCCACTGTCCACCTCACTCCCCATTCACATGTTTAAGTCCCAAACCCCGAGGAACCTTGAATGCAACTGCATTTTGAGAGAGTCTTTAAAAAAGATAATTAAGGTAAAACGAGCTTTAAGGTGGGCCCATAATCCAGTATGACTGGGGTCCTTGCAGGAGATTAGCACAGAGGGAAGACTCCACGAAGACATAAGACAGCCATCTGCACACCAAGAAGAGAGATCTCAGAAGGAGTCAACCCTCATTGACACCTTGATCTCAGACTAATATCCTCTAGAATTGTGAGAAATAAATTTCTATTATTTAAGCCACCCAGGCTCTACTTTGTTATGGCAGCCCTAGCAAACTAACACAATCATTTTCTAGATACTGAAAACAAAAAATTAAATGATCTAAACCAGGGGTTGGCCCAGGAACCAAAAGGGTTTTTATAAAGAGATGTAAAAACATGAATATGGGATAGATATTTATGGCCTAGCAAAGCCTAATATTCACTAGGTGACCCTAACTTAGATCATCAAAAATAATAAAGGGTGGGGACCCTATGCTTAGCCAGTAACACCTTCATATATTCACTTATTTGAAAGGGAAAGTGAATGTTTATGAAATCCCTTTATCTCTTCTATGAGGATCATAAAACCTCTTTTTCTGTTTAATCCAGAGGGGGCTAGTTTAGCTTTAGCTCCTAAACTATTTTGGATTTGTCACTAGTTTCATATTAACATTGGCAAAACTAGTGTAACTAGTGTTCAAGTTTGTTAATTCATTTTAACAGTGACATGCCTATAGATGCAAAAATTTTTTTCATCTCTGCTTACATTATATAAATAACCCACTACTTAAAGCAAAACAGTATCAAAACCCCACAGTGGGACATTCCAAGCTCTTCTGACAAGCACTTTTATGCTCCACATTTCAGCTATGGCAATTCAAGCAATTAAATTTTGGATAATCCAAAATTCTCCTGTACAGTTTTAACTAAAATTTCTTATTTGTCTTAAAAGGACAGAGTGCAAACTGTATTTGTTCCCAAATGCCATTTTTAATATGCTAGAATATTGGTGGGTTTTAAGCACCCCTTACTTTAAAAAATGGATGCACCAGTACAATGGTCAAATGTACCCCTCCCCCCAATTTGTATGCTAAAATCCTGCTGCTCAGTGTGATAGTATTACCTTTGGGCAGTGCTTAGGTCATCAGAGTACAGCCCTCATAAATGGAATTAGTGCCTCATAAATGAGGCCCCCCAAAGAGATCCTTAGCCCCTTCCACTGCTAGGAGGACACAGCAAGAAGCTATGAAACAAGAAGTGGGCCCCTTAACCAGAAGGTGACCATGCTGCTGGTGCCTCAAGCTTGGACTTCCAGCCTCCAAAATGGTGAGGAATAAATTTCTGCTGTTTATAAACTACCCAGTCTATTTTGTTAGAGCAGTCCAAACAGACTAAGACAACCAGTGAAGCTAAATGGAAAGAATTTGCTAAGGAAAATGCCCCAAATATTACAATTCTTTTAATAGTATACCATGTGAAGGGCATACTAAATTAAAAAAAGACAAAACACTTCAAGCCTTTTATGAACTTAAGGTTGAACAACCAAGCTAGGTCACAGGTGTCCCAAGAGACAACATAAGTTTATTTTGTAACTGGATAGTTATTAAAAAAAAAAAAAAGAAAAAGAAGATAGCAATTATGCCTTTAGAATTTAGGTATCTTGAGGATGAAAAAAATTCCACACATAATAGAATTCTACAGCACGACTTGTCTCTATAACCAACACTATGGTCAAAGCTTCAACACCTTTATTTTCTTTTTCTCTCAGAATTTCCAATGTTTTTAGTTTTTATAAGCAGGTACTATGGACTATCATGTACAGCAAACATGAAAAATCTTGAGGTCTGTACGTCAGAATTTAGTGAAACAAATAGCTTGAATACTAATTAATGTTTAAGTAAGAGGACTACAAATACCGTAATATAAATTTGGTTCCCTGAAAGGAATGATTTACATCAACCTTCTGGAATGTATGTATTATATGCTCATCCCACAGAATTACACATCATTTTGGTTAATTCCCTAGAAATCTTTAGGATCCTCCCATCACGCTTTGTCACTCAGATTGGTTTATTAAAAAGTTTCTATCATATACAAATGTGACACGATAATGTTAGTATTTTAATTCTTACTCTTAATTGCTGGAAAAAACTAGGATACTATCACTTGGTCACAAAATAGGAGGTTCTTTAACACAAGAACAATTCTACTGGAAAATACAGCAATAATGACCATTTTTCTTAGCATGCTCCATTTCTACGTAAATATTTAAGGGACTGAAAAATATAACACAAGGATATGCTAATTAACAGTCTTTATGACAAAACAGGCAAGTATTTAAAAATCTACTGTTTTGATTAATGACTTCAAACAGCAATTAATCCAACAGAAAAGTAGTATTAATTTTGATACTGAAAGCCAAGTTCTTTAGATTTTTTTTTTTAATGAGGGAGAGGGGAAGAAGGGTAGAATCAGTTAAAGAGAAACTTATGATAATCACCCACAATTAAGAAAGATCAGTCTGACCAAAACATAATCAGTAAACTAAATATTCCCCAAATAAAGGGCTCACAACCAAGTCAAATGTACTTTTGAGGGTATATATTAATTTGGAGGTACTTCTTTTCCAATTTCCCAAGATAGAGCAAAGCCTCAATTAATACAATACAAAACCAGGGACTTGATTTATAGATGGCCTTCACCAAATTTATTGTTACCTACTGACCACCAATCTACTTTCCAGTAAATGAGATATAGTTGAATTTGACTGAAAATGTGATATAGCAGAATATAGGACCAACAGAAGACCCGTTAGTCTTAACCATTAGGGTCAAGCACCTCATGCAACTTAAGCCTAACAGCTAAAATGCATTTAGAGCTTGAGTGTTATTCAATAAACAAGTATTTATTAAACATGGTGTCAGGAATTGTTCGAGATACAACAGTCAACAAAATAAAAACCCCTTCTCTTAAGCAGCTTACATTCAAGTTAGATGAAATTTAGTCCAAAAATCTCCTAAGTATGGGGTGAAGGGATTAGATCCATTACTACCTATGGTTTATCTTTCTCAATGCATAAATAGGTGGTACATCATAAGATAACATTCTTTGGTTGTTGATACTTTGAAATGTAACATCTATATATTTAAACTTACAAGATAATGGAGGCATTAAAGCATTCTGATAGTACAGAACCTTACATACTTTATATTCAGAAATTAATGATATTCCCTTATGAGTTTATTCTTAATAGAGCATGGTGTTTGAATTAAAAGATCACTCTGAATTCTAAGATAAAACAACAGGAATCAGAAGACTACCTTATTACTAGAGTTTAATAATGGAGTAAATATCTTCTAGGTTTAGGAAAAATTAAATGTATTTCTAATAAATGGAAAGCTTCTTGAAGACTAGATTCACTAATCTTTTCTACATCATAGAGAGTATCTATACATCAAGGGTTACAGTAGAAAAAATACACTGAAAGAAAAGTATCTTCAGAAAAAAAGATGTTTATAAAGTTGAGAATTTAACTGATTTTTTAAAAACCAAATGCCAACTAATTATTTGCAAAAGGGAATCAAGAAACTGGTACATCTATTCAGTTTGTACTAAGTGAGGAACAATAGAGAAACATGGAATTCTGCTACAGAAAGGGAAAAAAGTAGTTGCAGGTTCACAGAGCAGTTTTTCCTTAAGTATTGTCAAAAGCTCTGCCTATAAATGTCTCAAAACAGAAACACTCTCATAAACATATACTTTGCTCAGGGAAACCCCAAGATATACTTCTCATATTTTCAGATCTTCTGTATGTCAGTTGTGCTACTATGTAAAACTTTCTGGAAAGATGCTCTGAATACACATGCTAGTCTTGTGGCTCCCAAATTACGTGCCAAAGTGTACAGGGCTGCTGCAGGGTATTTTAAATCTGAGAGGAATTCAGGGATACTCAACTTTGGTCAAGACAACAAGCAGTTTAATTTCAACAGTAAATGCACTACATCCCTCTCCGTTATGTTTCATCTTTGCAAAAAGCTGGATTTTTAGCAGTTGTGATGATTTAAAAATGGTACCCACAAGAGCCAGTGGGGAGCATGAACTGAAATGGAAGTATCTAATCTGATTTCAAGGTTTAAATTATATAATACACAAAAGGCATACACATTCCATTTGTGATCGTGGTTATAGAAGAATCTACACTTTGTATGTATGTGTATTAGTTTTTCAAAGAGCTACTAGGCCATATTAGGATGAAGTACTTAAGTTGTTTGGACCCAACTACCTAATAAACAGAACTGCTAGGTTACACACCTTTTGGGCAAGGAGCACCGTTACAAAAAGTTAACAAAAACAACAAAAATACCTCTACTAAGACACCAACCGGCATTTGTGACTCTCTGCTAGTTCTTATATTTGGTTAATTCCCACTCTAAAATATATAAAGACGAAAGCTGTTTCTTAAAGATAAATATTTCTTCCACAACTTAGTGCCTTTCTTCCAAGCAACTCTACCATTTCCCACATTCCCACATTTGTGCATATATTCTTTAAACACCTCCAAAGACGGTAATTTTCATTTAAACAACTAAGACTCAAATAAGGTCAATCTCATTGCCTTTGTTACAAATTTTGGAGCCTTAGGGCTCCATTAAAGCATGTCAAGAAGTGACACAAACTTTAACAGCAGCAACAGTTTAGACATAAGTAAAGCTGAACTATAGGGACATGTTTATTTATTTGAAAATATAAGGACCACCTGAAAAATTATTCTTCCTGTTTGGAGAGTGGAAAAAATAAGCCTTCAGTCAGAAACCCCGGGTTCCAATCCTATTTGGGACAGCCCCTTATACTGATTAGCTCTGTGTGAAATGAAGAACTAGATCCTGGAATCTGCAAGGGGTTTGGGACAGATCTTAAATGGGAGAGGGTGGTCCTAAAATTCCAGCCTTCTCCAAAATGAAAGCTTTTATGTGAACTACGAGACAAAACTTTAACATTTACCTAGGAAATTCTTACCAAAGAGCATTTAAATGAGAAAAAACAGATCCTAAAACCTTTTTGTATTAAAAAAGTTAAGACACCTGTGACTTAGATCCTTTCAGCACACAAAGATAATTATAAATGCTTAGTTGTAAACGGCCCTGACACTTTTCAGCAATGAAGTATGGCTACGCTGTAAGATCAGTATCGCACAGAAAATCCACACAGCATATTTTTACTTAGTTTTGGAACATAACATTTGGGGAGGGCATACTACTCAAGGTGGTTTTAAGTAACTGGCATCTTCTTGGAAAACCAAAAATTCAAAGGTGTCCTGGGGAAGCAGGGACGTCAACCTCAATTAAAAAATCTATCACTGCTAATCTATACAGTAAATAATAAAAAAATATTACAACACACTTGGTATTCCTGTAGCAAAATACACTAGATGCAACAATTCTCAATTTAAGAAGTCAAAATATGATTGTAGGCGTTTAAGAGCTAGGTTGATTCTAAACCATTGGTACTATACAGCACCTTTTCCTGAAAATGGACAACCACTAAGCGCCTAAGACCCTCCCACCCCCAAATGATAATGCTTTCATAAGATTTTAAAACTGAAGAAATACAATAGGAGAATCTTAGCAATACATACTAATCTGCATGTAAGTGATTTGTTACTTCTAGTTTCTGCTGCCTTCTAGTTACAATCTAACTAAACACAGACTAAAAGAAAAAAGAAAATCCAGTTGGCCAGGTTATAGTGGTTAGGAAATACACAAGAACAAGGGCCATCATCTGTTAGTCTCCTTTAAAGAAATCAACTATATATCATATGCTATTAGAATCTGCTTTGGAGGCTAAAGACTGATGATTTTATTTTGGAGGACTCAATCCTACAATGAACAATGGCAAAGCAAGATTTTAATCAACGCTGATAGTCACAATATGTTTTTGGTCAATTTATTAATTTGGTACAAAACAACAGAAGGAATGACTTCAAATAGCTCAAAACTAAGTAAGACATTCTACTCTGTAATAGTTGTTAATGGGGTTCAACTAGAACCCGTAGTAACTAATTAAAAAAAAAAAAAAAGTAAAGTAGCACCCCTGCAAGGGGTTTGGGACAGATCTTAAATGGGAGAGGGTGGTCTTAAAATCCCAGCCTTCTCCAAAATGAAAGCTTTTATGTGTACAAAACTTTAACATTTACCTAGGAAATCCCTACCAAAGAGCATTTAAATGAGAAAAAAGATCCTAAAACCCTTAAGGATACCCAGCATAATGTCTCTGCATCTAAGAAAATGTTTATAGCAGACATCAAAATGAACCCTTTTCCACTGGACTCTTTCTTGAACTGGATGACCTCATTCACTGAAGAGTTTTCCCAACTCAAATAACTGATTCAATTTTCACCTTGTAAATTCATTCATTAATTCAATAAGATCCTTAAAGAATTTGCAAGATGGCATATACTGAATATTTTAAAGAGGATGAGACTCACCTGGTCTCAAAACACTCATTTTAGAAGTAGCAGCCTTGTAACTATAAATAAACTGCTCTTTAGAATATTGCTATACTCACTAATCTCTTCACATAAGGACGTTTCTTACTGTTTATGTGACCTCCTGGAAGTTTCTAGTTCAAACATGGCATTTCTTCGTGAAAAGGTATTTTGTTTGGCTCTATTAAAAGCTGGTAATGTGGGCTCTCTTGTCCTCTCCTGGCGTGAGCCAGGAGCTCTTTCCTCTCACTTTATCTCTAAATAAAAGCCTGTACCTTGTTCTCCTAAAAAAAAAAAAGTTGGTAATGCTGCATGTGAGGATTTATTTTCTCCTCATAGGTTTTCAAAGTATAAAAGCTTTTTAAGACTGACAATCCTGCAGAGATCTGAAAATAGTAAAGGTATTTCACGACTATAAAAATCTTATTAGACACCACTTCTAGGGAGAAAAATTTTCCCCCAAATTTTAACACCGCCCCCTCTCCCACACTCCCCACCTTTACAGTAATACATGCCTTCTTCTCAGAGCTTGTTCTCCATCATCAAGTGGCTGGAACATATTCTTTACTTATCTATTCAGATTGGTAGCCCAATATACTCACCGTCAAGATGATTGTTTTATTAAGTAAATCCTTGAAAATGCATTACTTTTTTGGGGGGTATCATTAATATAAAACCACATGGGCAACATTGTGGTTACTAGATTCCCCCCATTATCTAGTCCCCACCACATACCCCATTGCAGGCACTGTTCATCAGCGTAGAAGATGCTAGTCACCACTTGTCTTCTCTGTGCTGTACTGCCTTTCCCTGCCCCCCCGCCACGTTGTGTGTGAAAATGCATTACTTGTACAGGTATAAAAATTATTCCCTTTCAACTGCTCTCTATACATAACTTTTAGGGCACAGTACCCCAAAACGCTAAAACAGGCAGTTCTCTCATCTGCAAAGGCAACTTTTCCTGGGAAGAATGTAAGGCCTGGAAGTGGCAGCGCCAAGAATTCTCACTCAGTTAAAAATCACCACGGTTTTCCTTCACCGTGATACAACTAAGACGGCTCAAGAGTCTGTAGTCATTTCCACGTAAACAAAAAGACAAGAAGGTAATCACATACCTATTAAAATAGGATAATGAAACCTCACCTAGACTTTAATGTAAAACACAGAAAATGCCCACAAGTATCTTTCGACTCGACACGTGCACAACTACCTGCTCAATGGTAACTCCTCGCTGCCAGGGACACGGCTGAGTTTTGGCGACCTTCACTGCCTTCAAGAGACTGGAGTTAGGAGGCGGCCCGGAAAGACCCGCACTCAAATCAGGCCACCAGAGAGGGAAATGAATTGTGGGGACGGCATGGCCTCCCTCCAGTTGCCTAGCAGTACCTGCCGCTCCCGGCGGAAGGCCGCGTGCTGCTCCACGAGGAGCGCCACCCGCCCTCCGGCGGCACCCACCACAGGTGCACTGGGCCCAGGGCCTGGCCTCGGCATCGAGCAGCCGCCGAACCACAGGGCCCGGGAAGCGAGGTGGCAATCCAAGCGGGTCCCCACCTCCCGGGCGCCCGCGCGGCCACAGCTCACGGCAGAGCGAGGCCTAAGGCTAAGTTCCGGAGTTAGGAGTGCCCCAGTCTGCCACGGGGGAAAGCGGGATTTCCGGCGAGGGGAAGCGGAGGGACGGTTTAAAGGCGGGGGAAGCGGACATCTGGAGGAAAATGTCCTCCACCCGCCAACGGCAACAGGAACGAGGATCCAGGCCCTCCCACCCGGGGCAAGACCGACAGCCACCACGGAGGAGAGAAAGGGGAGGGGGCCGAAAGCGGGCGAGGGGGGCCCCGGCAGCCTCCGACACGGACGCGGCCTCCCGCCCGGGCGGTCTTCTCCCGGCGGAGTGTCGCACTCACATCGCAAACCGGGCAGGGGGACGGGTGAACGGGTGGGCGGGCCTCTCCGGCGACAACTGCGGGGCAGTCGACTCCTCTCCGGTGACGACTCCGGAGCTTTCTCCGCGGTCACGGCCTCTTCTCGCTCCCCTCGGGCGACGGCGGCGGCGGACTCCACCTGGGTTCCCACAGTGCACTGCGCCGAGAGCGCCTCCTCAGGCCGGAGAGGAGAGAAAAGTGTAAGAGAAGGGGCGCGAGGACGGAGGACGAGCGTGCGTGCGTGCAGGCGAGCGGCGTGGAGGCCGGGCGGCAGCTGGTGACGCAGCAAAATGCCCGGGCCCTGCTGCCGCGCGTGCGCACTCCTTGTTTTCGTCTTCCTGCTCGGCTTTCTAGAGATATCTACGGAAGAGGCGGGGCCTCCGCGCCGCCTCGTGAGCCTTTCCGGCATCGGCCCCGCCCTCCGCCTGCTGCCTTTCTGGGCTCTCTCCCGCCTATCGTCCGTGGGGTGCTGTTGGCTGCCTAACTGCCCTGCCGCGCGCCTTACACGGTCTTCCGAAGAAAACGCCGCGAAGGCAGCGGAAGGAAGGCAAAGGCGGTGGGACCCCGAGGGTCGGGTCGGGAGGCTTACCGAATGAGATGGGGGATTGGCTTCTGAGGGCGCAAAGCAGCCAGCCCTCCGCAGAGAGGTGCGACCAGCCTTGTGCTGGCGATAACGCGGGGAAGGGCTGCCTTCAGACTGAAGGCCTGGGTCTGCCGTGCGTTCTTCTGATGGCTGGAGACACTGTTCAGGGGCGGCGGAAATTTGAGGTCTCCGGCCTGACGAGCAGCGTTTGACGTTTGGGGCGGGCGTTTGCCCCTGCTAAGATTTAGCGCTGTGGAACAGACGGAAGGTGTGGAAAGTGTAGGTTTGCGGTGATGGAGAGACCGGGACACCAGGTGTCTTCAGGCACATCAGTTGGGGGAGGGGGTTCCCCACCTGTTTCAACCCTTAGGTCCCGAGCTGCTGTTTAGTGCAAGGCCCAGGGTTAAGCTCCAATGGATAGTATCTGCCTGCTCTGGGAGGCCGCCGAACGGGGGAGGGTGGGAGAACTCCACCACTGCTCCGCCAGTTGGAACCCAAAGAAGTTTTAAGGAAAGTGCCAGAAGTCGTTTTTGAAAATGTGTTGGGGGGGCTTCATATTAAGGATTTAGAGACTGTGCTGTTCAAGGCAGATATTGGGAACTACAGCCATAAGACCCTGTGCTCTCAAAGCCCGTTAAAATGGAGGGTAAGTCCAAGCTCTCATATATGGTGATTCTAAAGAGCCTGCTGGGGAAAATAACACCAATCAAGATAACTGAGCCCTAAAATGAAAACGCAGAAAAGTGATGGGAACACAGAAGGAAGCAAGGTCGACATTGACTGTAAGGATTAAAACAGGTCTTACCAAGAAAAATTACCCGGGACATAGAAATAAAGCAAGGAGTGGAGGGTGACCTTTCAGTTCATACTAGGACGTGATTTAACCCGCCTGCCCAAGGATTATTCTCTAGGAGAGAGTGCCACTGTTTGATTTTGCTCTTTATTATATGATTAGAGCTCAAACACTGGAGTAACTGATAGAAAGCTAACTCCAAAGCTATGGTTTTACTGCACCGTAGCACATGCTCCTCTTCCAGGTAGAGCCATGTAATATCATTTGGGTGCAGGGGGATGGGGGTGGTGGACGCGGTTAAGAAGACCAAGTGGTAAGAGTCATTAAAAAACATTTGGAATTAGAGCCTACCGTGTACCTGATAATGCAAAGCAGTATTGTTCCTGACCTCCAGTAATTGTAGGAAAAAAGGTAAGTAAATGGGTAAGTTAAAATGTATTGTGATGAGTAGTATATTAGAGCTATGAACAGATTACTGTGGGAACAACAACCTGAAGAACTAAGTAGGGGAATCTGGGAAAGCATCAAAGGCGTTGTAAAGATTGAACTGAGTTTCACAGGCTTAATAAATTTTTCCCAATGTTGAGAGAAAGAAGGCGTTCAAGGCAGAAAATATATGTAAAGCACAGGCAATGGTATTTTCAGGAATCGGCAGAGTTCTGTGTGGCTGGAGCTTAGGAGAGACGAAGTGAAGAGTAGTGAGGCTGGAGAGACGGGTTCAGGCCAGGTGGAAAAGGGTCCTCTAAGCCTGCTTAAGGAGTTTAAACAGCCCTATTGGCAACAATAAAACATTTTTAATGGGACTGATGCTATCGTGTGAGTGGACAAGTTACTTGAGTATAAGGTCTAGTATCATATTTTTCTTTTGTGTTCGAAGTGCCGGACACATAGTAAATACTCAAAAAAAAAATGTGGGATATAATTACCACCTGGAGTGGAGAAAGACTGCAGACAGACCAGTTATGGTAGTTTAGGGTAAGAGAGTAGATCCAGAACCAAAGCAGTAGTTGTAGGAGTGAAGAGAAAAAGGCTCACCCAGAATTTTGATCAATTTCTGACCTTGAAAACCAGTTAGATAAGGGGAAAGAGGTTAAGAGGTTTCTAGTTTGAGAGATGGGGTGAAATGTGACATCATTAGCTGAGACTGAGAGGCACAGATGGAGGAGTAAAAAGAGATAATATTGTATATATTGAGTCCTTGAGGAAAGGGTTTTATTTTTGTAGCTTCTTTAGGAATGGGGAGGTTTTTTGTGTTTTTGTTTATAATCCTGTTTGAAGGGTGAGAGAAGAAGCCAGTGGAAAGGGAGGGATTGGAAAAGATAGGACAACTGAGAGAACAAGGTTTAGCATGCGGCAGGTGAGGGTAAAACCCAGAGGTGAGAAAGAGAAGGCTTAGGAAGAGGGAAACGAATGAAAGTAAGTCTAAGGGCCTTTAAACTAATATATGTATATAAACATTTTAATCTCCTTCACACTTAAAAACTCAAGGCTTGGCTTGTAAAGAAAATCTTGTGTAGGGTTTCTAGCTAGAAGTATTTTGGTACTCTAAAATGTTTCAGTTTTGTATTTGCCATGGACTGAATGCCTTCCCTTGAAATTCATATACTGAAATTCTAATCCCTAATGTGATATTAGGAGGTAGAGCCTTTGGGAGGTAATTAAGTCATGAGGGCAGAGCCCTCTTAAATGGGATTAGTGCCTTTGTTAAACTGACCCCAGAGGGCTTTTTCTCCCCACTCTCCACCATGTGAGGATACAAAAAAAGTTGGCATTCTGCAATCTGAAAGAGGACCTTCAGCAGAACCCAGCCATGCTGGTACCCTGATCTTGGACTTAAAGCCTCTAGAACTGTGAGAAATTTCTATTATTTATAAGCCACAAAATCTATGGTACTTTGTTATAGCAGCCTGAACTGATTAAGACAATTTGCCAAAGATGATCAGGCATATTTCAAAGTGAGGTTTTAATACAGATCCTATCACTTATGTATAAATATTAATGAAAACCAGTAACATGGATGGTGTGTTTCTGAGGGAGACCTGACGCAGACTCAAGAATACTTTGGACTAAAGCTACTGTATAATGTTATATGTCAATAACCTCTCAATTAAAAAATAATAAATACTTTGTAATCTAAATAAGGTTTTACCATTTGAATATTTCTATTTCCATGATGTCAGCAGTTTTGTCTGTTGAATTCCTAGGGCTAGACATGTAATAGACATTTTTTCATTCAACAGATTTATTGAGCCCAGGTATTGCTGTAGATGGTGAGGATGTAACAGTGAACAAAAGTCTTTGCCCCCTTAGAGTTTACATTTTGGTGAGGGAGACAGAAAAGAAATATGCTGAGGTGCGTTATTCAATGTATTGTACAGAAAGATGTAATTACCTCCAAGTTATGTAGTATATATTTTCAAGTATGTGGCCAAAGAAGTTTGCAAGAAATTGAAATTGTGGAAAGGATCCAGTTATTGATGATGAAAAGGTCAAAGGTATGACCATTGGAATGAGAGGCTCAGGTATGATAGACAATATCATTGAGAAGAGGTCAAGGAACTTAAAAAATTAATGCCAAGCTATTGAAGAAATATTGAAATCACCAAGCATCCTGATAGTTGTCCCTGGAGAGAATGATAGCCGGTACCTAAAGTTTTCAAGGAATGAGTAGAAGTAGCCTGGTGAAAGAGGCAATAAATTACAAGAAGGGTAGAGTGTCTGATAAAATATTAAAGAGGACACTCACCCCACCTCGAGGTCCAGTGGCACCAAAGGGTAATAGCAGAAATCATTACATTAACAACTGCAGGAGAGACTGCCATTGAAAGAGAGCCAGTTGCAGTTAGAACAAGAAGGCGAAGGGAATGTTCAGAGAAGAGATTGAGGATATAAGAGGTTTTGCAGATATTTAATCTTGAGTTTAATTGTGAAAGGATTTCAGGAGATTGGAGGGATGTAAAAATGGAATTAGAAGCACAGGTAGACAGACTGTAGGAATATTAGAGTCCAGGATATAAGGCATGGGCAGGAAGTCCTGGATTGTAGTGGTAATTGACTTGAATAGGGATATAGGGCATGATGATCTCAAGGGGGATGGTGGTAGGGGAGGCTGTCATCTAAGAAAAATGAGGAATCTTGCCAAGACTTACAGAGTTGGGGTTCCCCCTTCTGCTGGTGGAGGTCAGTAGGGAGATATGCAGTGGAGCTGCTCTTGCTGTCAGGGTACTGATACCCTCTTTTTTTTTTTATTATTATAAGAATGTATATTAAAGTACACAAATCTGAGTCCCTCTTGACGTCTCAGGAACCTTCAGACTGAGAGGGACTGTTTTTAAGTGGGGGTTTAGAATTTTTTATTTTTTCGTTTTATTAAAGTATAGTTGATATACAATCTTGTATTGGTTTCAAGTATACAACACAGTGGTTCATTGGTTACCCACATTATTAAATCCTCACCCGCACTAGTGCAGTTAACTATCTGTCAACATAGGTGTTATAGAATCATTGGCTATTCTCCATAGATGGATGGTCATAATTCCCAGACCATGGCCACTCTCTTGACCCTTGCAGATCCCGGCAGTGGTCTTCAGAGGACTGATTTTATTCTTGGTAGTTTTATCTAGATTCTTGCTCAATAATTTGTTGAATGAATGCATCAGATTCCAGATCTGTGAAGGAAATAATTTTCTACCTCAGATCACTTGAGTTCTGTTTCTAGGTCTGTTAGTACTGCAACATAGAAATATCTACCACATGATATTTCACTTACATATTTCTCTCTAGGTAACTGAGGGCTTTAAAATAGAATCATAAAGTATATTAAATTACTCTAAAAGAAGACAAAAAGGAAAAGGAACAAAGAACAGATGAACTAACAGAAACTGGTAGGTTTAAATCTAGCCATATGAACAATCATCTAAATAGGAATAATCTAAACATCCCAATTTAAAGGCAGAAATTGTTAAGTTAATTTTAAAAAGTAAGACTCAACTATTTGCTGCCACAAGAAACCACTTTAAGTAGAAACAGATCGGTTCAAAACAGGTCATGTTAGCTGTTAACAGAAGTAGTTCAAGTTGTTCCTTTTAGTCTGGAGGCCTGTCCTTCCTCCCTTCTTCCCTCCCTGCCTGCCTGACTCCCTCCTTCCCTCTCCCCTTCCCCTCCTTCCATACCTAGTTGTCCCAGCTAGAACCTCCAGTAAGATGTTGAAAAATAGGAGTGGCAAAAGAAGTCATTCTTATCTTGTACCTGAACTTAGATGTGATAAATTGCTTTTCAGTTGCTACTTTCAAATTTTTATCTTTGTCTAGTCCTTTTATAGTGTGATTGTAATGTGCCTCTGTGCTGAACATGAAAAAGGATTATACCCATTACCAAATGAAACTTATTCCAAGAATGTAATTTTGGTTTAACATCCAAAATTCAGTGTAATATATTTTTACCACATCAATAGAATAAAGGACAGAAATCACATGAACATCTCAATAGATACAGAAAAATCATTTGAGAATATTCAACACTTTCAGGATAAAAACACTCAAACTATAAATAAGAGAGGATGTCTTCAGTCTGATAAAAGGTCACCTGAGAAAAACCCACAGTTCACATACTAATGGTGAGTGACTTAATGCTTTCTCACTAAGATCAGGCCAGAAAGATATAAAAGGGATTTTGTGTTTATAGATTGGATGACAATATTGTTAAGATGGCAGTACTCCCAGAATTGGTCTATAGATTCAAGGCAAACTGGGTCTTTTGCAGAAACTGCCCGGCTGATCCTAAAATTTACATAAAAATGCAACTGAGTATAGAGTAATCTTGGAAGAGAAAAACAGAATTGACAGACTCATCCCTCATACTTTAAACTGACTACAAAGTTAACACTAATCAAGATAGTATGGTACAGGTATAAGGACAGATGTATATATAAGTGGAATAGAATTGAGAGTCCAGAAATAAACCCAATTTATGATCAATTGATTTTTGACAAGAGTGTCAAGACAGTTCAAAAAATGTCTTTTCAGTGAATGATGCTGGGATGAGATATCCATTTACAAAAGAGAGAATTTGGACCTCTACCTTAAGCTATATACAAAAGTTAGCTCAAAATGGATCAAATATTTGTATGTAAAAGCTAAAACTATAGAACTCTTAGAAGAAAACACATGTATAAACCTTTGTGATGTATTAGGCAGTGATTTCTTAGATTTGACACCAAATGCATAATCAATCAAGAAAAAAATTAATTGGCCTTCAGTAAAATTTTAAGATCTTGTGCTTCAAAGGATATTATCCAGTAAATAGTATCCACACTAGAGGGGGTGAGGATTTAATAATATGGGGGTATTTGTTAAGCCACTGTGTTGTACATTTAAAACCAATGTAAGATTGTGTATCAGCAATACGTCAATAAAAAAAAAAGATACTATCCAGAAAAAAAAGACAACACAGAATGGGAGAAAATATTTGCATATCATATCTGATAAGGGTCTAGCATCCCTAATATAAAAAGAACTATTACAAGTCAACATTAAAAATATGAATAACCTAATTTAAAAATGGGTACAGGTTTTGAAGAGGTCTTTATCCAAAGGAGATACACAAATGGCTAATAAGCACATGAAAAGATGTTCAACATGAGTCATTAGGGAAATGCAAATCAAAACTACAATACTAATTCAGGCCCGTTAAGATAGATACAATAAAGAATAAATTTTGGTAAGGATGTGGAGTAATTGGAACCCTTGTACACTGCTGGTGGGACTGTAAAATGATGGAGTCACTCTGGAAAACAAATCCTTGAAATGTTAAAATTAGTGTTACCATATGACCCAGCAATTCTACTACTAGGTATATACTGAAGAGAAATGAAATATATATCCATATAAAAATCACTACGTGGATGTCATAACAGCATTATAATAGCCAAAAATGTGGAAACAACCCGTGTCTGTCAGCTAATGAATGGATAAGCAAAATGTGGCATATTCTATTACTGAACATTATTTGGCCATGAACAGAAATGACATACTGATAGATACTACAACATAGATGGAATTTGAAAACATTCTCTAAAATGAAAACAGCCGACACAAAGGTCACATTGTGTGATTCTGTTTACATTGAATGTTCAGGATAGGCAAATTTATAGAGACAGAAAATAGATTTGTAGAGGCCTAGGGTTGGTGAGGAATCTTAGGTGGAAATGGTAAGTAACTGCTAATAGATACGGGTTTTCTTTTTGGGTTGATGAAATTCTGAAAAGTGTGATTGCGCAATTTTTACTAAAAACCATTGAATTATATACATGAATGGGTAAATGGTATGGTTGTGTGAATAATACCTCAATAAAAGTGTTTTTAAAAAAGTAAATGGTGTGGTTACATGAATCTACATGTGATAAAATTGCATAGAATACAATACACCTCACAAATGAGTACATATAAAAAAAACAGGTGAAATCTGAATGTCTTGACTGTCAGTTTTCTTATACTCTAGTAAAGTAAGATGTTATCACGAAGTAGCTAGGTAAAGGGTACATGTGACCTCTATACTACTTTTGCAACATTCTATACATCTGCAATTAGTCAAAAAAAATAAATGGATGGGGAAATGTATGCAATACTAAAACTAATCAAAGTGAGTGACTTAATATGAGATAAAGTAGATTTCAGCAAATATCAGGGATAAAGTCACTTAATAATAAAGAGATCAATTCAGCAAGAGGACATACTTATCCTAAATGTTTATACTCCAACAGTTTCAAAATACATTAATTAAAAATTGATAGTTTTAATGAGAAATAGACAAAGCTCAGACATAAAATAGGAAATTTTAACACCCCTCTCCATAATTGACAAAAAATCAGTACAGATAAAGACTTGAATAACATTACAAACCAACTTTATTCACATTTATAGAACATTTTACCCTCCTATCCCAGAATACACACTCTTCAGGTGCATACAGAACTTTTTCCAACACAGACCATATTCTGGGCCATAATACAAGTCTCAACAAATTTACAAAGATCCCAATCATATAAACTGTCTAGATCCATGATGGAATTCAACTAGAAACCAATGGCAGGAAAGTAGAGATCCTCAAATAGTTTGAACTAAGTAAAACAATTTTATGTAACTCACGAGTCAAAGATGAAAAGGAAAAGGAAATTTTAAAGTTATTTGAACTGAATTCCAAAAGTTTTGGAATTGAGTAAAGCATATTTTTTGGGAAATTAGTTCTAAACCACTCAGCATTTAAAAAGTACCAACTATTGATTCACATAGCAATGTGAATGAATCTCAGTTACTTGTAGTGAAGGAAGTCAGATCAAGTATATCTTGCATGATTGCAGTTCCAATTTTTTTAAATCCTAGAAAAGGTAAACTTAATCTGTAATAAAAATAGACCAGTGTTTGCCTGGTGCCAAGGGCTGGGGAAAGTTGGTCTGCAAAGGTGCATTAAGAACCTTTTGGGGTGATTGGTATGTTTTTTACTTTGATTTTGGTGATGGTTTATGGGTGTATAAACGTCAAAATTTGGCAAATAGTACACTTTAAGTACGGGCTGTTTTTTGTACGTCAATTGCAATACCTCAAGAAAACGTTACAAATTTGAAAATAAAATCTGCATAGAAATTCTGAATCTTTGAATACTAAGTTGTACATATGAAGATAAATTTCTACTTATTGTTAGCTGTCTAAGATTTACCTGGCATTGCATAACTAAGCCTCCAGTGTTGATGCAATGCCAAGATTTTATCCATTCTTTAAAATATTTGAGCCCTGTTATGATACATATATTGGGAATGCAAAGACCAATAAACTCCATTTCCACAAGGAACTTTCTTCCATAAGTACCATACCCAATCTTGGGAGCCAGGCATTTATATATATATATATATGTGTGTGTGTATTGCTACCAGGCAAGAAAATACAGAGACTAAAGCATACTAAAAAGGCCAAGTGTAAAAGCAATAAAACCCAAATACTATATTTAAACATCTCCATGCCAATTAAACATTTCTGTGGGCTTAATTTGGTTCATTTTATTACACCTATTGTAGATAAGGGCAAAATGTACAGCAGGTATAAGGTATTCTGGTATATTAGGAAAGACCATAGGCAAAGGAAAAATAACACCTTGTCTTAAACAGTTTTATATATTTGGGAAGGCTGTAGCATAAGGTGGAAGTGAAAGAAGGTCAGTACTTCCTTATAACACATGGAAATTTTCACCTATTTTTGTTAATTGCTTAGTCCTGCCACCAGATTGTATAATGGCAGCACAGGAGGAGTCTTGGAGCCTATTCTAATTCCAAACACAGGCTAAATAAGTATTCCTTGAATGAATGAATAGTTCAGAGATGTACAGCCACACATGGATGCCAAGTTAAGGTAAAATTTATAGTCGTGTCTGCTTGGCCCTTGGACCATAATCTCCATGAGGTCTATTCTTTACTGGATTCTCAATGCTTAGCAAATAGTAGGGACCACTTGTTTTCATCCTCTAATGGGAGGGATATGTAAGGCTGAGTTGGCAAGGCACCAGACCTGGTTTCTTCGACCAGAGTTCAATGTTAGGATTTTAATTAAGACTCACTTTGAACAAAGGGTTTCGTGACTAAGGTTTGGGAGTTGCTGTTTTACTCGGTAGGGCTTTAAATGGGAGGATTTTTAGGACTAATCCACTTTAGGGAGGTAAGTGTAGAGGGATTCTGAGTGGAGGGCAGAATGGTTAGGAGACTGCAGCAGCCTACCCAAGTTGTTCTCAATACCATAATGGCATTAGGAATGAAGAGAGGAGGATGAATAGAAGTAAGATTGGTAGGGAGTAACTATGAAGAAGGCAGCCTGTGAAAGGATTAGGATGACATTAAAGTTTTCTTTCTTTAAAAAAAAAAACATAAAATGTACCATCTTAACCATTTTTTAAGTGTTCAGTGCAATTATGCTCACATTTGTTGTGCAACGATCACTACCATGCATCTCCAGAACTTCATCTTTCCAAACTGAAATTCTGTGCTCATTAAGCAATTCTCTCTCCCTTTTCCCCCAGCCCCTGGCAACTACCATTGTTTTCTCTCTATAAAATCCGACTATCCTAGTGGAATATTATATATTTGTCTTTTTGTGACTGGCTTATTTCACTAAGCTTAATGTTATCCACGTTGTGGCATGTGCCAGAATTTCTTTCAAGGCTGAATATTCCATTGTATGGACCATATTTTGTCTGTTTATCTGTGAGGGACACTTAGGTTGCTTCCACCCTTTGCCTATTGTGAATGATGCTGCATGGGTGCAGACGTGTCTGAGGCCGATCTGGATGGAGTCTCTACTTACAAGTGGAATTGCCATATCACCTAGTAATTTTAATTTTTTGAGACTGACCATTCCATTTTCACTAGCAGCTGCACCATTTTACCTCAGCAGCAGTGCACAGGGGTTCCAATTTCTTCACGACCTGTGGGGTGGTACATCTCACTGGATAGTTTTGATTGTAATCCCTGACTAGTGATATTGAGCATCTTTTCATGTGCTTATTTGTGTAAATTCTTTAGGGAATGTATAGGGAGAAATGTCTGCTGAAGGCCTTTGTCCATTAAAAAAATTTTTTTTTGTTGAATTGTAGTTCTTTATATATTCTGGATATTAATCTCTTACCAATGTCATTTGCAAATATTTTCTCCCAATTTGTGGGTTGCCTTTTTTTGTTGATTTGTGCCCTCTGATGCAGAGAAATTTACAATCTTGGTAAAAATGAATTTACCTGTTACTTTGGTGTCATATAAATCATTGCCAAACCCACGTGAACATCCCAATAAAGCGAGTCAACTTTTTTTTTTTAAAGCCAGAGCAGACTATAGTGGACTTGAAAGAGCTACATCTATCTCTACAGATAAATCTTGGAAACAAAGTGAAATGAAAAGCAATTAGGAGGAATATATGTAATGAACCATTTTACCTAGTTTTAAAACTTGCAGAACACTAACATCATTGGGTACATACATATGTATTAAGAGCATCAACTTATGCACAGGAATTATACAGTTCATAATGGTGGTTACCTTTGAGGGTGGGAAATAAGACCAAGGGTGTATTTGGAGTCCCCACCTGCACCTGTAATGTAAATGTCACATAAACAAAACAGCTAGGTGACAGGTACACACAGCCTTTTACCTGCATGTCTGAAGTATTCCCAATTAGAAAAAAAATTTCAAGTGAGTGGTAGAAGCATGGTTGAGTATAGCTAACTCAGCTGAGGGTACCCTCTAGGTCTTTCTTTAGAAATCAGAAAGGTCATTTAGTAATTTGTGCCAGTTTCAAATTCAAAGCAAATACTTCTAACAATCCTATACATTTGGGGAGTATTAGGTTTATTTTTACAGTTGAAGCCGGAGGTTATCTAAGAAATCACTGTTAAATGGTCTGAGTATTTGAATGCAGGTATTTTATCAGTTTGAAAACCAGGAAGGAGTAATACCTCTTCCAAAGGTTTGTTGCAACTATACATTCCCTAATCTGGGAACCAAAATTTAACTATTTCTGTATTTTTTATTTAGTTGAACATTTCAAGTGCAGTAGGAAAAAAAATGGTTGCGGGAAAGGAATTGTTAGATGATAGAAAAGAGGTACCAACAGCAGTTCCTGGAGGGGCAAGAATGAATGGCACTGCAGCCCTGAACACAGTACTTCTCTAACAGGTAACCAAGAGGGAAGCGTTTGCTAACTTTGTAGAGGGAAGGTGTCTTGCTAATGGGTTTCAGCCCCGGCAGGTTCACTATGGATTCAGTGTGACCAAAGAAAATGACAGTAAAACGTTCTTGGGGTGAAAGGGTTATGCCCAACTTTATTTCCCCGGTGGCAGGTCAATCACTAAAATCCCATTCACTCAGCGAATCTGCATGCAGCAAGCTGGTCTCTGCCTCTGGGCCCCTGCCCGCACAGCCGTCCTCTGGGTTCTGTCCTTGCCGCTATCACTCCAGCCTCTTTTCTGCTTTCTTGGTCTTGCAGCAGTGCCACTGTGTCGTTCAGAGCACTGGGCGGAGCTCTTCTCGTATTGCCCACGTGTAGTGAGCTAGCCATCCAGGGCCACATGAGAATCCTGGCCACAGGAACTCTCAATTTAACCACAGAAGGGTAAGGAAATCAGGAATTAGTAGCCCTAAATTTCTCCGATTTGGCAGCCGATTTAGCCTCCTGAGACTTTTGCTCATTAAATGATCTAATGTGTTCGACTCCAGTCAAACCAAAGGTGGTCACAGTCGGCCAGATGTCTATTTGTGGTTCTCCAGGGTAGCCAACACATCTACCAGTGTGGCCTGTCACGACGAAAGGGCTCTGCTCTTCAGGGGCTATCTTTGGGGAAGTCACTTAACCTTTGGTTTTAGGCTTTCACTCCCATCTGCTAAAATGCCCACTTACAGGGACTGAGATGATGAAATTCAGTAATAAAAATGTCTATTGTTCTTTAATCCCAAAAGCCTTCCAGATGTTAATTCAGTTTGTTCTCATGCTAACATTCCTATGTAGTGTACCATCACTTCCTCATTTTAGGGTTCTGGCCTCCACATTTATAGCAGCTTTCCTATTTCCATATTTTAGTCCTCTGCTTCCCCCCAAACCATTTGCTAACAATCCAAACTCAGACACTTTATTCTTCTTAGGACTTTTATAGAGCTACATGTATTTATCATAAGCAGACGAAAAGTATATACCAGTTTGCCTGGTACAGTTGTGGCATAATTACTGTTACTGTCCTACTGTATATGGCTATACTGATAATCTACCTTGTAGACTGAAATATGTTTGTACAGTGTATGGTTAAGAACAGAAGACTTAACGTGGTTAACAGTCAAAAATCCTTTCATTAAGTACCTTTTCATTTTCTACAAAGTGCCATCTTTTTATCCATATCCATTATGCACCCTGTCCAACCCTGTGCCAAGCTTTTCCATGTCAAGATGTAACCAATGCAAACTGATTCTTAGAGGGCAGATGAGGCCCAATATATATTTAGAAAGCCTGTAAGTCATGGAAAAGGCTGATGACTTAAGAATAATCAACATTTGCTAATGGTTAATACCTTGGAAAGCAACTAGACAAGAAACTTGACAGTTAAATTGTACTCTGAAGACAAGAAGGTCCTACTGGCCTAGTGCACCTTCTTATAAGACGTGAAAAGGCTGAGATTTTAAATGGGAATTTCTGACACTAAACTTTTCAATGGAAACTGAGGTCTTAAGAGTAATTAATAAACGTGTTCTCATTTCTAAAGCTTTCATGTTTTTTGGAAGAGATCAAGCACCCACTGAATTCATCCAAGAAGCCATAACTTTATTAATGATAGAAACAGTACAAATTTCAAACCAAGCTGTAGTTGCCTTTTTGAAACACCAAAAAAAAGTCCTCACTTTCAGATGGTTACATTGTTAATTCCTGCAAGAGAGAAGAGATCATCAGAGGTAGTTACAGGCAAATGGACAGAATTCAGCTCACTAAAACCTGAGGCACCTCAGAAGAGGCTTTACGTCTTCCTAATTGGCTGATATGAAGCACAAACAATAAAGTCACCCATAACTGGTCAAGGCTGAGGGAGTCAAGGAGCAAAGGCCTGGACACTTACCATAATAGCATTCACAATATCATTACTGTTGTTCTTCAAGGCTCGGACTGCCTTTGCTCTTGACACATTTGCCTGTGACATCACCAATTCTATGTCCTTAACTTCCACACCCGTTTCATCAACCTAAGAGGAAAGGATGACACCTAGTCAACCCAAGGCAAGAATGACTTGAGCAGTTCCTTAACAGTCAGTAGTCTCTCAAATCTAGTTTTTAATTAACTAAAAACTACTTCATGCAATGGGGTTTAAGAGCCTAGAATGTAGAATCCAATCACTAACACAGTAACAATCATTATTTGGAGAGGGAAAGTATACAAGATTTCCTTGTGTACCTCTTCCTCCTCACTCTCCTCTTGTACAGTTGGAGTCTGTGTATTTTCTTGAATGTTTGAGACAGCTTCACCTTGAACTTTGAATTTCTCAGCAGCTGCTAGCTGTGCTTGCTGAGATAAATCCTCGATCTGTAGGGCAGAAAACGAGATGCATGTGAGTAGATCAGTTTGCAGTAAATGAAACAAATCATTCACCTTTCCCAAACTCTGAACTCACTTCAGTCTGACTTACTACATATACAGCTTTAAATTGCGTGCCCTCATTCGTGTTACGTATCACTGCAGAAAGAGAAGCAGCTTAGGTCTAAAGCAGTGGTTCTCAACTGGGGTGGGGGTGATTTTTGTCCTCCAAGGTGACATTTTGTCAAATGTCTGGAAACCTTTTTGGTTATCACAACTGATGTAAGGCTGCTACACTTACTGTGGTCACACAGGACAGCCCTTCCGCAACAGAATTATCTGACACAAAATGTCAGTAGTGCTGAGGTTGAGAAGCCCTGGACGAGAGCGGCTCTCAAGAACACATTCCTCACCTTGGCTTCCCCAAAAACTATGTAGGTGTCTGAAGCTGGGCTTTTGTAGACATCTGGTTTTGTGATGACAAATAGGATATTCTTCGATTTCCGGATAGTGACTCTGGTAACCCCTGTGACCTGCCGAAGACCCAGTTTGGACATAGCCTAAGGAACAGAAAAGAACATCAGGATCTGACTTCTGGAAGCAGCTTTAGGAAGGAAGGAACACAGTTAAAACCACATCCAAACAAAGCCTTTCCCTGGCTAAGAAAAGTTTATACCAGGCGTACCTTAAAGATATTGCACGTTCAGTTCCAGACCACTGTAACTAAGCAAACGTTGCGATAAAGGGAGTCAAATTTTTTGGTTTCCCAGTGCATATAAAAGTCATGTTCACACTATAAAGTGTGCAATGCATTAATGTCTAAAAAAATGTACAGACCTCAATTTAAAAAGTTTATTGCTAAAAATATGTAAATCATCTAAGGTTTCAGAGAATCTCAATTACTGATCAAAGATCACCATATGACAAATATAAAAATGTTACAGGAAAAATAGTGCCGATATATTTGCTCAACACAGGGTTGCCACAAACCTTTAATTTGGGAAGAAACCAAACAAACCACACAGTACCTGCAAAACTCAATAAAACAAGTTTTGTCTGTATTAAGAATACAGAATTGGTTTCCAGAGCTCCTGGGTTTTCTGCCACTTCAACTAAATGTGGCTCTACCAGTATTAAGAATTACACTACAGTTCCTCCTCTCCAAACTGCTTCATCTGGACCTTTAATCCTTCTAACTGAAAATCTCACCTTCCGTGCCTTTTTTTCACTCCGGCTCTGTTTTGCTTTACTGACTGGTTCTTCATCAATTTCAGCGGCTGCTGCCAGCTACAAGGACAAAGTAGCTATGAGTGATCTGGAACGTTATGACCTGGACACAAGCCCCATGGGGATTTCTCTTTATAAGTTTCATGGCTCCAAATACATTAAGTCAGGTTCTCTAATGCTTCCTTTCCCCCAGTACTGCTAACAGTGAGTAGGAGAATACCCACCTGGGCTTGTTGTGTGGCTGCCTGTGTGGAATCCTGTTCCTCGAGCTCTGGTACTGATTCATCACTGTCAGATTCTGTTCCTGACCCTAGGATGACAAGCACCTTTTATTATACTGAAGATTATAAGAAGGAAGCATCTCACCTAGAGGACTAGAGGTCAGTCGCTTGTGCTAGATTTCACAAAGTTAAATGAAAACCAACTGATTTGCGTGAAGGCAGCCTGACAGTCCACAGTTTAATCACAAATTAGTGTGTACACATCCATTAAAGACCCAGCCCCAGAAACTAGAAGTAATTAGTACATATAGATGAGCAGTTTATATACTGTAACTGCTTTGTTTCCCTCAAGGTTTTCACTTCTTGGCACAGACACCAATGACATATTAACTCCAATTTCCACCCAACAGCCCAAGCATTCTCGGAAGGTTCTGGCAGCCAAGGTGCCTCTAAATAGACCTAAGTGAGAAACCTAAGGCCATAGTGTGGAGGCACACCAGGGAGGGCTCTTCCCCTTCACCCTTTAGAGTGGGTTAGGGGAGGCCAGAAGCAGTTGTGTACACATTTAGCTGTATTCTCAAAGCACTTACCCCAGCAATGTGATCTAATCAACACGGCTTGAAGATTTTCAATGACACAGACCTATAGTTCTAATAGTCACCTCTACTGGATATTGTCCTGTGATTTCTTTCAAACATAATTCACACATTTTAAGCTTCCCTCAATCAGAAGGCCAAGCATCAGTAAGGACTACCGAGGGAGAAAGGAATACCCTGCACCATTCTCAAGCTAGGAAAAACAGCCTTCTTGAGGAGGAGTCCCTGGGCACTGGTCATCACTAAGCCTAATAAAACTGAACAGAAATTCAAACAGTTCCAGATTTCCCAACATTTTCAGAAATCCCAGGCCCAGGGACAAGGTTAGTGATGTGGGAGAGATTAGAGCAAATGAAAGGTCTAGTAAGTCTTGGTTTTCAATGTCCAATCAGTTAGGTAAAAAAAGATGGCAGACCACATTACACAAGATGACATAATGGACTGAGGTGAAGAAAACCAAGACTGTTCCACATTTTAAATTATCATTCTATGTTTTATGTCCAAACACAGGCAGATACACTGGAGAAAGCAACACATCATAGGTTAGGACCGGTGGGTAGCCCCCAGCAGGGGTGTGGGCGGCACATCATGCACACGGCAAACCAAGGCAAAATACCCTTGTCGTTCTTCAGAACAGGCTGCTTGGCACAGGGGACTGGGCCAGGGATCCCAGCAGGTTTGGGGGTGGGCATGTTGACGAGGACCGGCTGGAAAGGCACTCCCCCCAAGATTGGTTCCGGGGGAATCAGAGGCGGCAGCTCGTCGTCAGCAGGGGCTGAGGGCTTACAGGGTGACTCCAGCACCAGCCCAGGTGAGGGCGGCAGAAACTGCTGTTTAGGAAGCTGAGGGGCTACTGGGGAGGGCGTGAAAGGCAGAGAGACTGTTGGAGGGGTAGGTGCTGGAGAGAGAGATGCTGTTACAGCTTTAGGAAGGACCTTCTCAGAGGCAGCTACTGCTAGAGGGGGGGATGCCTCAGACTCAGGAGCAGCAGCTAAGGGCTCCTTTGGGGAATGCAAAGAATCTTTGCCTTTTAAGGGAGAAACAGGGAGGGCTTTTGGAGTATTGGGAGAAGAGCCTTTCTGAGCTGAAACTGTCAGTAGAGGGGCTAGAGCCATTGCAGAAAGGGGTCCTTTAGTGCCATTCTCAGCTAAGGGATCTGTGCCCACAAAAGATGAAGTACAAGAAATCTTGACTGGTGCACTTTCTGGAGCTGGGGCAACAAGTACTGTTTTGAGAGCCGTGGGGTCTGTCTTTACTGGGAGCCCTTTGGATGCCTGAGGAGCAGTGGACTCCAAGGTACGTATGACTGTAACTGAGGAATTAGGGACCTCTTTGGGGGATGGGGTAGTTGGAGATCTTTTGGGGGATTGAGTTGCTGAGTCTCCTTTGAGGGCAGGAGGGGCTGCAGCCAGGGGTGTGGGGATCCCTTTAGGGGATGGGGTTGCTGGGGTCCCTTTGGAGGCAGGAGGGGCTGCAGCTGGGGGTGTGGGAGTCCCTTTGGGGGCTGGGGTTGCCCGGGTCCCTTTGGGGGCGGGAGGGGCCGCAGCCGGGGATGTGGGGGTCCCTTTAGGGGATGGGGTTGCCAGGGTCCATTTAGGGGAAGGGGTCCCTTTGGGGATGTGAGGGGCCACAGCCAGGGCAGTGGGGGTCCCTTTAGGGGATGGGGTTGCTGCGTTCCCTTTGGGAGGTGGGGTAGCAGAAGACTCTTTGGAGGATGGAGTGGCTGTGGCTCTCTTGGGTGAGGAGGGAGCTGAGGGAGCGGGAGCCTCTTTGGGGGACAGAGGAGTGGGAGAATGCTTCTTGGCTAGTGACACTTTAGGGACTTGAAAGGAAACACTGGACTCTGGAATAAATGAAGCTTCAACCGGAGAAACAGAGGATAAGAGACTTCCAGCTGGAGTATCAGGGACAGCAAATGCACTCTTAGGAGCAACAGTTATGGTGGTAGAAGTGGTTGAGCCCTTCCTGCTTGGAGGTCTTTTAGTCTGAGCAGACACAGCAGCCCCTAAAGGAGATGGGGAGTCAGCTAGGTAGTTTTCTTTGGAAGACGCGGTAACAGAAGCACCAGAGGCCTCAGCTGGGCACCCTTCAGGAAAGGAAGCCACCGGTGCTGATAGGAAGGTGTGAGAAATACCATGAACTTCCTCCGCATCTCGAGGAGCACCAGCTGGAGCAGGAGAGGCAAAGGGCTCGGACCCAAGAATTTCAGGGGCCAGTGCCACTGTAGCTGGAGCAGAAACATTTTGGGGGGACAAAGTCACAGCTGGAGCCACAGGGCGACTTCCAGAGGTTGGAGGAACCAAGGATAAAGTAGTAAGGGTGGGAAGAGTGGAAGTACCCTTCTTGGCCAGTTGACTTTTATTAGCAGCTGAAGAGAGAGCTTGTTCTGGAGAAGGGCTGCCTGCAACCACAGGCGTGGGAGAGGCTCTAGCAGCTGTAGGGGTCTCTCCAGCAGCAGCAGCCCTTTCCAAAGGATAGGCCACAGTGGCTGGAGTGGTGAGGTAATTTTCAAGCAGCCAAGTTGCAGGGTCTGGGCTTACGGAAGGACCTGTCTTCATTACGGAAGGTGGGAGCTTAACACCTAGAGGAGAGGGAGTCCTGGCTGGTATAACTACAGGGAGACTATCTACAAGACTTTTCTTTGATACGGAGGCTTCAGGAGAAAGGGATGTCTCCAGAGATGACGATGTATTTCGAGGAGAAAGGGCATTTTTAGGAGCTGCCAGGGCTGATGGTAGTAGTGTAGGGTCTTTCTTGGCAGGGAGTCCTGCCTGGCCTGGTGAAACAGGGGCTCCTACAGGAGAGGCAGGTACAGTTTGGAGACCTTTTTGTGCTGGGAACTTTACCAGCACTGATGCAGGGGGACTTCTGGAGTCGTCACTGGCTGTCAAAGGATGAGAAACTGGTATCCCCAGAGTGGTCATTACCTGAGGAGTAGGAAGCTCTTGGGGACCTATAGGTGTCATAACCAAGGCAGTATGGGAAGCCGAGTCCTTACTACTTAGGAGACCTGATGAACCTGGAGACGCATGAGCAGCTACCTCAAAGGCAGCAGGTGCTGTAGAGATTGTAGAGGGGTTAGTCACCGCAAGTGGGGTGGTTCCAACAAAAGACACAGGAGCTTTTTTCAAGTCTTGACTCCCTGGAGAAGCAGGAATCTGGGCCACTGAAGGCTGATGATGAGCGGCAGCAGGGTAGCCTTTGAGAATGAGAGCAGCCGTAGGAGATAATGGAGAAGCTCCACTTGAAGGGCCACAAGGGCTGCAGGAGGCACTGCCAGTGACAGTGGATGGGCTTTTGTCAACAGACAGAGACAGAGGGCAAGCTGGAGCCACAGCAGCAGGAACCACGCCATTTCCAGAAGGAAGGGGAGGAATTGCAGCTCTCTGAGAAGGGAAAGAGGCCCCTATGGAGGGATGACCTGCAGAAACGGTACCTGCTATAGGGTACGGCAGAACATTAGGGTCTGTTTGACCTAAAGGTTGGACAGAACAATCTAGAGAACTCTGATGTAAAGGAGCAGGACGAGAGCCCAGAGAAGTAGGGAAAACTGGGGGGACTGTAGAAGCCACAGGAAAACACTGGGCTGAAAGAGGCAACACAGTAGGTGGACTAAAGGGTCCCTTTAGGCTGAGGCTTCCAGAATTGTGTGGAGAAATCAAAGCTGGGGAAACAGGGATGTCTTTGAACTGACAGGCGATGGCTAGGGAAGTGGTGGCTTGTGTCTGAGGACATGAGGCTACTCCAGACTGAACAGAGGCCAAGGTGGTCACAAGATGGGAAGAAACAGCACTGACTATACCTGGTGGAATGGGGTTACCTTTTGGATTAAGGACTACTTGAGAGGGAGCTTGAGCAGGAGAGGTCTTTGGTTCTGAGGAAGCAATGGGAGCTGAGGAAGACGTCACCGACCCTGATTTAGCAACAGCAACTGAAGGAGGTGAGGTAAGAGGGTTGGGTGGATAAGCAGGGCTCTTCTGAACTGAGTCTGGGGCCAAGGCCACAAGAGCCAAGGGAGCTGAAGAGGAATGGGAACCCTTCAGAGTTGGAGTTATCATGGGACAGGCCAGAGCTAAGGCAGCTGGGGAGATGGGAAGAGACATTATTACGTTTGGTAGGAAAGCTGGAGTATCAGTGGGGAGAGGGGCACCTCCCAGAGGCAGGGCTGACCCAGAGGATGACGGGGGAAAAGGAGCTTCAAAAGGGGTTGAGGCAACAGTAGAGGGAGAAAGGAATGGGGAAGGCTGGTTAGGGGTTGCCAGAGGGCACTGTTGGGGGGCCAGGGAGCAAGGTGGGGGAAGGGTAGGCCCAGGCTGCCCTAAGGCAGCAGTGACACTCAAGGCTGAAGATGCAGGAAGCACAGCTGGAGGAAAAAAGCAAAAAAGGGGTAAAGAAGGAAAGGGAAGGAAAAAACAAAGGTTGAGTTATGCAGCCCAACTTGGTACAACATGCCTCACAAGAAACACTGGCATTTTTAATCTAAGAATGAAAGTCACCACACAGGATTAGACAAAGGTGACAGCAAACAACAACCTTCATGGCATCTATCTCCTCACCTCCTACACCACCGAAGTTCTACCAAAATAAGCAAACTATTTCAGGGTGGAAATCCAGCCTAAGAGCAGCGTAGTAGTCTCTAAGTGGGTGCACACGCTCTGGAGTGAGCTGGGAATAGCACGCTTTCTACCCTTGCCCCATGCCTTCCCCTGGCCTCCTCCAAGGAACCATACGTCCTTCTCACAGGCCATAGAATCACCACTACATCAGCCCGTCTATCCTGTACACACAGGGTCACAAACTAACAGAAACAGATACCGAAAACTGGAACAAGCAAGGTAGTGAGCAGTGCCAATGATGAGGAATCAGAGCTGAGTGAAAAAACAAAACAAAACAGGTCTTTATATGCTCAGGCTTCCAACAGGTCAGGAAAAATCTGACTCTTAATGTTTCAGAATGGAGGTATTTGGCACAACTCAATTCTTCCTAAAACCGAAACTCTTCAAATTTCATACCAAGTTACTTACCCTCCCTATGCCTCAGTTTACTTACCAAAACAAAAAACTAACCACAAAAGAGCTGGACTCCACAGTCTCTACAGACCTTTCCTAGATAATATTAGCTCTTCAGACATCAATTTAAGATGAATTAGACCACCAGGGAGAGGGCTTAGTCACTAGGGCAGAGACTGTATTTTGACACTGTGAGCCAATTTGTTAAACAAGACCGTGCTTCTATTTTGGAAGTAGAAAACTGGAGTGAACAGACTGAGCCCCACCCCTTCATCTGGTTAAGTATGTCATTCTGCCAGAACAGACCAGTATTTGGCACTACAGTAAAGCTAAGCACAAGATTTTCTGTATGATGGAAAAATATATATTCAGGAGATAACACAGGATTAGACCAACAAATGCCTAGGAGAATTTATTAAATAAAAGTCCATAGTGTCCAAATCCACCATATTCAAGCCAGTAAGTCTTAAGTTCTTACAGTAGATTACCACAGAAAAGACAGGTGGCTCAGCCAGTTTTTCCTGGAGAGTTGGTTGGTCAAAGCCTCACGATTACACTGCAGATGCTTTCAAACACATTAATGAGGATCCAAAACTTTGAATATTTTCCTCTGACTGGATCTCAAGATGGGATAGGCATGGCCACTTGCTTTAGACACTAACCAATTCTGAGCTAGTTTTCTCATTCTAATGTTTGTTTATAGTTTTGAGAAAAAATTCTGAGTGTTTACCATTGGTACTTATAGCATTATTAAACCTGTACAAGCTCAAACTTTTCAGGAGTAAGTTTAACGGTGCCGTCTAAGGAACACTTCAGAAGAAAATGGCATTCGTTTTGAAGCTTGATACCAGGTTACTATAAATTTATCTGAATCTGCCTCCACATTTGTAAAGCCAAGTTGTTCAATAAGACTCTAAGGTTTTGTTTAATAACAATTACAGGAACTTAAGAGAACAGTCCTTTGTTTCCCCCTTCCTTAAGTCTCTTGTATGGTTCAAGGATTTCATAAAGGTCATTCCCCAGTTCAGAAGCCCCCTCTTTTTTCTTTTCTAGCAGCTGTTAAAATCAAGACAGGTGGGGAGAGAGAACCTGAAGTTCAACTGTAAACAAGTCTATTTTAATTCCAGTAGACAGAAATTGCCCTTAACTGACAGGTGGAGTTAAAAAAAAAAAAAATTCACTGACAAGAAAAAAAAGAAAGAGTGTGAGGATGGAGGTTATAGCCTTATTTCTTTCATTTAATTTTGCACAACTGACTCAGCAATAAGACAGTCATTTTTTCCTCACTACTCCCTTGTTTTATGACAATGCTTTTTAACTGGAATTCAAAACCTGCCCTTATGCTACGTTCTACATCCATTAACTTCAAGGCTGAAGACCTGCCAAAGGCTTTATTTCAACCTTGGGTTCCAGAAGAGTTGTTGGTAAAGGCACCACTGGAGCATCTTAGATACATCTCAGCAACAACCAACAAGACAACTACCCGGAGGAGGGCCCTGGGACTCATCAGGACACATTCACCATCAGCACCCCTCTCTTCCAAGCCTGTGATGGTGGCACAACGCCAGGCTCTGCCATCTAAAACTTCGATGCCACTTGCTGGCTGAAAACTTCACAAAAGCTCGGCCTCCTTGGCCTGCCAGTGTGTCACCAGTTCCAAGAGTGAGACTCGCTGAGCCCCTCCCTGCTCAGCTTTACTGCGTGAGTGAAGGTTCACAGCCCAGCTGCGTGTGCGGCGGCCGCCATAACCCGCAAAGCAAGCCGGGGACCTTTTAATGTTCCCCAAACCTCCAATATACTGTCTTTATTCCACTCCCTAATGAAGTCTCTCCAGGACAGCAGTTAATATGAACTCTCCCTGGTAAAGCTACAGCCCCATTCTAATTCTTTAATGAGACAACCCTGAGCGATACAAGTACATTCCCTTTGCTACTTTAAATTCACCGCCAAGGGGCTAGGGGAGCCTACCTGTCTCAGCCTGGGGCTGTGGCAACTCCTGCTCTGTAGCAGGGACGGTTTCTGTAGCTTCACCGGGCATTTCTGAAGGAAGGGAATAAAAACGAAGCCTGAATTGACTGGAATCCGTTCTGCCACCCAACCCAGAGTCACGCATTCTTAAAAACTCTGCGGGGAGCTGTTACGAAAAAAATCACGAGGGTGTATGGGACAATGCTCTCCAAGCAGCTGGGGACCGGTGGGAAATACGACTCGCCTTCCGCCGCTCCCCTCCCTCCGCAGAGAACGGGCCTCCTAGGGCCCGGGGTTCCGTTTTACTGCGGGCCCCAAACTGCACAGAGCAGCGACCACCGCCGCCTCTCACCCCGAGGGGAGGGTCCGGGCCCAGCACCACCCCCGCTCACGCACGCTCCTGGGCCGGGCCTCCAGGGCTGCGGGCCGCCGCCTCTCGGGCGCCCGCACAGGGAAGAGCGTCTAAAATAACACTCGCGTGGCGCAGGAAGCACCGCGTCGGGGAGGCTCTCAAGGCTATAACCCCTCTACCTCCGCAGGGTCCCCGGGAGGCTGTTCCCAAAGCAAACGCAGTCCGCTTCCGCTCCCAGCACCACAAGGGCTCCGAACTCCCCAGCCCTGGATTCCCGGCCGGTCCGCGGCCCTTCTGCCCTGCTTTTGCCCGGGCACCAACCGCAGACCCCATTTTGTCCGGAGGCCCCAAAGCCATACTTCCCAGGGCCGATTAGGTACCCGGTGGCCCATAATGACTCCAGCTCTCCTTAGGTTTCAGTCCCCAGGACGGCGCAGCCGCAAGGAAGGCGGATGGCTGCGGATAGACGGGAGCGGCGAAGACGACACTTACTCTGAGGGGAACGCGGAGTCAAGATGGCGACGGAGAGAGCGAGTGAGGGAGAGCGTGACCCACGCCTGTGGCAAGAGGAAGCCAGCGGGGCGGGACGGGGCCGGGATCCGATTCCGGGTCACGAGCTGCCGGCAGCCACTTCCTCCGAGTGTTCCCGGGTCTCAGGAAGGGACTTCGGCGCGGACGCACTCCGTGGCTGCCACTCGGCTCGGAGCCACGCGGTGTTTAGCTAGCCGACCCGTTCCCGGCCCCCAAGTTGAGGCGTTTCTGATGCCCGAAGGGAAACTAATGAGGAGCGACCTCTGCCCTCCCAGTCAGTGATGCAGCCACAGCGGTATTATTGCGATTTACCGAGTTCTCTTTCTCAAATAATGTAGGAAAATGAGGTATTAAGTAAACTCAATGCCAGAGATTGTAGTTGCACCGCTGGAAGGTAGAAGTGACCTAGATTTAACTTTCAGTTTTATTTTTGGAATACACGATTTAGACCAATGTCTAAACTATTACAAAGGTATAGATTTCCCGCCCCAGAAAAAGAACATAAGCACATATACATTTTGCTTGCTGTTTTGCACACTTCTTAGATACCGTGAAACTCATCCATTCTAGGTGTCCAGGATTCCTCAAAAAGAACCTTTGCTTTATACAGTAAGATTCTTGAAAAGTAGCATTTAAATTCCGTGTATACTAGTGAAAAGGCTACGGGTCCTGACTCGTACCCCTCAGCCCTACGAAAGGGCCCCACAAACGTATTACTGAAACCCGCTAACGCTGCTGGAGCTATGGCTTTAAGACAGCAGTGGCTGCCATTTAAGGAACAGTGAACATTTTTAAAATGTAGCTCTTACAGCTACTCTACAATTTATGAGATCTTTACCACAGCGAAACTGAGAATTAGGAATGAGATAAGTTTACCAGAAACGAAACTGAAACTATCTTCAGATAGAAGCAATATTGTGACGTGATTAAGAGCATGGACTTTGAAGCCAGAATCCTACGTTCGAATTTCAGCTTTATCGCCTAATAGTGACTTTGGGGATTTAATTAAAATGTTTGTTCCTCAGTTTCTTCATGTGTAAAAAGGGGATAATAGCTATTTCATAGGATTGTTAGGAAGATTAGGTAATGTATGTATGTTACTTAAAAAGTGTTTACTGTTACTATTGACATTAGACTCAAGTGAGTGATCTGGAAGATTGGCCAGTGCAGTCCACTCGCCTTCAGAAGAAAGGCTCAGCAATAGCCAACATCTCCTTAGACACATAAAACTATTTTGACCATTCCCTCCCTTTTTCCCAGCAACCCTACTGACTTTTCTGTTAATGACTAGCTAAGGAACGGTATATTTTCTTTGATTGGGTTTATAAATTGACCAAGTTTGGAGATGGAAACCAGTTCTATGCCCTTTGTTTCTACAATTCTCATATATGGATGAGTTGGCAAATCAGAAAATAGAGAAGTCAATAGTCTTTAAGCCTCTCTCTGCTATCTTCAAGAACCAAAGATTCGTTTTTATGCTAACACAATGTTCTATAACTAATTTTATGGACTCATATATCCAGCTTTTGTCGAAGGGCTTGAATGACAATACTTTAAAATTCTTTAAGCTAGACATATTGCAAGCTTAAAACATCTCTTGTTGAAACCAGTCCACTCTCATTCTGAGTTCTTAGGATGGACTCATGAGTCTAGTAATTTTGTATTCAGGGATTTTAACTGACCAGTTTTCTGAAGCTAAACACTGAACAACACATAGTAAACAGAAGCTCAAATAATGGGGACTTTTGCACAAGTATTTAATATTTTTTTCTTAAAAAACGACAAAAGAAATATAAGGCACTCAATGTGTTGACTGCATTATACAGTCTGTTTTATATAAACCAAAAGGTAAAAGAAAAAAAAAGACTTGCTATAGAGAAAACAATGTTAAAAGACATGCAAACAAAACTTCTATAAATCATGGAAACATAAGCCTGGTAGCTTGCTATTCGGCATTTCTTAGTAGACAGACTATAAACCAGAACTGTTTCCTTAGGTTACTTGTAAAGCCAGGCAAAAGAAACCTGATGCTTCAAAATCTATCACAAAATCAAATATGGAAGAACAGAAACCTTTAAGAAGAAATTTAAATATTTGGATATAAAGTCAAGTGTTCTGACAAAACAGGTTTTATGTTGGCTAAATTGGTTATTTCTTCTAAACTGTTTTATGGGGGAGGCTAATCCAACTTTTCTGAGCAAAGAGGAGTCAACTGCAACAGTTGTAAAAATACACTAGGCCCTAATACTGTAATTCAGTAACTCATGTCTTCTGAATAGAAGTTATGGTAGGTATAGATGTCCAGTTTAAAGTGACTTTTAAAAGATAAGCACGTGGGTATGAGCTAACCAATAAAAATATCAGTAAGTAAAATTATGAAATGATTAAATGCACACTCCAGTTATAATGAACTTTTGTGTCTAAGACTTAAGGACAAAACCCTCATTCACCAAGAATATTCTCTAGAAATATGGAGGCTATACCCTGTGAGCTGAGATTAAAGCCTTGGGCATTACTGCTCTCTTACCTCTATGTATGGTAAGTGGTACAACTGAGTATATCAAAAGCTTCAGAATTATCTTTGTATAGTATTAAATTTTACAAATTTATCTTTAGTCTACTTATTTTTCCTATTATTGCTCCTTCTAGGAATGTGGACACTCTCCTTTGGTGATCTTTTCAACACAATTATATCTCAAGAAAAGTAAATTCTGCTTTGAGCATTAAGATGCATACATAGTTCTGACGTGTTTATTAGATAGCTCTTGAAGTTATCTGCTTCTTGGTTGAAGGCAGAAGATATCCACATTGGTTTGAGAGTAATCTTCAGAAATCTTTTTGTAAATCTAAAATAGAATAAATTTTTATCAAAGAATAGTAAAGGAAAACAAAACAAAGCCCATTTACTTTCACGTTCTGATGTGCTTAATGCTTCCATTAAATTTCCATCATGCATAAGGATTTCCTTTCCCATAGGCTAGTACAGATCAAGAATACAAAGGACTTAATAGAGCCAGTTGGAGTGGCAGCTTCAACGAGGCTTTCCAAGTTGAGTCATCATTGCTCATTCAATAAGCATATATCTGAGTGTCTACTATGAGTAGAGCACAATCTTAGGCATACTCTTCAGTCATCAACAGTTTATTAAAAAATGAAGTAGAAAGTGAGTTTGTATTGTTTGACATTGCCAGTTTTCTATGGTATCCACCAATCTCTTGAGTATTATTCACAGCTGATTTTTTTTTTCCTTTTGGCTTCATATATGCTCAGGTCTTTCCTTCAGAGAACTCTTCCTTTGACACTAATATCCTCTTAGCACCTCCTCCTATTTCCTATAGCCAACAGGATTTTATCAGTTTGCTACTGCATTTGACACTCGATAATCTTGAAACTTTCCTTTCCCCTGGTTTGTGACACTTTTACTTTCATTTCATTTCTTCACTTCCAGATCATTGCCAGGTGTCAAGGATGGCTCCTGTATTAGCACGCTTTGGAGATCTCCAATGCTGCTGTCCTAATGGGAAAGCTCAATTGGCCTCTTAGGCTCTATTGTATCCCCTACCACTCCCCAGATATATTGTTGCCAGATTTATCTTTCTAGATATAACTACAAGTCATGGTACTCCTTTCTTCAAAAATATTCAAGAGCTTCCCTGTCCTTATTGAATCAAGGACAAACTCCCAAGACTGGAATTCAAGGCCATCTATACTATGGCTTGTCTGCTTCTGCAGATTTTATCCTATCACTTCCTGACACACTTTTTCCCATATTAGATGTATTACTTGATTGCTTCCAGAGTGGCCTGATGCTTTCCTGTCTTTATGCCTTTGCTTCTGCTATTCCTTTAAGAATGAACAACCTGTCTCCATTCTCCAATCCTCTGTACTTATCTAATCTCTGCTGTGGAAATCCTACTTATATTTTGCAGCATGGTACACTGACACTGGGAATTGGAATTCCTACAGCACCTCACTGAGAAGAGTTCAAATACCCCCCTTTTCATATGAAATCTCCTCAGGTTCTCTCAATCAGATGAGATCTCTAGGTATTTTGTACTTCTTTGTTTTGTACCAGTTGGTACTTTCTAAGGGCAGTGAGGCATGGTGTGGAATTAATATTTTTTTCGATTAAAAAAAATTTAAAATTTGATATCATTAATATACAATTACACGAACATTGTGGTTACTAGATTCCACCCATTATCAAGTCCCCACCATATACCCTATTATAGTCACTGTTCATCAGCATGGAATTCATCTTTGTATAATTCATCTTTGTTTCCTTTACAGAACCTGACACACAGAAGGTGTTTAATGAGTATGTGTTGAAATGAATTAAAGGATGTCAATTTTCAAAAACACTGAGGATAGTAAATCAGTAACTTTTCTGGGGAGGGCAAAAATGAGAGATCTAAAATCATTCTTGCTGGGAACTTTACTTATTAAGATCCAAACAGCTAAAAGGGAAATGCAGAGTCTTACCACTCTTCTTGAGGAGCTCTCCTTTTCGGGATTTTTCCAGGTTTTCAAGAAATTGTTCAAAAACTTTTATATAAGGAGCAAGATTGGTCTTCTTATAATCTGAATTATGAAGACCATGCATTATCATTAGCATTTGGCAGCAAGAGGATCATGAATGTATAACTTTTTTTTAAGAATTCTCTGGAACAGTGCTGTCCAATAAGAAATAACATGAGAAATGTGTAATTTTAAACACCCAGTAACACATTAAAAAGGTGAATTTTAATGTTTTATTTAACCCAGTATATCTAAAATATTATCATTTCAACATATAATGAAAATTGAAACATTTTACATTTTTTATTGTCTTTGAAATCTAGTATTTTGTGCTTAAAGTACATCTCAATTAGATGCTGTATTACCATCAGAAATACTTGATCTAAATTTAAATTTAAATTATAAAATGTACAGTTGAAAAAGTAGGCTCATATACCCAAGTTTCTCAAACACTTAAAAAGTTGTACAGTAAGTCAATTATCTGTTTTAAATTTTAAATTAAAAAAATCAGTTCTGTAGTTACACTAGTCACACTTCAAGTCCTAATAGCCACATGTGGCTGCTATATTAGATGGTGCTGCTCTAAAATATCCAAACCACATATACTTATCTCCTCTAGTAGTCAGGCTTTCCAGTATTAGACCAACATACCTACTGCTGTGTTAAATCCTATCCAATATTCTTTTCTTTAGAAATTGTAGCTTCAATAATAATTTTACCAACAGAGCAAAACATTAAAGATGAGAAGTCAGGGCCACACCTTCTGGAGACAACAGGAAGTTTAAAGTTACAGTACATTAAATATAGGTATTCTTTGATTTATAAAATAGCCTTAAAAATGTACACAATGAAGTTTTGAATATACAATCTTAACCATCCATTTAATTGCAATCTATAATTAATACCCAACAGGGGGAGAAAAATCTGATTAAGAACAAGATGAAATTTGAATTTTGGTAGTATACTAATATCTGCATGGAATTAAGAGTCCTTATAACAGTTTACTGAAAAACAAAGAGTAAAAAAAGAACCTACACTTAAAAATTTAGTAAATGTTATCTAACTTATTACTTGGGACTAGAAAAGGAATCTCAATGAAGGTATCAAGGATGAATATCAGAACTGTGGTAATTTTGAAAGTATATCAGAATTTTGTACTAAATCTTTATATATGATTTTATGATAAACTTATACAGAAGAAAATTTTGCTTGGGATCAATGACAGTATTTTGAACCTTCAATTCAAGATTGGAAGCTCCTTGGACGTAGTCTATATGATATATATATATATATGTGTGTGTGTGTGTGTGTTTCACTGTTGTGGAATATATGATATGCACTCAATAATTACTAAGCAAATATTTACTAATACCTGTTAAATATTAAGTACGATGCTAAATTCTAAAAAAGTATAAGCCATACTACATGGTCTCAGTAAGTTTTTAATAAATTGGAAACACAAATCCTATATATAGTAATAGAAAACAGTATATAAAGGTGAAATAGGCATATGGATAAGTGTGAGTCCAAAGACTTGACCAATCAATTTTGACAGGTGGCTATGAACCGGGTCTTAGAAAAAAAGACATAGACAGTCAGAAGGACACCATTCCAAGAGGGAGGGAGCAAATGGTACTAATCTGAAAAAGGGCAAAGGCTTAAAATCACTCAAACTATAAGAGATAATAAGGAACTTACATATCACTTATTCCAACCTCCCAACACTAGGGAATGTTTGATGGCTAATAGCCTATTTACGAATACTTGAAATGACAGTTCAGTTTATTTTTTAACAATTCCATTTACTAAAAAATTTCTCCTTTTGAGGAACCAAACCTCCTTCCTTAAAACCTCTGAATGAAAGAAAAAGATGTTCAGAGACATTCTTACATTTTAAAAATTGTGTTAAAGTAACACACTTTGTTAAAAAGAGTAAAACAGTATTAACAGGTTTATAATGGGAAAATAGCAGCCCCCGCCCTAATTCTGACCCGTCATTCCTCTTGAATGGCAACCACTTTTTTCTTTTCTAGCACCCACTTCTGATAAATGGACACTTCCATTATTTAGAAATTTGAGGCCGTTCTTTCTAGGTCTGTGGCTTTTTTGGGGGGAAGGGAAGAAGATAGGGGTCTGAAAACTAGTAGATCTTAAGTCTCAGTGTTCTGAAATTTTGAAATGATGTGCCTTGGTGTGTAAGTCTGTTTTCTTATTATGCTGAGCCCTTTGAATAAAGGGCTCATTTTGGGGATGTTTCCCTATATAATTTTGACTTTTTCCTACCTCTCACCCCTCCCCAAAATGCTCATAGTCAGATATTAGACCTCCTGAACCAATTCTCTATAATTTTAATCTTTTTCTTCCTTAAAACTCCATTCAGTTTTTAAAATTCTGATTATGTTTTTGATTTCTAAGATGTCATTCTTATTCTGTTTCTTTTTCCTAGCATTCTGATTTTGCTCCATGGATGCACTATCTTTTTTTATTTTCTGATGATACTAGTTAAAAAAAAAGTTTCCTTTATTCCCTGTATCATCTGTTTTCTGAGTTCCTTTTTCCAGCTTATTATTTTTCAGGCTCTTGGAGATTTTTTTCAAGTTTTAAAAACACAATACTTATCACTCTACAAACATTAATAGTGGAGTATACTATATTTAAGTAATATGTTAAAGTTGGAATTGATGAAGTGATATTTGAACTTGGATTTTGAAAGGGTAGCAACATTTGATGAAAAAATGTCAACCAGAGATCTCAGATCTGCATTGTCCCTTACAGTAGTTGCCACATGTGGCTATTAAAATTAAAATTAAATGAAATAAAAAACCCAGTTTCTCCTATTTCAAGTTCCCAAAGCCAGGTGTGGTTAGTGACTACCATAATGGAGTATGCCTAGGATTCATCATTACAGGAAGTGCTACTGAACTCTACTGCCATTGAGTGTCTCTTGGGTGTTGGCATTAGAAGATTTGACTTCTATTGTAGCAGGAAGATTTATAAATTCCCCAGCTCCTTCAAACTTTTGAATATACAATTTGATCAAAAAAATAAGTATTTACCATAACATTCATCTGGACACATCAAAAACAAAGAACAAAGGTTCTGCAGACATAGTAGTTATTAAACAAGTAGCTGTTGAATATAAAAGACTGAAATCAAAAGGCCATCAACACCAACTGACAATTTAATCTTACAGATTCTGACATTTCTATGTTGCTTAGTAAATATTTGTTGTTCAAATTGGATACAAGAACACCATTTGGGCAATTGATGAAGAAAAGACAAAAAAAATTACTATAATATTACTTGTTACTGAGCTGGTTTCAGGCTAAACACTGATCAACTCTGGGCTGAATCCAAAGAGAATTAATTACTGGAGTGACAGAAGGATGTGTGTATACACAGCTTATGTCAAAGTGAGATTTCAATATATTAACTTACCTCTGGTTCTATGTTTGATATCGGATTCAGCTTCATTCTCTTTTTCCTCTTCATTAGCGGAAATGGCATCTAATTCATGACAGATGGAGCTACAAATAATAGAATAAGGGAATTTTAAAGTTGGTTTAAAAAGGGAATTTCTTGGTCAGCATTATCCAACATGATTATCTACAAAAAAATCATGTGGCCAACTAAATTTGGGATATTCTAAAAATCACAATCTCTTCTTGGAGTTTCCATGCACATTAGCATATTAAATACTGGGAAATCTTGCAGTAAAGAACTTTTTATCTGTTTAAGTCAGCATTTCCAAACATTTCAACTTTAAATCTTTTTGTTTAACAGCAGCTGAAGAACCTGTGTTGTGTGGAACTCACTAGGTAAAGTGGCTTTACCAGGCATCATCATCTAAGCCTCAGAACAGCCTCTCTGGAAGGGATTATTTAGTCTACTTCAAATCCAGAACAGTCACAAACAAAAAGAGTAATCACGATCTGGAACATACATACCTTATGGTTGGAACAGTAAATGGATCAAACTGATCCACCTTCTGTAAATCAATAGGCACAGAAATTCGACCTATAAAACCAAAAGTTGTAAAATGATGACTGGGGAATTCAAATCATTATAGGCTGTCTCCCACAAATTACTTTTGGCTAAAATTTTAATCTAAGGCTTAGAAAAAAGGTTTGACTTATTTGTTAAAAACAATATTTAGAAACAAATTTAAATTATGCCCTTTCACACAAAAAAAAGGTGTGAAAAAACTGTTGAGCTATTACATAGCTGCTCTTATCTCTATTGCTGTTTCCATCTCTCTTTTTCTAATAGCCTTCTATATTCAGACAGAACGGTCTCAAATTTAGTGAGTCCTGAAAATGGAACAAAATAGATGGAAACACTTCATTTCATTACCTTGGCTTGTTTACTGAGATCAGAACAGACACCTATATGTTGGTATCTTCAGAAAGCATTTTGAAAATAAAATAGACAACATTATACTATTTTACAATATCCATACCTGGGACACCACATAAAATCTACCACATTTCAAATAAGGGATAATGAATCTAAAAGAATTCCAGGTGAGTAGTAAGTAAAATAATTGCAGGAACTGGGAGTTGCTGTTTGAAGACAAGACTAAAAAGACTGCAGCTTCGTAATGGGAAAAAGGATATACCCAAAATGCAAATATTTATGAATGAACATAATAATTTACCCAAACCTTGAATATTAGAATATTCTAGAATTAAACTTAAAATGCCTATTAAGAATGAAGCTGAAAGTTTAGAATTAAACTTAAAATACATATTAAGAAATATTACACTTACTACCAAAAGAGGCTAAAAACACATGTTGACAGGTTTGAAAAGGAGCTATATATAAATGTATGGACTACAAAGTCATTACAGATTGTTAAAGGAAATTAGGCAGTTTCGGAGACTTGAATGTGTGACACTTTCCTAAGCACTTTACATTTCCGAACTTCACAACCCATGAGGTAGGTACCATTATTATCCCTATTTTATGAATGAGAAAACTAAGGTAGAGAGTAATCTGCCTAATATCCCACAGGGAGTGGCAGAGCTGGACTGCTGACATTAAAAAGCACAACTATACACAGTACTTTTCTATTAGGTCCTCTTGTTGGATAGAACAAAGTTTATGCCAATATAGCCACTTTTATATTTATTTTAAAGTCAGCTTCAGCCCATCAAATCTTACTAAAGAGAAATGTGAAAGAGGAAAGCTAAAACTACTGAAAAAAAAATAAGGGAGGCAGAATAGTGGAAAAATTACAGAAGAGGGAAGCTAAAACTACTGAAAAAGAGGGACACAGAATAGTGGAAAAACTGAGTTTTAAGACCTGAACTAGCTGAAAGAATTTAAGACTATAGACAAGTCACTTTAACCTCTCATCTGTACAAATGAGAGCTATTGTCTTGTGATTTCTAAATTCCTCTCCAAGTCTAACACTGAACCTCAAAAACCTAACTGAAAATTATGTACATACTGGAAACTCATCTGATAGCCACTAACAATTACAAAATAAGTTAATGTAGGTATTAGCTGACAGACAATTCTCCAACCTTTAATATCTCAGACATCATTCATCTTCACATGCAGTGATATGCTTGCTAAAACAAAAAATAGCTTTCATTTTTCTTTTAGTTTTCCTTACTTCTTTACATAGTACCTGTTTTAGGATGAACACTAAAAGGGCTCTTCAGTAAATGACTGATTCCTTTGCTAACATTAATATCCAGCCGTGGAAAACAGTACTGGAGCATAATCTCCCACACAAGCCAGGGTCCACATTTGTCATTTTTGATGTTATTCTAAAAGCAGATACAAGTACAACATGAGATTAGTAAGGACTTATGAGCATTTCTTTAAAAGTAATTTAAAAATGATCTTTAACCATCTTTTACTAAGCAAAACAATCAGGACTTAAGAACTGCATTATTATATTTGTAATACAGATTTCAATGAATATACCTGACATTTGCTGGCTACTTTCTTCAAATGCTCCCAACGCTGAAGTGAATTGTGATGCCTTTGGAAACTGTGTTGAAGTTCATCATGGACTGGTAATGGGCCATTAAGGAAGACACTCATTTAGGGGACATCAATGAACAACTTGTTTTCAGTATGTAGTACCACTAAGGTATCTAAAGTTTATATAGGAAGTAATTACTCTTCCCTAAAATGCAAATATTAAACACATATCCTTTAAAAATTCCCCTGTAAAAATATAGTTGTGATATGACAGAAAGAATGTCAAAATAACTTTATGGCTCAATGTAAAAGCTTTCTCTGGCCTGTACATATTTGACTACATGATTCAGCATTCTTTAAACATAGATTAATTCTAGGAGGATCAACTTCCAAAATGAGGAAATTTATTTCTGAAATGGCCTAATTTCTTATTGTATTCCAGAGTACAGATACAAAAATGCAGAAATACAGATGTCTTGTGTAAAAAAAGGGTAAACTTACATGTATATGAGAATATGGCAGAACACATTATTTCCTAGATTGATACAAGTAGCTCACACAGAAATTATCTTGGGAAAGGATATTTTCAGGAACAAGGGCTAAAATCTTATCCCAGCTTCCTTTATTTTCAAGAATATCTTGATCAACCAAGGCATAGTCTTCAAAGTATTTTTTAATTATGTTTATAGATTTTCTGTAGGAATAACAGTAACAAAGTTCCAACACTATTAGCAACACATGCCTCATAGCTTTTGTTGCCATCTGGAGGGGCTAGTGCTTACTTTCATTGAATTTCTAGAACTTAACTAGGTAAAATGGGAGTAATACCCCTTTGCAGGGTTATAAGAGTTGAATGAGACACACTAAGGGGAAAGACCCTATCAGAGTCCCTTGTTTAAAACAGATATTCAAGAAATATTTACTTCTTAAACCACAACTTAGAAGGTTAATAGCACTGTAAATATGTAGCAAGGATAGAAAGCAACCAAGTTAGGGCAACATAGCAACACACCGGTAGTAGAATATGGGATCCAGTCCAGTTTCTACTCTGATTGCTTGCTTTAACATCTCAACAATTATATACTGCTTAACAATTTGCAAGTAGACTTCACATCTACTCTTTCATCTTTTGCCACTATTCCGTGAGACAGGCGGAGCAGATACTTGTTTCCCTGTCACACAGATAAGGAAATGGAAGCTCTGTTTTATCAGGGTCTTAGTAAGTGGCAGAATTGGGATTCATAATACTAATGCAAAGCCCTTTGAGCTATCCCAGAGAAGTAGTGAATTAAATGCAGAGTATGGGTTTTGGAATCAGGCAGACCAGGACATGAATCTTGAATTTAACAATTACTCCTATGATGCTAAGCAAATTCTAGTCTCCAAAATCTCACTCTTCTCATCTGTAAGTGGAGATAGCATCATGACCCACATGAGGTTGTTATGAAGACCAGTAAGAACATTTAGAAACCACCTATCATGAGTACTGCAGCATAAAATAAACATTCAATTAACTTTAGCTTTTATTACTGTAAAATGTCATACCAGCATAGAAAATTGCTAACAAGGTAATCTGAAAAGCATATGTGGGAAAAACAGACACAACTTAAAACTGCATGGAGTCTTTTCCAACAGACCTGACAAAAGGGTGAATTTTTTCACTTAGGTGAACTTTCTTTTTAACATCTTGACCACCCTGAAAAATAAACCACCGAAAAAGAACTTCATGTATATATTATATAACATAAATGAAATAATAAAAGTTTCTTCAATGTGTTCTAAAGGTATTGATTAAATTCTGTCAAAATATTGAAGCTTGGTTGCTATTTTATATAGTCTCAATACCTGTAACACTCTGGCTCAACTTTGTCATAACTGAACCAGTAAAGTATACTAATCATTCTTTTGTCACAAAAGAGGATATTTACAGCATGATATGAAATATCTTAAAAAATGTAGCTTATATGATTTTAAATGACCTACTGGAAAGATCACCTATTCTGGAATGTGGATGCTATAAAAGATAGTTAAAATTGTAGTAAACATACCAGGCTTGGTAACATCTAGCAAAGAAAGAACTGTGAATTATCACTAAGATCTTACCTTTACAAGACTTAAATACTCAACTATCCCACAACGCACTGCAGAGGACAGTCTTCTAACTGAGTCATCACACACCCAACAATGAACACCTCTCCTTCCAGAGTATACCCAGAGACAATGCTTAAATCCAAAGTCCTCTGAGAAGGGGAGAAATAATAGGTTTTAAAACAAATCTCTAAGCTCCTGTTCCTGCTTACTTCCTTCTTTTTTAAATCTCTTATTCAAATGGACATAACTATTTGCAGTTTACCTTGCCCCCCACATTCTTAGCCTTTATGTTTTTACCTATCCTGGTTTCTCTGCCAACAATTTCTTTATGTCCCAGCAATTCCATTTCTTTCCCTGACCAAACTGCCATTTATCCTTAAAGACCCTGTCTAGGGATATTAAAAGAGTTAGTAAATTTAAAGTGTTAGAACAGTGCCTGGCACACAAGCTCCTTGTGTAAGAGTTATTCTTACAATGTTTGTCCTTATAATCAATCACCTCTTCTAGGAATCCTTTTCTGATTCAATCTCTTCCCATTCCTGTATGCACTCCTGCTGTTCTATATCCCCACAGCACCCTCTGCATATTACTTAACACACAAATGTAATCCTCAATTTTCTTGTTTCTTTCTTAGACTGTGTAACCTGCTTGAGGTAAGAATTGTCTATTTCCTTTATCTAGGACAGTACCTAGCACACAACTAGCACCTGGTTCTTCAATAGACAACTGAATTGGGAAAAAACTCACTGGTTTGATCAGTAGCTTCATCAAGAGCTTCAACTACAACTTTAATCTTTTATTTTCCTATCATAGCTTTCAAGGAAACATGTTAGAAATTTGTGAGATTTGCTTATAAAATGGTATAGACAAATATTCATAGGAAAACAACTCTTGCATTTGACTCTGCTCATACATTGTCAATATACTTGCCCTTCAATGCTCGGTCGATGATGCGTATGGCCATTGTCATGAGGGTCCAGCACTTAGAACATATATCTGCAGAACTGAAGCAGAGCCATCATTACTCACTGTCAGTGGCATCACCTACCCTTTGAGCATGGCATGTAGTCCTTACCTACAACATCTCCTCACGTCGTCGTAGTCTGTCATGTCAATGTCAAACACAAGTTCTTTTTCCTGAGCCTGGAAAGCTCCCAATTTCACTGTATTGTGTTGATTGGGCTAAAAGTACAAATATCAATCAATTGCTTTAAGAGCTACCAGATATGCTTATTTTCTACCCACAATGGAAAAAGTGTCCAGAAAGAGGTGAAGCCACATGATGTCATGTCTGTATCAATTAACGTTCATTAATTTGGAAACTATACATCTAAAATTGATGACAGTGTAACTTTCACCTAGTTAAAACAGGGTCTGATAAATACATATCACCATATTTTTCCAGTTCTAGTGATATAATTGAGATATAACTTTGTGTAATAAATATTTGTTTATCAATAGAAATATTAAAACTTTTTTAGGTTTCTGATAAGGAAAAGTACATACAGATAAATAATACCCTATTACAAGGTGTTTTAAGGATCTGTAATTGTTACTGGACACATAAGTAATGAAAATGTATTTAAAAATTTTCAGTTACTGGACACATAAGTAATGAAAATGTATTTAAAATTTTTCAGTAATTCAGAAAGCTCTCCCCAGTTAGTCTGACCTAAGCCTTTGGCTCAAACTTTTAAGTAGCCTCCTTTGAGGCTGTGGACTATCAGTAAAGAAGATAGACTGAATACAGATACTTACTTAGCTCCCTCCAAACATGCACCAAAACGATATTAAAAGTTTTTTGTTTTAAAGAAAAGCATAAACCTTTTAAAAAAGAACCAAGAGGAGACTATACCACCACATTTTTTAATAAGGAGACCCTTACAAGCTGAATCTTAAGCTCCCAGTAAGGAAAGATAAGGAACCCAATTTACACCTTGGAATCCCCAAAAGGCTCAGAAATGGGTGACAACAGGTATCTCTAGAATGACAGTGTATGATAAAAGAAAATTGGTTAAAAATCTATTTATGAAGCAATTTCCCAGATTCCTGCACTTACTCTGAAGAGCTAAGCGACTGTGCTTCTATTTCTTTGGCAGACACCTGAACTATTTCCTGGAGCATAAAACAGAGGGACTTGGGGGACAATAGGCACAGCTGAAGAAGGCTGTATTGTATTGATGATCTAATTTTAAAACTAATAAGACACTTACATGTAGAATGTTGAGACCCTCTCCCCCACTTCTGTATCTATCCACTGGCACCCTGGGCAGGAGACTGGAAGATTCCTCTCTTAGACTCTGACCAGGTTTGTCAGGCACTGTTACAGGTTCTAAGAATAGATCAGTGATCAAAGATCTCTGCACTGGCGGAATTTTCATTCTAGCAAAGAGCTAGAGAAACTGACATTAGAGCTTCAGCCCCAATAAAATGGGCCAGCCAGATTACCCTGTAGTTAGGAAATTTCAGCCACATGTTCAGAGCTTCCAATCAGCTTTTTAGTTCTCTATTCGTAAGTATGAGCAACAAGCAAGAAATTACCAGACGTGAGAGGTAAGTTTCTAAAATGAAAGATGGGGGCAAACAGGAAAAAAAAAGGAACTTAAAACAGGCTGTGCAATAGAAGAAAACTTTAAAAATTATCACTGATATCCTCAGAAATACAAACCACATCAATGAAAAAAGTATAGAATGCTCTTTAAAAAATTCTTGGAAATTATAATAGCAGAAACGAAAACCTCTTGAGGAAATTCCCCAGAAAGTAGAGGACAAAGAAACAGAAAACATGAGGAAAAAGAAAAAATGAATTAAGATGACCATTCCAAGATGCATAATATCTCACTTCATGATTTCTAGGGATCAGAGAAAAATTACAGGTTGGAAAAATTATGTTAAAAACAAATGGGAAAATTTCCCAGAATTAAAGGACACAACTTTATGGTCATAATGGCCCATCAAGTACTTAGCACAGTAGATGAATAAAGATGCACACCAAGGCATATCATTGTGAAATTTCAGAACATTAGGTACAGGGGGGATAGATCGAAAATCCTAAGAGCTTCCAGGTCCAACACAGTGGAACAAGAATTAGAACTGCATTAGTTTTCTAAAGAGCAATACTGGAAATGAGAATATAACGTAGCAATGTCTCAGAATTTTAAGGGAAAATGATTTACAGACTGGTAAAGCACAGGGAGAATGAAGACGTCTTCCAGATACAGAAGGGTGCTGTCAAAACGTGCACCCTTTCTCAAGAAGCTCCTGGAGGATGGGCTTCACCAAAACAAGGGAGTAAACCAAAAAGAGAACACAAGATTTGGGTAAGGGGGAATCCAACACTGGAGAGAGGTGAAAGGAAGCCAGAGTGATTACAAGATCACGTTTATCCATCAGGCTTAGAGAGCAATCAATCCAGTTTGGAGGTCAGAAGGCCAAGGGAGAAATTTCTTCAGGATGAAACCGACAAACTGATAAGGCTGAATTAATTGGGAGATTTAGAAAATTGGCAAAGAGTTTAGGGTTGAATTAGTGACCTAACCTTAATTTTCTTAAACCCTAATTTTTAGTCTAACAAGCATTTTAGGAGCATGTGTGAATGGGCAGGTTGTATGTGAGGTGAGGAATCCTCATCTGCCAGTGTGGAAAGTCAGTAGATAATGCTTAAAATGGAAAAAGTGGAAGAAATATAAGCACCTTATTTAGAGAAAAGGAGACAAATACCTTAAGAATCAGCTTAAAAAAAAAAGGTCACGTATGGGGAGCAACAGGGAGGAGTAGACCTTTAAAAAGCCTAAATACTTAATTTTATAAACTGTGCATATGTAACTGAGAAGAAAACACAGAAAGTCCATAGATCCCTCTGTCTTGGTCCAATTAAAAAAGAGAATTTCCCCCCTTTTCAGTATTAAAGAGAAGAGTACACCCTAGTCCTTCTATAGGGACTTCAATTTTAATCTCTTTAAAAAGGAGTAAATTGCCCTAAAGCACTTTTCTTGCCTGCCTTTCCTCACTGCTTCGTCCCTTCCTCTGGGATTTAGAATCAGAAAACCTGGGTTTAAATCCCAACTGTCATTCAGAAAGTTCTCCGCTTGTTTCCTCCTTTGTGAAAAGAATGAGGATGACTTGAAAAACGTTGTATAACGTATATAAAAGGTCCATACAAAAGCTATTATCCGAGATGTGCATCCTCCCCCCCCCCTACATAGTAAAGGAAAGGAAGAAAGGCAACTTCGGTCTGTTCATTCATTCAACAAACACTCAGGGGGCCCTCGGCCGCCGGGCACGTGGACTCCGGCGGCGGCGGGGGCGGGGCGGGTGCAGCGGGCCTCGCCGGGGGCCGGGACGGTGAGGGACGGACCAGGAGTATTTGGGGAAGTAGGCGGGGCGGTGGAAAGCGCTCTAACCTGCAGGGCCGCGAGAGGCAGGAAGCGCGATTCCAAATGCTCCCTGCTCACCCCCCGACCCACGCGGCCCCCTCATCTGGCCTTTTGGCCGAATACTGTTTTCTTGCCCCGGTGAGACTACAGCTGATCCACTTCCTCACCGTTTCCAGTCAGTAATGCGGAGCAACAAAGAGCAACAACATCACGTTTAACTGCAAGGTGGTTCAGCGAGTGCGGCTCTCCCACCGGCACAGACGACAGATCCCGCGTGCGCGGCCCGCCTTACCCGGTGGGAGTACACGGCGCCGAGGTCGATCTTGTACGGGTTCAGCTTCCGCAGCTCCCTCTCCAGGTCGAGCCGGTCGCCGAAGGACTGGTAGCGCACGTAGACGCCATCCTTCAGCGTGAAGGAGAACTCACGGCGCTGGAAGTAGTTCCTCACCACTGCCGGATAAACGCGCACTGTAAGGCGACTTCGGCGCTTTACTCGGCTCAGGGCCCTGTGACTCTGCACACCGAGGGCGGGTTTATGAGCCCGGTCACAAAGAGGCAGGCCCGGCCCCTGATCTGAAAGGACTTACTATCCCGCACCTGATGAGGTGAAGTAGAAATGAGGGAAAAGACGCAGAAGTACTTTAAGCCTGTAACGCCACCTCTCTCTCCTCAGCAGCACTGACGAATACGGCTGCGAAGAGTTTAGGGCCTCCCCTCCCGCGGGCAGCCCTCAGTCCCCAGCGCGGGGCGCCTCCGCCCGGCCCCCCGCCTCAGGCACCACGGCAGGCAAGCGGGGCGCGAGGTCCCCTCACGCAGGGCGGGGAGCAGCGGCTCCGCCTGCACCCGTGTGGCCATTGGCGGGGCACCTCACCTCGGAGGCGGGAGGCCTCACAGGGCCATGGCGGGGCACCGCCGGAACCCCGCTCCCCGCCCCCGCGTCACCTCCGCCGTAGTTGAGCCAGCGGTAGTACTGCGTGTAGGGGAAGAGCCTCCGGTAATAAAGTTTAAGCAGCTCAGGCAGCTCGGCGGGGTCAAACGTCTCCATGGAGCGCACAACCACCCTAGCGAGACAAGCGAGACAGGCGCGAATTGGCGGGAGCCGCGCAGCGTAAGCGTCCGCCGCAGCGCAGGCGCGTGGTGGCCAAGCTCTGCCGCAGGGGCCGCTGGGTGTCGTAGTCCCTGACGAGGCCTGGGCCCAGGGCTGCAAGGGGTGGGGGTCTCTCCGCCCATGGTCCCGGCGCTGGCATGCCCGGGGAAGTCAGCTGCATGCCCGGAATCTGCGGCAAGGAAAACCCTGAGGTTGTGACTCAGGTTGTAACGAAGCAAAAAGGATGTTCTCCGCTAACTTTCTGAATGTTGCAGAAATAACACACGTAAACAGTAAACCACTATCTTAACAGAGTTTTGTTAGGAGAGCGTTGTGTATTTTCCTCCGTTCTTGCCCCCCGCCACAACAAAGAATTTTGAAGGGCAGAGACACAGTGGTGAAGCAAAATAAAAGGTTTATTTAAAGTTATTTAAAGAGAAAAAGTGCAGCAGGCAACCTCACTGAGGAGAGGCGCCCTGAAAGGTTGGAGAAAGTTTAAAGTTAAAAGGTTACACACTTAGAAAGTGCGGGCGACCTCAGAAACACGAGCTCACGGAAAGGTTGGGGGTTCCCCCTTTTACGGATTCTTCAGGAATGTGACTAAGGGCTACGGGCGCAGACTTGTTAAGTGGTGTGAGTAAAACTGTAGTATTTCCAGAATATCTCGCCTGGCTTTAGTACATCTGCATATCAACAAGCGCTCTAGAGTGGAGAGAAGTATGGCTTTAGTACATTTGCATCATTCCTCAGGGGTGGAGAAAAGTTCATCTCCATATCAATGGGTAATTACCTGGGCATGGGAGGGCTTATCTGTACCTGAGAGGTGAGGGGAGCGCTGGCTTTGCTTCTGCTGGAGCAGGAAACAGAAACGCCCCCCAAATGCAGTTTGTAAGCAATAAACGGATTTTAAAACTTTATTTCTCTCTTTGATTTCGGTTTTAGAGGTATTTTCCCCTGGGATTTCCTCTCCCTGGAATTACAAGTGGTCTCTGAATATTTAGAATTAACCTAACACAAGGAACTTCCTGCTCTGATTTCTGGCGTCTTGGTCTGGGAGCAAATCAAACAAGACCGCCTGCCCGGCCCCCAAGGTGGGCTGAGTTACTGTCTGTTTCCTAAACAGTAAGTTAAGAATCTTCTCAACTTCTGGGTATTAAAATGCAATCTTATTTTTAAGATGGAATCCTTCCTGCCTTTTACTATGTTGTTTATGGCTGCGCCTCCCTGATTAACACAATAAAGACATGAGCTATGCTGAGGTACCTTCCTTTATCTGGGGAATATTCCAAGTTGTTCCTGACTTTTTGAGCTTTAACTGATTAACTCTGGGTCTGTTTCAGTGGGCTTTTTCCTGGCCTTATTCTCTTTCTGTCGGGGGAGTGTTGTGTATTTTCCTTGGTTCTTGTCCCTGCCGCAACAAAGAGTTGAAAGGCTGAGACACGGTACAGAAGCAGAGTAAAGTTTAAAGTTACTTAAAGAGGGAAAAGTGCAGCAGGCAACCCCAGCGAGGAGAGACGCCCTAAAAATGAAGCCGGGGTTCTTGGCTGCAGAGTCGAAGAATGAACTTAGCCAACACCCAATGTAGGAGAGCCAGGGTAGAAGCTTCTTTTTGGTATCATTAATATACAATTACATGAGCAACATTGTGGTTACTAGACTCCCCACATCATCAAGTCCCCACCACATACCCCATTACAGTCACTGTCCATCAGCATAGCAAGATGCTATAGGATCACTACTTGTCTTCTCTGTGTTATACTGCCTTCCCCGTGCCCCCACCACATTATGTGTGCTAATCGTAATGCCCCTTATTCCTCTTATCCCTCCCTTCACACCCATCCTCCTCAGTCCCTTTCCCTTTGGTAACAGTTAGTCCATTCTTGGGTTCTGTGAGCCTGCTGCTGTTTTCTTCCTTCAGTTTTTGCTTTGTTCTTATACTCCACAGATGAGTGAAATCATTTGATACTTGTCTTTCTCCACCTGGCTTATTCACTGAGCATAATACTTTCTAGCACCATCCATGTTGTCGCAATGGTAGGATTTGTTTTCTTCTTATGGCTGAATAATATTCCATTGTGTATATGTACCACATCTTCCTTATCCATTCATCTACTGATGGACACTTAGGTTTCCATTTCTTTCTTTCTTTTTTTTAGGTTGTCTCCATATCTTGGCTATTGTGAGTAGTGCTGCGATAAATATAGGGTTGCATATGTCTTTTTCAAACTGGGGTCCTGTATTCTTAGGGTAAATTCCTAGGAGTAGAATTGCTGGGTCAAATGGTATTTCTATTTTGAGTTTTTTGAGGAACCTCCATACTGCTTTACACATGGTTGAACTATTTTACATTCCCACCAGCAGTGTAGGAGGGTTCCCCTTTTTCCACATTCTCGCCAACATTTGTCTTTTGGATGTTGGCCATTCTTACTGATGTGAGGTGATATCTCATTGTGGTTTTAATTTGTGTTTCTCTGTTGATGAGGGCTGTGGAGTACCTTTTCATGTGCCTGTGGCCACCTGAATTTCTTCTTTGGAGAAGTGTCTGTTCAGCTCCTCTGCCCATTTTTTAATTGGCTTATTTGCTTTTTGTTTGTTGAGGTGCATGAGCTCTTTGTATAATTTGGATGTCAACCCTTTATCAGATATGTCATTTATGAATATATTCTCCCATACTGTAGGATGTCTTTTTGTTCTACTGATGGTGTCCTTTGCTCTAAAGAAGCCTTTTAGTTTGATATAGTCCCACTCGTTTACTTTTGCTTTTGTTTCCCTTGCCCATGGAGATATGTTCATGAGGAAGTTGCTCATGTTTATGTCCAAGAGATTTTTGCCTATGTTTTTTTCTAAGAGTTTTTTTTTTATGGTTTCAGGACTTACATTGAGGTCTTTGATCCATTTTGAGTTTACTTTTGTGTATGGGGTTAGACAATAATCCAGTTTCATTCTCTTACATGTGGCTGTCCAGTTTTGCCAATACAAGCTGTTGAAGAGGCTGTCATTTCCACATTGCATATCCATGGCTCCTTTATCATATATTAATTGACCATATATGCTTGAGTTTATATCTGGGTTCTCTAGTTGGTTCCATTCGTGTATGAGTCTGTTCTTGTGCCAGTACCAAATTGTCTTGATTACTGTGGCTTTGTAGTAGAGCTTGAAGTCAGGGAGCATAATTCCCCCCACTTTATTCTTCCTTCTCAGGATTGCTTTGGCTATTTGGAGTCTTTTGTGGCTTCATATGAATTTTAGAACTATTTGCTCTAATTCATTGAAGAATGTTGTTGGTATTTTGATAGGAATTGCATTGAAACTGTAGACTGCTTTAGGAAGGATGGCCACTTTGATAATATTAATTCTTCCTATCCATGAGCACGGGATGTGTTTCCATTTACTGGTATCTTCTTTAATTTCTCTCATGAGTGTCTTGTACTTTTCAAAGTATATGTCTTTCCCTTCCTTGGTTAGGTTTACTCCTAGGTATTTTATTCTTTTTGATGCAATTGTGAATGGAATTGTTTTCCTTATTTCTCTTTCTGCTAGTTCATCATTAGTGTATAGGAATGCAATAGATTTCTGTGTATTAATTTTGTGTCCTGCAACTTTACTGAATTCAGATATTAGGTCTAGTAGTTTTGAAGTGGATTCTTTAGGGTTTTTTATATACAATATTATGTCATCTGCAAACAGGGACAGTTTGACTTCTTCCTTGCCCATCTGGATGCCTTTTATTTCTTCGTGTTGTCTGATTGCTGTGACTAGGACCTGCAGAACTATGTTGAATAAAAGTGGAAAGAGTGGGCATCCTTGTCTTGTTCCCAATCTTAAAGGAAAAGCTTTCAGCTTTTTGCTGTTAAGTATGATGTTGGCTGTGGGTTTGTCATATATAGCCTTTATTATGTTGAGGTACTTGCCCCGTATACCCATTTTGTTGAGAGTTTTTATCTTGACTGGATGTTGAATTTTGTCGAATGCTTTTTCAGCATCTATGGAGATAATCATGTGGTTTTTGTCCTTTTTGTTTATGTGGTATATGATATTGATAGATTTTCAAATGTTGTACCACCCTTGCATCCCTGGGTTGAATCCCACTTGATCATGATGGATGATCTTTTTGATATATTTTTGAATTTGGTTTGCTAATATTTTGTTGAATATTTTTGCACCTATTTTCATCAGTGATATTGGTCTGTAATTTTCTTTTTTTGTGGTGTCTTTTCCTGGTTTTGGTATTAGAGTGATGCTGGCCTCATAGAATGAGTTTAGGAGTATTCCCTCCTCTTCTACCTTTTGAAAAACTTTAAGGAGGATCGGTATTAGGTCTTCACTAAATGTTTGATAAATATCTGTTCCAGGGGTTTTGTTTTTAAGTAGTTTTTTGATTACTGATTCAATTTCCTTGCTTGTAATTAGTCTATTCAGATTTTCTGTTTCTTCCTGTGTCAGCCTTGGAAGGTTGTATTTTTCTAGAAAGTTGTCCATTTCTTCTAGGTTATCCAGTTTGTTAGCATATAATTTTTTATAGTATTCTCTCATAATTCTTTGTATTTCTGTGGTGTCTGCAGCGATTTTTCCTTTCTCAGTTCTGATTCTGTTTATATGTATAGACTCTCTTTTTTTCTTGGTAAGTCCAGTTAGGGATTTATCTATTTTATTTTCTCAAAGAACCAGCTCCTGCTTTCACTGATTCTTTCTATTGTTTTATTCTTCTCAATTTTATTTATTTCTCCGTTCATCTTTATTATGTCCTTCCTTCCACTGCCTTTGGGCCTCATTTATTCTTCTTTTTATAGTTTCATTAATTGTGAGTTTAGACTGTTCATATGGGATTGTTCTTCTTTCCTGAGGTGGGCCTGTATTGCAATATACTTTCCTCTTAGCATGGCCTTTGCTGCATCCCACAGATTTTATGGTGTTGAATTATTGTTATCATTTGTCTCCATATATTACTTGATCTCTGTTTTTATTTGGTTATTGATCCATTGATTATTTAGGAGCATGTTATTAAGCCTCTATGTGTTTGTGTGCTTTTTCATTTTCTTTGTGTAATTTATTTCTAGTTTTATACCTTTGTGATTTGAGAAGCTGGGTGGTAGAATTTCAATCTTTTTGAGTTTACTGAGGTCGTTTTGTAGCCTAGTATATGATCTGTTCTTGAAAATGTTCCATGTGCACTTGAGAAGAATGTGGATCCTGTTGCTGTTGGATGAAGTGTTCTGTAGATGTCCATTAGGTCCATCAGTTCTAAGACGTTGTTCAATGCCTCCGTCTCTTTACTTATTTTCTGTCTGGTTGATCTGTCCTTTGGTGTGAGTGGTCTATTGAAATCTCCTAAAATGAATGCATTGTATTCTATTTCCCCCTTTAATTCTGTTAGTATTTGTTTCACATATGTAGGTGATCCTGTGTTGGGTGCATAGATATTTATAATAGTTATATCCTTCATTGGACTGACGCCTTTGTCATTATGTAATGTCCTTCTTTGTCTCTTGTTACTTTCTTTGTTTTGAAGTCTTATTTGTTGGATACAAGTACTGCAACACCTGCTTTTTTCTCCCTATTAGTTGCATGAAATATCTTTTTCCATCCCTTTACTTTTAGTCTGTGTATGTCTTTGGGTTTGAAGTGAGTCTCTTGTAGGCAGCATATGGGTGGGTCTTTTTTTTAAATCCATCTAGTGACCCTATGTCTTTTGATTGGTTCATTCAGACCATTTACATTTAGGGTGATTATCAGTAGGTATGTACTTGTTGCCATTGCAGGCTTTAGATTTGTGGTTACCAAAGGTTCAAGGGTAATTCCATTACTATCTAACAGTCTAATTTAACTCACTTTGTATGCTATTACAAACACAACCTAAAGGTCCTTTTTTTTTTCTTTTTCTTCCTCCTCCATTCTTTATATGTTAGGTATCATATTCTGTACTCTTTGTCTATCCTTTGATTGACTTTGGGGGTAGTTGCTTTGATTTTGCATCTGCTTAGTAATTAATTTTTCTACTTTGATGTGGTTTTATTTCCCCTGGTGACATCTATTTAGCCTTAGGAATACTTCCATATGTAGCAGTCCCTCCAAAATGCACTATAGACGTGGTTTGTGGGACGTAAATTCTCTCAGCTTTTGCTTATCTGAAAATTGTTTATTCCCTCCTTAAAATATAAGTGATAACCTTACAGGGTAGAGTATTCTTGTTTCGAGGCCCTTCTGCTTCATTGCATTAAATATATTATGCCACTCCCTTCTGGCTTATAAGGTTTCTGCTGAGAAGTCTGAGGATAGCCTGATGGGTTTTCCTTTGTATGTGATCTTTTTTCTCTCTCTAGCTGCTTTTAATAGTCTGTCTTTATCCTTGATCTTTGCCATTTTAATTATTATATGTCTTGATGTTGTCTTCCTTAGGTCCCTTGTGTTGGGAGATCTGTGCACCTCTATGGCTTGAGAGACTATCTCCTTCCCCAGACTGGGGTAGTTTTCAGCATTTACCTCCTCAAAGACACTTTCTATCCTTTTTTCTCTCTATTCTTCTTCTAGTACCCCTATAATGTGGATATTGTTCCATTTGGATTGTTCACACAGTTCTCTCAATATTCTTTCATTCTCAAAGACCCTTTTTTCTCTCTATGCCTCAGCTTCTTTGTATTCCTCTTCTCTAATTTCTATTCCATTTACCGTCTCTTCTGCTACATCCAATCTGCTTTTAAATATCTCCATTGTATGTTTCATTTCAGATAAGGAATTTCTTAATGATTGAATCTTCATCTTAAATTCATCCCTGAGTTCTTGAATATTTTTCTGTACCTCCATGAGCATGTTCATGATTTTTATTTTAAACTCTCTTTCAGGAAGATTGGTGAGTTCAATTTCATTTGGCCCCTTTTCTGGTGTTTGTGAGATTTTGGTCTGAACCAGGTTCCTTTGACATTTCATAATTCTATGCGGTGCCCTCTAGTGCCCATAAGCTCTAGTCTCTGGAATTGCTCAGCCCCTAGAGTGAGGTTGGTGGTTGTAGGGAAGTGGCACTGGTACCTGAAGGAAGGAAAGAGCTGTTTCATGATTCCTGGTTGCAGTACCTGTCTGTCTCCCGTATCAGCGCCGGTGCGCCGAGCACACAGGTGTAAGCCTCTGTGCTTGGCATCTCTAGCTGTTGTAGGCAGTGCCTCTGTCTGGCTGGCCTGACACCAGCACAGTGACTGCCAGTTTGCAAGCAGGTGCTGGCAGGCCAGGAGGAAGGTTCAGCAGGCTGCATGTCACAGTGGGGGGCCTCAGAGCTGAGTAGGCAGCCAAGTGGATGGAGCGTCTGAAGCTCCTCAAAATTCCCAACCTGCTGGGCAGAGCGTGCCCAGACAACTTTTTCCACCTATCCCTTCTCCCATGTAGCAAGCTCCATGCAAACCCTGCCCCTTCAGCAGCCCTCTTGCTGTGAGGAAGCCTCTCAGACCACCCTCCTTTCCTTTGTCCCAGAGCAGCTGGATGTGGATCCCCATCCTCCACAAATGACCGGAATCTCAGTCTCTCAGGCACTCCACCTGTCCTAGCTCCCCAACCCCAGCAACCTCCAGAGCCCCACACAATGTAGGTTTGTGCTCCAAAGCAGACCTCCAGTGCTGGGTGTTCAGCAGTCTTAGGCTTCCACCTCCTCCCTGCTCCATTTCTCTTCCTCCCCCCAGTGAGCTGAAGTAGGGGAAGGGCTTGGGTCCTGCCGGATCAAGGCTTTGGTGTGTTACCCTGTTTCGTGAGGTCTGCTCTGTTCGTGAGGTCTGTATGCAGTCTGGTGCGGCCTTCTTTTCTGTTGCTGTTTTAGGGATAGTTGTAATATCTATATTTTCATATTAGATGTGGTTTTGGGAGGAATTCTCTGTCTCACCTCTCATGCTGCCATCTTGAATCTGGTTCCTTTACTTACTCTTTAGCAAACAATACTACCTCAGTCCACCTTGGGGGCTTGGCAGGTGGCCCTGTTTCATATACTCCCAGACCAAGATGCTGGTATCTCCAGGAGAAATCATCAGAGCAGGAAATTGCTTGTGTTAAGTTGATTCTAAATATTCAGGGACCACTTAATAAGTCCACACCCCTAAGCTTTTTTCATGTTCTCAACCATCCTCAACTGCTTAAAAATCCCTGGACAATGCACCACCCCAGACTCGCTTGTCCCCTCCTGGCATGAGCCAGGAGCTCTGTCCTTTCACTTAGTCTCTAAACAGGCCTGTTCAAGACCTGCCAGCCATTAACAGAGTGACTGTTTCTTTACACCCAGTGGTCCCAAATCAGTACATCCTCCTCAGCCAGATCCCAGGGTCTGGTAAATAGTTCACTTGCCTAGATTTAAAAGATGCTCTTCTGCATCTGGCTGGCCCCCCAAAGCCAGCTCTTGTTTGCCTTCAAATGGACTTAACCAGACACAGGGCAGCAGATGTAGTCAACACAGACACAGCTTCCACAAGGGTTTAAGAACTCACCCACTCTCTTTGGAGAGGCGTTGGCCGCAGACCTTGACATCTTTCCAAGGGAAGCCACGTGCTGCGCCCTTCTCCAGTACATAGATGACCTCCTCCTTGCCAGTGATGCCCAGGAAAATTGTGCAAAAGGCACAAAGGCCCTCCTGCAACTCCTGTCAGACTCAGAATACTGAGCCTCATAAAAAAAGGTACAAACCTGCCAGCAGCAAGTCCAGTACTTGGGCTTCCTCCTCACCCAGGGAGAAGGGGCACTAGGGCCAGAGAGGAAGAAGGTCATTAACTCCTTAGCTCAGCTCCAGATGAAGAAAGGCATATGAAAGTTACTGGGGGCTGCCGGGTTCTGCAAAGTCTGGATTCCTGGATTCTCGGCAATGACAAAACCCCTCTACAGCCTCCTGGGAGTGCCAAGACTGAGAGCCCCTTTTCTGAACAGAAGAGGCAAGAGCCATCTTCCTAGAAATAAAGGCTGCTTCAGAACAGGCACCAGCCCTAGACCTGATAGATACAAAAAAGTCCTTCAATCTCTCCATACATGAAAAAAAAGTATCCCTCAAAGTTCTCACATATACTGTTAGGCCCTGGCAGTGCCCGGTTGCATACCTGTCAAAAATAACCCAAAAAACTAAACCTGATTGAGGCAGGATGGCCACCCTGCCTCAGGACACTGGCAGCCACAGTTCTCTTCATTAAAAAAGCAGATAAACTTACCCTGGGACAAAAAATAAATGTCAAGGTCTCCCATACTCTTGTGTCCCTCTTAAACACATAGAGACACCGATTCCTCTCCAACTCTTGGCTGGCACAATACTAAAACTCCTCAAGGCTCTCTGACTCCCAAAAAGTAGCAATTCTGCACCGCAAAGAACATCAAAAGGAAAACAACCCTCTAACACAGGGAACCAGCTAGCAGATAAGGCAGCTAAAACAGCGGCCAATAAAAAAGATAAATCTCCTTCCTTTACCATGGCCCTAACGCCTCCAGCGGAGGCCCCTCCACCCAAGTACACCGAGAAGGAGAAGGACTGCGCCATGGTTGAAGGAGCCACCCTAACTAAAAAAAAAAAAAAAAAAAAAAAAAGATAGATGCTGCCTGGCAGACTCATCTTTGTCCCAACTGCAACCGGAAGGCATCTAGTCAGCAAATACCATCAGCTCACCCACCGAAGAAAAACTGCACTAGAAGCCCTCCTCAAAAGCAACACTACATCAGCCAGTTGCCAGCATTATTAAGCTGAGCAATATGTGAACAGTGCAGGACTTGTGCCAGAAATAATACTCAGTCTGCACCACAACCCCCACCAGGTGGCCAGAGAACAGGAGTTGCGCCCTTTGAAAACCTTGAGATAGACTTCACAGATGTCCAGCCAAGCAGAGGACTCAAATACCTTCTAGTAATGGTGTGCACATACTCTGGGTTTGTTGAAGCCTTCCCAACCAGGGCAAAACAAAGCCAGGAGATAGCCAAAGTCCTCCTGAGAGAAACTGTGCTCCAGATTAGCCTACCGTCTACAATTCACAGTGACAATGAACCTGTCTTTGTAGCAGATACAATACAGATTTTAACCAAATCTCTCAATATTACCTGGAAACTCCACACTGCATACAGGCCACAAAGTTCAGGGGAAGTGAAGCGAATGAATCACACCCTCAAAGGAACCCTACCTAAGTTTTGCCAAGAAGCTGGCCTCCCATGGCCGGACCTACTGCCCCTGGCTCTCCTGCATGCTTGTTGTACACCTGAGACTCAAGACTTTTCCCCTTTTAAATTAGTGTATGGACACCTTCCCCTGTGTCTAAGAAGCCTCCCAGAGAATGTACACCAGGTAGGAAATAAGACAGTAAGAGAACAGCTCCAAGCCTTAAAATCCACCCTAAATAAGCTGCAGCAATATACCATAGAAAGAGCCCTGACCTCCTTAGGGACCCCAGTACATTCCTTCCAGGCTGGGGACTCAGTCTGGGTCAGAAATTGAAAAAGGGACCCCCTCAAACCTCAGTGGACTGGTCCCCACATTGTTGTTCTAACCACTCCTACTGCCCTCAAAGTTGCAGGCATCACCTGTGGGTCCATCATTCCAGAGTGAAAAGGACCCATAATCCAGACAAAAAAATACATCAGTGGAGGGCCCAGCCAGACCTCCAGAATCCTCTCCTCCTCCACATCCGACGATTACCCTCTGACTAATGAACACCTGCACACCGTGGATCCCGGCCCTCGTGGGAATGGAATCTCTCACCCTGAACATTAAACTCTCTGCTGCATCCCCCTCTGACTAACTAAGCTGTTCCTCAAAAAGTTGCCCTTTCTATTGTCTATTGAGTAATCATAAAGTTGTTTTACTGTGTTTACCTGCCTCTCCTAGCTGAACTCAAGTCTCAGCCTGCATTTCCGAAGTACCTCTCTATAATGTTACCTCTATCAAGCTAATTGTACAAAAGTTATAAAGTGCATGATCATCACCCAAGGGAGCTGCCTTCAGTGGCCCTCCACCTTTAGCACCTGTCCTCTCACACTCAGATAAGCCAGCCTGAGTATAATGCTCATCTGCATAAAAATAAATTAGGACTGAGGAAAACTGGGTATTTTTTGTCAAGTGCAGGCTTATCAAGAGTCTGAAGGACTCATTTCAACTTGTACACATGAGGCCCATACAGACAGATGCATAAAAACATAATAATTTGTGTTCTTCACAAAGTACTCAAGACTTTAAAGAAAAAGTCACAAGGAAAAAAATCCTAGCTCAAAGCAATTAAAAGTATTAATACAAGCCATTATACCACTATCATAAACCAAAAAGATGATGCCCCCTAAAACGAAGTGGGCATCATAGGGGGGAGTGATAAGGGAAATATTCAACACAGCCATCAAGGTCAGCAAACCACTTTTTTCCTCCGGTTGGCAAAGTCAGCAGAGCACCCCCAGCTCCCTCCTCCCCTCCTCCAGGCTCCCCTTTTGCCCTGCGCAGGCCAAAATGCCACATACCAAAATAATATAAATTGCTCCCCTTGCTTATGCTCAGGGCTCAGATCTTGGTAGATTACTCCCCTCTGAGCCCGCCGGTGTAAGAATAAAACCTCGACACTCCAACACCTCTTGAGTGCCGCTTGGTTCTTCCGTCAGTGAACCAGTCCAGGTTTTCCAGTATTTTCCGTGAAATCTGGTGGGTCCCTAGTGACTATTCTTGCCCCCTATATAGGGCAACCCATAGGTGAGGCTACTTGAACTTTAGCAGTTCTGGGGGAGGTTGAAACAATAAGAGCACAGAAGGAAGTATGGGCTATGACTGAAAGGAGAGGGGCAAAGGGCCCCGTGAAGGTCTCAAGGACCCAGATGTGGGTTGATTTGAAAAGGGCTGGGGTAGTGAAAGAAAAACTTGATGGGTAGCCCAATAGGATCTTGTTAGAATTGTGGCACCAATTAAAGCCAGAGCAGCAGTTCCAGGAGGTCCAGGACCAAGAAGCTGGAGGCAAAGCCCCTTGTTTGGCCTGTGTCCCTGCAAGACTTCCTGGAGGATGGTACTCAGGCTCTGCCTGGGCCCTCACCCCCACAGGAGGATGATTGGGTGTCATGGTTCTACTGAGTGGAGGGTCAAGGCCCCACCTTGGGGGAGGTGGTGGGGACCAGAGGCCACATGTATAATTAGCAATTCATCGGTCCCCTGTGAATGTGCAATGTGTTCTGGTGCTGGTAGACACAGGAGCTGAATGTTCTCTGATTTATCTCTAAGCATTTTCATGGGACCCATGCTGTAATAGATAGCCATGAGGGTAAGGCAATTAAAGCCCAAATCCCACTGGGGGGTAGATATCTTGAAGGGCCTGTGGTTACAGACCACTGCAGGTGAGTTCAGACTGAGGGTATGTGTGGTAAAGGCAGTTCTAAGGGGACAAGCTAAGCACCCACCTGTAGCTCTGCCTGTACCTTGGTGAGTGACAAATACTAAGCAGTATAAATTATCTGGGGGGCACAAGGAGATTGGAGAAACTGTACAGGAGTTGGAGAAGGTGGGCATTATAAAGCCCACTCATAGTCCTTTTAATTCCCCAGTGTGGCCAGTGAAAAATTCAGATGTCTCCTGGCATATAACCATGGACTACAGGGAATTGAATAAAGTCACACCCCCTTTGCATGCTGCTATCCCCTCTATAGCAGACGTTATGGACACAGTAAGTCTGAACTAGGGACGTATCGCTATGTTGTGGACCTTGCTAATGTTTTCTTCTCTATTGACATGGCACAGGAAAGTCAGGAACAGCTTGTCACTTGGGAAGGCCGGCAGTGGACATTCACTGTTCTGCCACAGGGATATGGTCACAGTCCCACCATCTGTCCCAGACTTGTAGCCCAGGACTTGGCCACATGGAAGAAACCACAAATGGTGTGGCTATATCACTACATTGGTGATATTATGCTCAAGTCTGATTCTCTTTCAGATTTATAAGGGGCAGTTGCTAGACTGTTGCAAGATCTACAGGAGAAAGGATGGGCTGTGAACAGCACCAAGGTTCAGGGACCTGTTTTGTATATAAAGTTCTTGGGGATTGTCTGGTCGGGCAAAACTAATTTTATTCCTGAAGCAGTCATAGACAAGGTCCAGGATTTCCCTGTCACTGTGGAGTATTACAAAAGTTTTTGGGTCTTTTGGGCTGCTGGAGAGTATTTATCCCACACTTGTCACAGATTCTCAAGCTCTTATACTGGGTGATATGAAAGGGCATGAGGTGGGGCTGGGATGAGACATGTGCAGCTTTTACTGCTGCAAAGAAAGCAGTGAACGCCATACAGAGTATAATGAGTATAATAGATTCATCAAGGCCCTTTGAGCTAGATGTTCATGTAACCCAAGGTGGTTATGGATGGGGTCTTTGGCAAGGGCTTGAACAGACACACCAACCTATTGGATTCTGGTCACAACTATGGAAAGGAACAGAGGTCCATTACACCTTAATAGAGAAGCAACTGGCTGCTATGTACCACACCTTGTTGGCTAGAGAACCAATCACCGGAAGAGCTCCAACCAAGGTAATAACCACCTATCCCATCGTGGGGTGAGTGCGAGACTGAACCCAAAGGCCACGGAGTGGTGTGGCACATACATCATCTATATTGGCCAAATGGGGCGCATATTTACAGCAGCACACCACCCTCTCTATTAGCCTCTTAAGTGGAGAGCTCCAATGCTTATTGGGGCCAGTGACCTACACCAGTGGAAAGCAGGAAGAACTTGCTTTTGAGCCACTGGTAGCCGAGATACCTTATCAGGAGGGAAAAGCCCCTATATCTGAAGATGCTTGGTACACAGACAGTCTAGTTGTGGGCAGCCCCCAAAGTGGAGGGCTGTGGTTTTCCATCCTTAGACTGAGAGTATGGATGGAGGATGGAGAGGGGAAGAGCAGCCAATGGGCTGAGTTGTGGGCAGTATGGCTCATGATCACCCAGGAGCCCTCCCTTATAGTTGTCTGCACTGACAGCTGAGCTGTCTATTGGGGCTTGACACTGTGGCTACCGACATGGTATCATGCCAGCTGGATGGTTGGTCACTGGCCCCTTTGTGAGCAAGAGTTGTGGCAAGACCTATGAGCCTCTGGTCAGACTAAGACTATTACTTCATATCATGTCACTGTCCATTTGCCTTTGGCATCCCCAGGAAATGATGAAACAGACACACTGGCCCAGATGCATTGGCTAGAAGGAAAGCCTGCTTCTCATGTGGCCCAATGGTTACATCAGCATTTGTTGCAGGTGGGGCAAAAGACAATGTGGGCTGTAGCCCATTGGTGGGGCTTGCCATTGACCTTTGAAGAAATCAGCAAAGCCTGGAAGGGTGCCTTGTGTGCTCTAAGAGGGACTTACACCGAGTCCCACAGCAACATGGGACAATAGTAAGGGGGCCAATACCCCTTGTCAGGTGGCAAATACACTATATTGGGTCTCTGCCCATATCAGAGAGATATCTGTATGCCTTGATTTGTGTGGATACAGCTACTGGACTATTGGTTGCTTTTCTTGCATGTGGTGCAGATCATCAAACCATCAAGAGGGGCCTAGAGAGTCTCTTTGCAGCCTATAGCCGGCCACCGGTGATTGAGAGCCATCAAGGCCCCCACTTTACAGGGCATGTGTTACAAGAATGGGTGCAGCAATTAAGAATAAAGTGGAAGTTTCATGTACCATATAATTCTACTGGGGCAGGCATGATAGAGAGGTACAATGGTTTGTTGAAATCTGGCCTGAAGTTGACACCAACAGTCTATGAGGCTCCTTAGCTTGTTTATGGACAGTGCTACAGCATTTGAATGAGAAGCCCCAAAAAGGAGCCTTGAGCCCTGTGGACATGCTAACACACATTACTGCCTCTCTTATACAACAGTATGTGCAAACGAAAGGGGAATTATTGAAGCCAAGATATGGCCAGCAGAGCAACATCCTGCTGCCAACCCCAATTGCATTAAACCCTGGACACTCTGTTGAGTGGACATGGCCCTGGACATTTTGACACATGGACCAGCGACAGCTGGCCCTTCTTGCACCTTGGGGAAAAGGTCTGGAAGCTGGCCTCGTGTGTGTTCCTGGACTAACAGCAGAGTGGGCCCCAAAGATCATGGTAGTGTGCACAAAACGTCTGGGAGGTAAGAATATCTTACAAGGAAGTTTTGTTTTATCTTTATGGCCAGTGCATGTACCTCCCATAGCCTATATACTGACCCATCTATAACTCCCACAGGGAGGGGGGTGAAAGTCTGGTATTCTAGACCAGGACGAGATCCCATTCTGCCACTGTTCAATCACAGGACCACTCTCTTGCATGCATACTGCCTGGTGGACAAGATTTGCCTATGTTGGTGTCATTAAAACATGTATCTTAATCACCCTTAAGGTTATTTTCTTGTACAGTCCTTGTGGCCTGGATTCGCCCCCTGGCTGCAGCTGCCATGTGATGATGGCTCTGAACTCCCTACCTGTTCAACCACTGACCACCTGTGGAATGGGCGAGCTATGGATTAAATCTGCATAGGACTTTGAACCTAGCTGAATCTTTTGGATTGAGGATTATCATGATTTTATTGCTATTGCTATTGTATGTTATTAGTCTGGTTACAGTGCTCCAGTTTTCTCACACAGGGGCCACTGCAGAAAATGGGGAAGGAGTAGGTTGTAAGGGGAGATTTCTGGAGGGGTGGGCTATGGGTAAAATTGCAGTATCTCCAGAATCTCTCACCAGGCCTTACTGCATCTCCATATCAATAGGTGTTTCCAAGGCATGGAGAGAAGTAGTCTATCTTCATATCAATAGGTAATTACACAGGGGCCAGCAAGGGCTTATCTGGACTGGAGAGTTTGGGTGGAGTTCTCTTCTTCTGAAGCTGGGTGGATAGAGATGGCGCGACTACTGCTTGCAAGAAAAAATTAGTTTCGCCTACTTTATTTCTCCTTTTGACTGATTTCAGTTTCAAAGGTATTTTGCAGGTAATTCCTCCCCCTCACCCCCCAGAGTTACAGTACTAATTGATAGAGCCCAGACAGGAGTATAGCCTTTTTGAATAAGCCCACCCACCACCTCAGAGAGACCTAGGTTTCATCTTACTTAGGCTGCAAGCATTTGCCTGAGAACACATCAGCAAGCCACAAGCCCACCTCTCAAAAGCCCACCCAAAATCCTGGCCATAAAAAGCCTCTTAGCCTGTAAGAGACGCCTTCTTTGTTCTGCTCACCAGAACAGAGAGGTCCCTCTCAGGTTTAGCAATAGTCCCTGCTTGGACTGTTGAGTTCACATTCCTTCTTTTCCTTTTATTAATATTAGACCTTTTTTTTACAGATGGGGAGCTATGCAGAGAATTTAAGTACTTTGTCCAAAGTTACACAGCTCGTAAGTGGGAGAGCCAGATAGTCTGGCTCAGAGTCTGTGTGTTTAACTGCTCTGCTATATGCTATGTGTCTCCAAGTGTTTTTGTGACGGTTAAACAAAATAAAGAGGTGCCTGGCACAATTCATGGCCCAGAACCCCTCAACGGGAGAAAGCTATTCTGTACAAGGACTCTGGTATGGAGGCTTTTATCCCAAGTGCCATTGGTGGGTAGTATTGTCATTCAGTTGGCTTCCCCTCGTTATTTCACCCACTTAGGTGCAAAACCCATTTGTCATTCAAACCTTAAACTATCTACCATTCTCTTTATGTATTGCTGTACTACTTCTACTGTCATCATCTTTGGCTAATCTATCAGCCCTGGTCTCTCTCCCCAGTTCTTTGCAGACTTGGACACCTATCTCTTGGACATCGCTTCCAGTTCAATTCCTGTTGTTTTTCTGAATGTTTTTAGCATGTAAAAGGATGATCTGTTTGATAAAGAAGTGGTTTGTTTATTCATTGTTTAACTCATTCATTTATTCCACAAATAGTTAATGAACATTTTTTGGGGGCACTTGGCCAGGCTCTGGAGAGAAGAAATTAATGACATGGTTTCTAATGATGAGAAAGTTCTAGTCTACTAGGGGCAAGAGACACAAATAAAAAGTGTAATGAAGTGTTATAGATTCATTTATAACCCAGTTGTCTATTGGCATCAGGAATTTCCTTAAGACTCAGATAAGACTGGTACAGAGAGCCCAGGCAAACAAGTGTAAATGGCATAGTGTTTGAGGGAGTCTGTCACTGGCTACATAAGGGCAGAACCCAGGCTTCAAGGGAAGGCATAGTTAGAGATGGGTCTCACAGGCAAGCCATGGCCAGAGCATTGCATGCAAAGCTAAGGAGTGTGGAAGTAAAAATTTTCATCTTCCATTTTTTACTGCAGGAGTCCAGCTCCTGGAAGGTTCTTATTGATTTGGTGAGACCAAAACCAACAAGGCTATAGGATTCATCCTTCTTTAGATAGGCCTGGATTGCAATATACTTTCCTCTTAGAACTGCCTTTGCTGCATCCCACAGAAGTTGTGGCTTTGTGTTGTTGTTGTCATTAGTCTCCATATATTCTTTGATTTCTGTTTTGATTTGCTCGTTAACCCATTGATTCATTAGGAGAATGTTATTAAGTCTCCATGTATTTGTGAGCCTTTTTGATTTCTTTCTGAAATTTATTTCTAGTTTTATACCTTTGTGATCTGAGAAGTTGGTTGGTAGGATTTCAATATTTTTTAATTTACTGAGGTTCTTTTTGTGGCCTAGTATGTGGTCTATTCTGGAAAATGTTCCATGTGCACTTGAGAAGAATGTGTATCCTGTTGCTTTTGGGTGCAGAGTTCTGTAGATGTCTGTTAGGTCCATCTGTTCTAGTGTGTTGTTCAGTGCCTCTGTGTCTTTATTTATTCTCTGTCTCGTTGATCTATCCTTTGGAGTGAGTGGTGTGTTGAAGTCTCCTAAAATGAATGCATTGTTGTCTATTTCCTCCTTCAATTCTGTTAGTATTTGTTTCACATATGTTGACGCCACTGTGTTGGGTGCATATATGTTTATAATGGTTATATCTTCTTGTTGTTCTGACCCCTTTATCATTATGTAATGTCCTTCTTTATCTCTTGCTACTTTCTTCATTTTGAAGTCTATTTTGTCTGATACAAGTACTGCAATACATGCTTTTTTCTCCCTGTTGTTTGCATGAAATATATTTTTCCATCCCTTCACTTTTAGTCTGTGTATATCTTTGGGTTTGAGGTGAGTCTCTTATAAGCAGCATATAGACGGGTCTCACTTTTTTATCCACTTTGTTACTCTGTGTCTTTTGATTGGTGCATTCAGTCCATTTACATTTAGGGTGATTATTGATAGATATGTACTTATTTCCATTGCTGGCTTTAGATTCGTGGTTACCAAAGGTTCAAGGGTTGCTTCTTTACTATCTAAGAATCTAACTTAACTTTCTTGTTAAGTTATTGTGAATGCCGTCTGATGTTTCTTTATTTCTCCCTTCCTATTCTTCCTCCTCCATTCTTTATATATTGGGTGTTTTATTCTTTGCCTTTAGTTAGTATTTGGATGGTCTGCTTTCTTGGCTATGATTTTATTTTCTCTGGTGACATCTTTTTAGCCTTAGGGGTGCTTCCCTCTAGAGCAGTCCATTTAAGATATCCTGTAGTGGTGGTTTATGAGAGGTAAACCCTTTCAACTTTCCTTTTTCTGGAAATTGTTTAATCCCTCCTTCATATTTAAATGATAATCGTGCTGGATACAATATTCTTTGTTCGAGGTCTTTCTGTTTCATTACGTTAAATATATCATGCCATTCTCTTCTGACCTGCAAGGTTTCTGTTGAGAAGTATGATGACAGTCTGATGGGTTTTCCTTTGTAGGTGATCTTTTTTCTCTCTCTAGCTGCCTTTAATACTCTGTCTTTATCTTTGACCTTTGCTATTTTAATTATTATGTGTCTTGGCGTTGTCTTCGTTGGGTCCCTTGTGTTGGGAGTTCTGTGGGCTTCCGTGGACTGCGAGACTATTTCCTTCCCCAGTGTGGGATAGTTTTCAGCAATTATTTCTTCAAAGACACTTTCTATCCCTTTTTCTCTCTCTTCCTCTGGTACTCCTATAATGCGAATATTGTTCCGTTTGGATTGGACACACAGTTCTCTCAATATTCTTTCATTCTTAGAGATCCTTTTTTCTCTCAGTACCTCAGCTTCTTTGTATTCCTCTTCTCTAGTTTCTATTTCATTTATCATCTCCTCCACCGTATCCAATCTGATTTTAATACCGTCCATTGTGTTCTTCAAGGATTGGATCTCTGACCAGAATTCATTCCTGAGTTCTTGAACATCTTTCCGTACCTCCATGAGCATGTTCATGATTTTTATTTTGAACTCCATTTCAGGGAGAGTCATAAGGTCCATATCATCAAAATCTTTCTCAGGAGTTGTATTCATAATTTTACTCTGGACCAGGTTCCTTTGGTGTTTCATATTTGTGTATGGAGCCCTCTAGTGCCCAGAAACTCTACACTCTGGAGCTGCTCAGCCCCTGAAGCAATGTCAGGGATTGTAGGGGAGTGGTATTGGTGCCTCGGGGGAGGAAAGGGCTGTTTCCTGGTTCCTGGCTTCTGTGCCTGTCTCCACACTCTGAACCGGTGGGCTGAGCACAGAGGTATAAGCCTCAGTGCTTTGCCTTTTAAGTTGCTGTAGACAGATCCTCCCTCCGGCTGGCCCAACACCAGGGAAGGGCTTCCAGGTTTGCAAGCCTGGTGGGGCTGGCCAGGCGAAAGGTCCACTAGTCTGCCTGTCACAGAAGGGGTTCCTGGAGCCGTGCAGACAGCCAGGGAGCTGGCACACCTGAAGATCATAAAACTCCCAATCTTCTGGGCAGAGTATACCTGGACAATCCTGTCCACCTGTCCTTTCTCCCGAGCAGCAAGCTCCATGCAGTCCTTGCCCCTCAGCAGGCCTCCTGCCAAGGTCCTCCCTGCCAGGAAGTCTCTCAGACTGCCTGCCCCTCCCCCATCCCAGAGCAGCTGTGTATGTATCCCTGATCTCACAACCAGTCGGAATCTTAGTCTCTCCAGGGACTCCACCTCTCTTAGCTTTCCAAGCTCCTAATTACAAGAGTATCATGCAAGCACCATGAAATGTAGGTTTGTGCTCCCAAAGTAGATCTCCAGAGTTAGGTATTCAGCAGTCCCAGTTCTCCACTCCCTCTCTGCTCTGTTCCTGTTCCTCCTGCGGGTCAGCTGGGGTGGGGGAAGGGCTTGGATCCTGCAGGACCACAGCTTTAGTACATTACCGTTTTCTGTGAGGGCTGCTCTTGTCTCCAGGTGTATGCAGTTTGTTGTAGTCCTCTTTTCTGTTGCTCTTTCAAGAGTAGTTGTAGTAGCTTTATTTTCATATTATATGCGGTTTTAGGAGGAAGCCTCTGTCCCACCTCTCACGCTGCCGTCTTTTCAAGGCTAAAGGATTCATACCTAGCTTTATTCCCAGTGTAGCTGGTCGAGCACTTAGATTACATCTGCTACATCTACATGTAGCAAGTCTGCAATCCACAGTCTGCATAGGGCACTGGGCAGAGGTCTTTATATAGTAACCCTAACAATAGTGACCTCCTGCCATCATTTACCCCAGCCTGCAAATGCTCAGTCACCATGAGGTCATAATGCATGTGCACTGTGAGGAGTCAGAAGGCAGCAGCACAGCGTGTGCCACATGGGCAAGCAGATCTGGGTCAGTCGAGCATCCTGGCCCTGGGAGGTTCCATTTTCCCTACACGTTTCTATTCAGCTTTGCCTAAAATTAAAATAAAATGCTGATCATATCAATATTTGATAAGAAACATGAGCAGTAAATAATCCTGGAATAAGTAAGTTAAATTCAAAGCACTCCTGTACTATATATTTTCCTGCTTAGATAGGAAAGGGAAGATTAGAGAATATGTTCTTTTGAAACAAGAAGGTACTAGACAAAGGGAGATTGTCCAGGTGGGGTCAAGATCATATTTAAGATTTAATTATGATGCTGATGGACAGTGACTGTAATGGGGTATGTGGTGGGGACTTGAAAATGGGGAGAACCTAGTAACCACAATGTTGCTCATGTGATTCTATATTGATACCATATTAAAAAAAAGATTTAGTTATGATAGGTTCTGTCTTTTTTTATTATCAACTACTGAAAAGTAATAGATATTACTTTGGCACCCTCATATTTGTTTAATGCCAAAGTTTTAGTTTAATCTATAGGAATGTTTCTTTTAACCATAGAGCAAATGATGACCCCAAAGCTGATAGAACATTTTACAGGACATTGCAGTTTTTCTTTAATCTATATAATGTGTTTAATATATGAAATTGGCTTTATTCACCTAAGGTGTAAATTAACCCACCAGATTTCGGATAAATAACCTGCTAGTGTACATATTGTATAGGTTCTCCTGATAGCCATAAAGCAACATACTTTTTGGGTCTATCTTTTTGCAGACTGCTTAAAATAAAGGATGGCAGATTCAAATCAAAGCACATCAAACCTTGCTCTACAATAGGAGTTTGGATTGTCTGAAGACAGTGGGGAGCCTTAGAAGGATTTTTTTTATGTTCCAATAAAATTTTATTATGGGCACTGGCATTTTTGAATTTTATATCACTTTCATGTGTCATGCTATTCATCTTACTTTTTTTTCAGCCATTTAAGTATATAAAACCCATTATTCACTTTTGGGCTGTACAAACACCAGTGGTGGGATGGATTTGGCCTGTGGGTTTATAGTTGGCAACCCCTGATCTAGCAATTGGTACATTTTCTTTCTTTCTTTCTTTTATTTTGGTATCATTAATCTACAATTACATGTGCAACATTATGGTTACTAGACTCCCCACATCAAGTCCCCCCCACATACCCCATTACAGTCACTGTCCATCAGCCTAGTGAGATGCTATAGAAGCACTACTTGTCTTCTCTGAGTTGTACAGCCCTCCCCATGCCCCCACATTATGTGTGCTAATCGTAGTGCCCCTTTTCCCCCCTTATCCCTCCCTTCCCACACATCCACCCCAGTCCCTTTCCCTTTGGTAACTGTTAGTCCATTCCTGGGTTCTGTGAGGCTGCTGCTGTTTTGTTCCTTCAGTTTTTTCTTTGGTCTTATGCACCACAGATGAGTGAAATCATTTGAAACTTGTCTTTTTCTGCCTGGCTTATTTCACTGAGCATAATACCCTCTGGCTCCATCCATGTTGTTGCAAATGGTAGGATTTATTTTCTTCTTATGGCTGAATAATATTCCATTGTGTATATGTACCACATTTTCTTTATCCATTCATCTACAGATGGACACTTAGGTTGCTTCCATTTCTTGGCTATTGTAAATAGCACTGCGATAAACATAGGGGTGCATATGTCTTTTTCAAACTGGGCTGCTGCATTCTTAGGGTTAATTCCTAGGAGTGGAATTCCTGGGTCAAACGGTATTTCTATTTTGAGTTTTTTGGGGAACCTCCATACTGCTTTCCACAATGGTTGAAGTAATTTGCATTCCCACCAGCAGTGTAGGAGGGTTCCCCTTTCTCCACATCCTCGCCAACATTTGCTGTTGTTTGTCTTTTGGATGGTGGCCATCCTTACTGGTGTGAGGTGGTATCTCATTGTGGTTTTAATCTGCATTTCTCTGATGACCAGCGATGTGGACCATCTTTTAATGTGCCTGTTGGCCATCTGAATTTCTTCTTTGGAGAAGTGTCTGTTCATGTCCTCTGCCCATTTTTTAATTGGCTTATTTGCTTTTTGTTTGTTGAGGTGTGTGAGGTCTTTATATATTTTGGATGTCAACCCCTTATCAGATATGTATTTTTTTTCCATTTGAAAGTTATCTCATTTTATTTATTTATTTAAATTTATTTTTATTTATAATTTAGCTTGGTATCATTAACCTACAATTACATGTGCAATATTATGGTGATTAAACTACCCCCTTCATCAGGTCCCCTCCATCAACCCCATTACAGTTGCTGTCCTTCAGTGTAGTGAGATGCTATAGAATCACTACTTGTCTTCTCTGAGTTGTACTGCCCTCCCCGTGCCCCCCCTACCTTAAGTCTGCCAATCGTAATACCCCTCTTCCCCTCTTATCCCTCCCTTCCCATCCATCTTCCTCAGTCCCTTTCCCTTTGGTAACTATTAGTCCGTCCTTGGGTTCTGTGAGTCTGCGGATGTTTTGTTCCTTCAGTTTTTTTTCTTTGTTCTTATACTCCACATATGAGTGAAATCATTTGATACTTGTCTTTTTCAGCTTGACTTATTTCACTGAGCATAATACCCTCTAGCTCCACTCATGTTGTTGCAAATGGTAGGATTTGTTTTCTTCTTATAGCTGAATAATATTCCATTGTGTATATGTACCACATCTTCTTAATCCATTCATCTACAGATGGACACTTAGGTTGCTTCCATTTCTTGGCTATTGTAAATAGTGCTGCAATAAACATAGGGGTGCATCTGTCTTTTGGAAACTGGGCTGCTGCATTCTTAGGGTAAATTCCTAGGAGTGGGATTCCTGGGTCAAATGGTATTTCTATTTTGAGTTTTTTGAGGAACTTCCATACTGCTTTCCACATGGTTGAATTAATTTGCATTCCCACCAGCAGTGTAGGAGGGTTCCCTTTTCTCCACATCCTTGCCAACATTTGTTGTTGTTTCTATTTTGGATGTTGGCCATCCTCACTGGTGTGAGGTGATATCTCATTGTGGTTTTAATCTGCATTTCTTTGATGACCAGCGATGTGGACCATCTTTTCATGTGCCTGTTTGCCACCTGAATTTCTTCTTTAGAGAAGTGTCTATTCATGTCCTCTGCCCATTTCTTAATTGGATTATTTGCTTTTTGTTAAGGTGCGTGAGTTCTTTATATATTTTTGGATGTCAACCCCTTATCAGATGCATCATTTATGAATATATTTTCCCATACTGTAGGATGTCTTTTTGTTCTACTGATGGTGTCATTTGCTGTACAGAAACTTTTCAGCTTGATATAGTCCCACTTGTTCATTTTTGCTTTTGTTTCCCTTACCCAGAGAGATATGTTCATGAAGAAGTTGCTCATGTTTATGTCCAAGAGATATTTTCCTATGTTTTTTCCTGAGAGTTTTATGATTTCAAGACTTACATTCAGGTCTTTGATCCGTTTTGAATGTACTTTTGTGTATGGAGTTAGACAATGATCCAGTTTCATTCTCTTACCTGTAGCTGTCCAGTTTTGCCAACACCAGGTGTTGAAGAGGGTGTCATTTCCCCATTGTATATCCAAGGCTCTTTTATCATATATTAATTGACAGTATATATTGGGGTTAATATCAGGACTCTCTATTCTGTTCCATTGGTCTGTGGGTCTGTTCTTGTGCTAATACCAAATTGTCTTGATTACTGTGGCTTTGTAGTAGAGCTTGAAGTTGGGAAGTGAGATACCCCATGCTTTATTCTACCTTCTCAGGATTGCTTTGGCTATTCTGGGTCTTTTGTGGTTCCATATGAATTTTAGAACTATTTGTTCCAGTTCGTTGAAGAATGCTGTTGGTATTTTGATAGGGATTGCTTTGAATCTGTAGATTGCTTTAGGTAGTATAGCTATTTTGACAACATTTATTCTTCCTAGCCAAGTTTGGGATGAATTTCCATTTGTTAGTGTTCTCATTAATTTCTTTTAGGAGTGTCTTGTAGTTTTCAGGGTATAGGTCTTTCACTTCCTTCGTTAGGTTTATTCCTAGGATTTTTTGCTTTTTGATGCAATTGTGATTGGAATTGCTTTCCTCATTTCTCTTTCTGTTAGCTTATTGTTAGTGTATAGGAAATAATCAGATTTCTGTGTATGCAACTTTGCTGAATTCAGATATTAGATCTATTAGTTTGGGAGTGGAGTCTTTAGAGTTTTTTTATGTACAATATCATGTCATCTGCAAATAGTGACAGTTTGACTTCTTCTTTACCAATCTGGATACCTTGTATTTCTTTGATTTGTCTGATTGCCATGGCTAGGACCTCCAGTACTATGTTGAATAACAGTGGGGAGAGTGTGCATCCCTGTCTTGTTCCCGATCTTAGATGAAAAGCTTTCAGCTTCTCACTGTTAAGTATGATGTTGGCTGTGTGTTTGTCATATATGGCCTTTATTATGTTGAGATACTTGCCCTCTATACCCATTTTTAAAAGAGTTTTTATCATGAATGGATGTTGAATTTTGTCAAATGCTTTTTCAGCATCTATGGAGATGATCATGTGGTTTTTGTTCTTCTTTCTGTTGATGTGGTAGATGATGATGGATTTTTGAATGTTGTACCATCTTTGCATCCCTGAGATGAATCCCACTTGATCATGGTTTATGATTCTCGCGATGTATTTTTGAATTCGGTTCGCTAATACTTTGTTGAGTATTTTTGCATCTACGTTCATCAGGGATATTTGTCTGTAATTTTCTTTTTTGGGGAGGTCTTTGGCTGGTTTTGGTATTAGAGTGAGTCTGGCTTCATAGAATGAGTTTGGAAGTATTCCCTCCTCTTCTACTTTTTGGAAAAGTTTAAGGAGAATGTGTATTATGTCTTCTCTCTATGTCTGATAAAATTCAGGAGTGAATCCATCTGGCCCGGGAGTTTTGTTATTGGGTAGTTTTTTAATTACGAACTCAATATCGTTCCTGGTAATTAGTCTGTTTAAATTTTCTGTTTCTTCCTTGGTCAGGCTTGGAAGGTTGTATTTTTCTAAGAAGTTTTCCATTTCTTCTAGGTTTTCCAGCTTGTTAGCATAATAATTGTTTGTATTTCTGTGGGGTCCATTGTGATTTTTCCTTTCTCATTTCTGATTCTGTTTATGTGTGTAGATTCTCTTTTTCTCTTAATGAGTCTGGGTAGGGGTTTATGTATTTTGTTTATTTTTTCAAAGAACCAGCTCTTGGTTTCATTGATTTTTTCTATTGTTTTATTTTACTCAATTTTATTTGTTTCTTCTCTTATCTCTATTATGTGCCTCTTTCTGCTGACTTTGGGCCTCATTTTTCTTTTTCCAATTTCAATAATTATGACTTTAGAATATTCATTTGGGATTGTTCTTCCTTCTTTAAATAGGCCTGGATTGCAATATAATTTCTTCTTAGAACCACCTTTGCTGTGTCCCACAGAAGTTGGGGCTTTGTGTTGTTGTTGTCATTTGTCTGCATATATTGCTTGATCTCTGTTTTAATTTGGTTGTTGATCCATTGATTATTTTTTTTCCCAGTACTATTTGTTTTTTATTAAGATATTATTGATATACACTCTTATGATGATTTCACATGAAAAAACAACGTGGTTACTACATTTACCCATATTATCAAGTCCCAAATCATACCCTAATTGAGTCACTGTTCTTCAGTGTAGCAAGATGACACAGATTCACTGTTTGCCTTCTGTGTGCTACACTGTTTTCCCAGTGATTCTCCACACTATGTGTACTAAACATAATACCCCACAATCCCCTTCTCCCACCCTCCCACATCCCTCCCCTTTGGTAACCACTAGTTCCTTCTTGGAGTTTCTGAGTCTGCTGCTATTTTGTTCCTTCAGCTTTGTTTCATTGTTATGTTCCACAAATGAGGGAAATTATTTGGCACTTGTCTTTCTCCACCTGGCTTATTTCACTGAGCATAATATCCTCCAGCTCCATTCATGTTGTTGCAAATGGCAGGATTTGTTTCCTTCTTATGGCTGAATAGTATTCCATTGTGTATATGTACCACATCTTTATCCATTCATCTACTGATGGACACTTAGGTTGTTTGCATATCTTGGCTATTGTAAATAGTGCTGCAATAAACATAGGGTTGCATATGTCTTTTTGAATCTGAGAAATTGCATTCTTTGGGTAAATTCCTTGGAGTGGGATTCTCAGGTCAAATGGTATTTGTATTTTTAGTTTTTTGAAGAACATCCATATTGCTTTCCAAAATGGTTGAACTAGCTTACATTCCCACCAGCAGTGCAGGAGGGTTCCCCTTTCTCCACATCCTTGCCACCATTTGTTGTTCTTAGTCTTTTGGATGGTGGTTATCCTTACTGGTGTGAGGTGATATCTCATTGTGGTTTTAATTTGCATTTCCCTGATGATTAGTGATGTGGAGCATCTTTTCATGTGTCTGTTGTCCATCTGAATTTCTTCTTTGGAGAACTGTCTCTTCATATCCTCTGCCCATTTTTTAATCGGGTTATTAGCTTTTTGGGTGTAGAGGCATGTAAGTTCTTTATATATTTTGGATGTTAACCCCTTGTCAGATATGTCGTTTACAAATATATTCTCCCATACTGTTGGATGCCTTTTGTTCCGTTGCTGGTGTCCTTTGCTGTACAGAAACTTTTTAGTTTGATGTAGTCCCATGTGTTCATTTTTGCTTTTGTTTCCCTTGCCTGAGGAAATGCGTATAGGAAAATGTTGCTCATCTTTATATTTAGGAGATCTTTGCCTATGTTGTCTTCTAAGAGTGTGATGGTTTCATGACTTACATTCCGGCCCTTGATCCATTTCGAGTTTACTTTTGTGTATGGGGTTAAACAATAACCCAGTTTCATTCTCTTGCATGTAGTTGTCCAGTTTTGCCAACACAAGCTGTTGAAGAGGCTGTCATTTCCCCGTTGTATGTCCATGGCTCCTTTATCATATATTAATTGACCATATATGTTGGGTTCATATCAGGGCTCTCTAGTCTGTTCCATTGGTCTATGGGTTTGTTCTTGTGCCAGTACCAAATTTTCTTGAGTACTGTGGCTTTGTAGTAAAGCTTGAAGTTGGGGAGCATAACTCCCCAGCGTTATGCTTCCTTCTCAGGATTGCTTTGGCTATTCGGGGTTTTTTGTCGTTCCATATGAATTTTAGAATGATTTTCTCTAGTTCGTTGAAAAATGCTGTTGGTATTTTGATAGGAATTGCATTGAATCTGTAGATTGCTTTAGGCAGGATGACCATTTTGACAATATTAATTCTTCCTATCCATGAACACGGGATGTGTTCCCATTTATTTCTGTCTTCTTTAATTTCTCTCATGAGTGTCTTTTAGTTTAGAATATAGGTCTTTCACTTCATTGGTTAGGTTTACTCCTAGGTATTTTATTCTTTTTGATCCAACTTTGAATGGAATTGTTTTCCTGATTTCTCTCTCTGATAGGTCATTGTTAGTGTATAGGAATGCCATAGATTTCTGCCCATTAATTTTGTATCCTGCAACATTGCTGAATTCAGATATTAGATATAGTAGTTTTGGAGTAGAGTCTTTAGGGTTTTTATGTACAATATCATGTCATGTGCAAACAGGGACAGTTTAACTTCTTCCCTGCCAATCTGGTTGCCTTTTATTTATTTGTGTTGTCTGATTGCCGTGGCTAGGACCTCCAGCACTATGTTGAATAGAAGTGGGGAGAGTGGGCATCCTTGTCTTGTTCCTGATCTTAAAGGAAAAGCTTTCAGCTTCTCACTGTTAAGTATAATGTTGGCTGTGGGTTTGTCATATAAACCCTTTATTATGTTGAGGTACTTACCCTCTATACCCATTTTGTTGAGAGTTTTTTTATCATGAATGGATGTTGAATTTTGTCAAATGCTTTTTCAGCATCTATGGAGATGATCATGTGGTTTTTGTCCTTCTTTTTGTTGATGTGGATGGATTTTCGAACATTGAACTATCCTTGCAGCCCTGGAATAAACCCTACTTGATCATGATGGATGATCCTTTTGATGTACTCTTGAATTCAGTTTGTTAATATTTTGTTGAGTATTTTTGCATTTATGTTCATCAGGGATATTGGTCTGTAGTTTTGTTTTTTTGTGGTGTGTTTTCCTGGTTTTGGTATTAGAGTGATGCTGGCCTCATAGAATGAGTTTGGGAGTATTCCCTCTTCTTCTACTCCTTGGAAACTTTAAGGAGGATGGGTATTAGGTCTTCACTAAATGTCTGATAAAATTCAGCAGTGAAGCCATCTGGTCCAGGCATTTGTTCTTAGGTAGGTTTTTGATTACCAGTTCAGTTTCATTGCTGGTAATTGGTCTGTTGAGATTTTCTGTTTCTTTCTAGGTCAGCCTTGGAGGGTTGTATTATTCTAGAAAGTTGTCCATTTCTTGTAGGTTATCCAGTTTGTTAGCATATAATTTTTCATAGTATTCTCTCATAGTTTTTTGTATTTCTGTGCTGTCCGTAGTGATTTTTCCTTTTTCATTTCTGATTCTGTTTAGGTGGGTAGACTCTCTTTTTGTCTTGATAAGTCTGGCCAGGGGTTTATCTATTTTGTTTATCTTCTCGAAGAACCAGCTCTTGCTTTCGTCGATCCTTTCTATTGTTTTATTCTTCTCGATTTTATTTATTTTTGCTCTAATATTTATTATGTCCCTCCTTCTACTGACTGTGGGTCTCATTTGTTCTTCTTTTTCTAGTTTCGTTAATTGTGAGTTTAGACTGCTCATATGGGAATGTTCTTCTTTCCTGAAAAGTACGCCTGTATTGCAATATACTTTGCTCTTAGCATGGCCTTCGCTGTGTCCCACAGATTTTGCGGTGTTGAATTATTGCTGTCATTTGTTTCCATATATTGCTTGATCTCTGTTTTTATTTGGTCATTGATTCATTGATTATTTAGGAGCATGTTATTAAGCCTCCATGTGTTTGTGGGATTTTTCATTTTCTTTGTGTAATTAATTTCTGGTTTCATTCCTTTGTGGTCTGAGAAGCTGGTTGGTACAATTTCAATCTTTTTGAATTTACTGAGGCTCTTTTTGTGTCCTAGTATATGATCTATTCTTGAAAATGTTCCATGTGCCCTTGAGAAGAATGTGTATTCTGCTGCTTTTGGGTGTAGAGTTCTGTAGATGTCTGTTACGTCCATCTGTTCTAATCTGTTGCTCTGTGCTTTCAGTCTCCTTACTTATTTTCTGTCTGGTTGATCTGTCCTTCAGAGTGAGTGGTGTGTTAAAGTCTCCTAGAATGAATGCATTGCATTCTATTCCCCCCTTTAATTGTGTTAGTATTTGTTTCACATATGTAGGAGCTCCTGTGTTGGGTGCATAGATATTTATAATGGTTATATCTTCTTTTTGGATTGACCCTTTTATCATTATGTAATGTACTTCTTTGTCTCTTGTGAGTTTCTTTGTTTTGAAGTCTATTTTGTCTGCTATAAGTACTGCAGCTCCTGCTTTTTTCTCCATATTAGGTGCATGAAATGTCTTTCTCCATCCCTTCACTTTTAGTCTGTGTATGTCTTTGGGTCTAAAGTGAGTCTCTTGAAGGCAGCATGTAGATGGGTCTTGTTTTTTTAAGCATTCAGTGACTCTATGTCTTTTGATTGGTGCATTCAGTCCATTTACATTTAGGGTTATTATCAATAGGTATGTACTTATTGCCACTGCAGGCTTTAGATTCATGATTACCAAAGGTTCAAGGTTAACTTCCTTACTATCTAAGAGTCTAACTTAACTCACTTAATATGCTATTACAAACACAATCTAAAGGTTCTCTTTTTTTTCCCCTCCTCCATTCTTTATATATTAGGCATCATATTCTGTACTCTTTGTCTATCCCTTGATTGACTTTGGGGATAGTTAATTTAATTTTGCATTTTCTTAGTAATTAGCTGTTCTACTTTCTTTACCGTGGTTTTATTACCTCTGGTGACAGCTATTAAACTATAGGAACACTTCCATATATAGCAGTCCCTCCAAAATACACTGTAGAGATGGTTTTGGAAGGTAAATTCTCTCAGCTTTTGCTTATCTGGAAATTGTTTAGTCCCTCCTTCAAATTTAAATGATAATCTTGCTGGATAAAGTAATCTTGGTTCAAGGCCCTTCTGCTTCATTGCATTAAATACATCATGCCACTCCCTTCTGGCCTGTAAGGTTTCTGCTGAGAAGTATGATGATGGCCTGATGGGTTTTCCTTTGTATGTGATCTTATTTCTCTCTCTGGCTGCTTTTAATAGTCTGTCCTTATCCTTGATCTTTGCCATTTTTATTACTATATGTGTTGATGTTGTCTTTCTTAGGTCCCTTGTGCTGGGAGATCTGCGCACCTCCATGGCCTGAGAGACTATTTCCTTCCCCAGATTGTGGAAGTGTTCAGCAATCACCTCCTCAAAGACACTTTGTATCCCATTTTCTCTCTCTTCTTCTTCTGGTGCTCCTATAATGTGAATATTGTTCTGTTTGGATTGGTCACACAGTTCTCTCAATATTCTTTCATTCTTAGAGATCTTTTTTTCTCTCTGTGCCTCAGCTTCTTTGTATTACTCTTCTCTAGTTTCTATTTATTGTCTCCTTCCCCTGTATCCAATCTGCTTTTAATACCGTCCATTGTGTTCTTCAAGGATTGGATCTCCGACCGGAATTCATTCCTGAGTTCTTGAATATCTTTCTGTACCTCTATGAGCATGTTCATGATTTTTATTTTGAACTCCCTTTCAGGGAGAGTCATAAGGTCCATATCATTTAAATCCTTCTCAGGAGTTGTATTCATAATTTTACTCTGGACCAGGTTCCTTTGGCATTTCATATTTGTGTATGGAACCCTCTAGTGCCCAGAAGCTCTACTCTCTGGAGCTGCTCAGCCCCTGAAACAATGTCAGGGATTGTAGGGGAGTGGTATTGGTGCCTCGGGGGAGGAAAGGGATGTTTCCTGGTTCCTGGCTGCTATGCCTGTCTCCAGTGCCTGAACCAGTGGGCTGAGCACACAGGTATAAGCCTCTGTGCTTTGTGTTTTTAGTTGCTGTAGACAGATCTTCCCTCTGGCTGGCCTAACCCCAGGGTAGGGTTTTCCGGTTTGCAAGCCCGGTGGCACTGGCCAGGAGAAAAGCACACTAGTCTTCCTGTCACAGAAGGGGTTCTTGGAGCTGTGTAGGCATCCAGGGTGCTGGAGCACCTGAAGATGGTGAAAGCTCCCAATATGCTGGGCAGAGTGCACCTGGACAATTTTGTCTACCTGTCCTTTCTCCTGAGCAGTAAGTTCTGTGTAATCCTTGCCTCTTTAGCAGCCCTCTTGCTAAGGGCTTCTTTGTTAGGAATTCTCTCAGACTGCCCGCCTTTATTTTGTCCCAGAGCAGCTGGATATGGATCCTTGCTTTCTGCAAGCAGCTGGAATCTCAGTCTCTCCAGGAATTCTGCCTGTCTTAGCCTTCCGATCCCCTTATTACGAGAGTATCATGCAAGCACTATGAAATGTAAGTTTGTGCTCCCAGAGGAGATCTCTGGAGTTAGGTATTCAGCAGTCCCAGATCTCCACGCCTTCCCTGCTCCATTCATCTTCCTCCTGCCGGTGAGCTGGGGTGGGCGAAGGGCTTGGATCCTGCAGGACCACAACTTTAGTACATTACCCTTTTCCATGGGGGCTGCTCTTGTCTCCAGGTGTATGCAGTTTGTTGCAGTCCTCTTTCCTGTTGCTCTTTCAAGAGTAGTTGTATTAGTTATATTTTCATATTATATGTGGTTTTAGGAGGAAGCCTCTGTCTCACCTCTCACGCTGCCATGTTTAATCCCCAAAACCTCTGATTCATTGATTATTTAGGAGCATGTTGTGAAGCCTCAATGTGTTTGTGAGCCTTTTTGTTTTCTTTGTACAATATATTTCTAATTTTATACCTTTGTGATCTGAGAAATTGGTTGGTAGAATTTCAATATTTTTGAATTTACTGAGGTTCTTTTTGTGGCCTAGTATGTGATCTATTCTGGAAAATGTTCCATGTGCACTTGAGAAGAATGTGTATCCTGGTGCTTTTGGGTGTAGAGTTCTGTAGATGTCTGTTAGGTCCATTTGGTCTAGTGTGTTGTTCAGTGCCTCTGTGTCCTTAGTTATTTTTTGTCTGGTTGATCTGTCCTTTGGAGTGAGTGGTGTGTTGAAGTCTCCTAAGATGAATGCATTGCATTCTATTTCCTCCTGTAATTCTGTTAGTACTTGTTTCACATATGTCGGTCCTCCTGTGTTGGGTGCATATAAATTTAAAATGGTTATATCCTCTTGTTGGACTGCCCCCTTTATCATTATTTAATGTCTTTCTATCTCTTGCTACTTTCTTTGTTTTGAAGTCTATTTTGTCTGATACAAGTACTGCAATACATGCTTTTTTCTCCCTGTTGTTTGCATGAAATATATTTTCCCATCCCTTCACTTTTAGTCTGTGTATATCTTTGGGTTTGAGGTGAGTCTCTTGTAAGCAGCATATAGATGGGTCTCACTTTTTTATCCATTCTATTACTCTGTGTCTTTTGATTGGTGTATTCATTCCATTTACATTTAGGGTGATTATTGATAGATATGTACTTATTGCCATTTCAGACTTTGGATTCGTGGTTACCAAAGTTTCGAGGGTAGCTTCTTTACTATCTAACAGTCTATCTTAACTCTCTTATTAAGCTATGATAAACACAGTCTGATGATTCTTTATTTCTCTCCCTTCTTATTCTTCCTCCTCCATTCTTTATATGTTAGGTGTTTTATTCTGTACTCTTTTGTGTTTCCTTTGTTTTTGTGGATAGTTGATTTTATTTTTTGCCTTTAGTTAATATTTGGATGATCTGCTTTCTTTGCTATGATTTTATTTTCTGTGGTGACATCTATTTAGCCTTAGGAGTGCTTCATTCTAGAGCAGTCCCTTTAAAATATCCTGTAGAGGTGGTTTGTGGGAGACAAATTCCCTCAACTTTTGCTTGCCTGGGAATTGTTTAATCACTCCCTCAAATTTAAATGATACTCATGCTGGATACAGTATTCTTGGTTCAAGTCCCTTATGTTTCATTGCGTTAAATATATCATGCCATTCTCTTCTGGCCTGCAAGGTTTCTGTTGAGAAGTCTGATGATAGCCTGATGGGTTTTTCTTTGTAGGTGATCTTTTTCTCTCTCTGGCTGCTTTTAATACCCTGTCCTTGTCTTTGATCTTTGCCATTGTAATTATTATATGTCTTGGTATTGTCTTCCTTGGGACCCTTGTGTTGGGAGATTTGTGGGCTTCCATGGTCTGACAGGCTGTTTCCTTCCCCAGCTTGGGGAAGTTTTCAGCAATTATTTCTTCAAAGACATTTTCTATTGCTTTTTCTCTCTCTTCTTCTTCTGGTACCCCTATAATACGAATATTGTTCCGTTTGGATTGGTCACACAGTTCTCTTAATATTCTTTCACTCCTAGAGGTCCCTTTATCTCTCTCTGCCTCAGCTTCTCTGTATTCCTGTTCTCTGATTTCTAGGCCATTAACAGTCTCTTGCACCTCATCCAGTATGCTCTTAAGCCCGTTTATTGCTTGTTTCATTTCTATAATCTCCCTCCAGACTTCATTCCTTAGCTCTTGCATATTTCTCTGTAGGTCCATCAGCATGGTTATGACTTTTATTTTGAATTCTTTTTCAGGAAAATTGGTTAAATCTACCCCTCCAGACCCTCTCTCTGGAGTGATTTTTGACTGGACTAGATTCTTCTCTCTTTTCATGGCGATAGAAGTGGTCGCAGACAGGAGGCACGTGTGTCAGCTGGGAGAACAAAGTCCCTTCCTGCTTGTTGTTCACCTTGCCCTTCTCCACAGTCTGTGCCAGTTACCCACACACCGGGAGGCCATCTCTGGGATAACCCCCTGAGCTGCAGTTGATAGCGCCACTCTCAGGATAGTGTAGAGCACTGTGGGGGGTGGCAGCTACCCCGGGTGTGTAATACTGTGAGGATGGCGCCCCCTTGTGCCTTCTGGACCTTGCTCTGGCTTCCGCTGCCTGTGTTGGTTACCAGCACACCGGGAGGCAGTCTCTGGGACAATCCTCCGAGCTGCCATGGTCAGGGCCGCTGTCAGGCTAGCCTAGGGCACTGCAGGGGGTGGCAGCCATGCCGGGTGCATTCTGCTGCAAGGATGGCACCCCTTCATGCCCTCCGGACCTTGCTCTGGCTTCTGCTGCCTGTCCTGGTTAGCTGTGCACTGGGAGGAGACTGTGTGTGGTTGCTGTGGGCGGGTGCTCCGCAGCTGTGGCGGGTCAGCTGGTCCATTTGCAGCATCGGCGGAGGAGGAACGAATGGCAGGCTGCTTATCGCTGTGAGGTGCTTCAGGGCTGCTTTACTGGGCAAGGGGCTAGGGAGCCTGAAGTTCCTCAAGATTCCCAGGCTGCTGGGCTGAGCGTGTTGGGACAATTTTGTTCAGCTGTTGGTCCCTTGTCCCTTTAAGACTTTTGAAAAAGCACCCACTTTTCTTTTGTCCCAGGGGAGCCAGCTGTGGGGACCCGCTAGCAGCCTCCATCTAGGATCCTGCCTTTCCGTTTCTCTAATATCCAGTACACCATGCAATGTGTGTTTGTGCTCCCGGTGCAGATCAGCAGGGCTGGTTATTTAGCAGTCCTGTGCTTCCACTCCCTCCCCACTCTGATTATTTTCCTCCTGCCAGTGAGCTGGGGTGGGGGGAATGCTCGAGTCCTACTGGGTCATGGCTTTGTATCTTACCCCCTTTGTGAGATGCTGAGTTCTTGCAGATGTAGATGTAGCCTGGCTGTTGTACTGTGTCTTCTGGTCTCTTTTTTTAGGAATAGTTGTATTTTCAAAAATATATATGGTTTTGGGAGGAGATTTCCACCGCCTTGCTCACACCAACATCTTGAGCCCCTCTCAAATCCTTAGAAGGATTTTTTAAGCAGAGAAAGACATGATCAAAGTTGTGTTTTAGAAATAAACTCTGGGGCCCTGGGGATGGCAAATAGGAGGAGAAAGAGCAACCAGAGGCAGAGCTTTCCCAAGAAACTTGCTGGATCCAAGTGACCAGTACTCATGGCTTGAACTAAGGCAGTAAAGTAGAGTTGGAGGAAGTTGGGAGGTATAATTTCTAGAGAAGGCAGAAACAGGAAAACTAATTGTGATATTCTGGGTTTAATTCTTAAAGAAATCACAGTCACGGAGAGGAGCTGGAAAGCATCCTGCAAAGCCCCTGAGAACAGCCACAGGGCTCAAGTCCCGGTAACCAAGAGATGGAACTTCCTGCACCTGCGTCCCGCCCAGATCCCTGGGAACATCCACATGGCTGTAGGCTGAGGACTGTAAAACCCTAATACATTTTTATTTCGGGCTTGTAGTGTCTCCGACTCAGGCTTTCACTACTTCTGTAGTGAAGTCTTCATTTAAATCTTGCTGTCACCAATCTAGACTCCTATGTTTCCTTGGCTTTATTGATCTAACACAATATAAAATTATTTTTGAGCTCATTCACAGTCCCTTGAAACATCATCACAGTCTTGTTTAGTTGCTTGTTTCTCAAGGTGTGAATGAGGGGATTCAGGAAGGCGCTCACTTCTTAGGAAGGAGTGAGCACTGTCATTCTTAGTGGCAGTCACCTCACTGTCATTTTAGTCATTACTGACGGTTTAGCACAGATGAAAGTACAGCTTCCGTTTAAACTGTAGTCATTTCTGTGCCTAATTGAGATACAGTCCATGTTAATTGCTTGCTTTCCTTTTTTACTTTTTCACAATCTCCTAATCACTTTAGTTTCTCAGCAGCCAATGCACATAGTCATCAATAAATATATAGAAGCAAATGCAGATGTAAATATCTACTTTCCTTATAAATTTACTTGTCTTTTAAGAACTGTTTGCACTTTTATTTCACATTTTTTTTGTTCAAATTAACCTGTTTGTGACTTTTAGAGTATTCAAAGTTACAGGAGTCTATATTTTGTTATTCAACTTCTACATTAAGATACAAACATTTGTAATAGTTTCCTTTTATTTCTACTTTAAAATATTTTTGTTTATGGTATTTATATTCCATTTAATGCACTGGTCACATGACCTTCCTAAAATGTAAGGTATACAAGTGCAAGAAAATTTCAGGTTTTTGATTGTATTTCCAGTGCCTGAAATGGTGGCTGGCAACAAAAATGCTAGAATTGGAAGTTACTCTGTCCAAATGATGCAATGGACTCATGGATTGTGCTTTTTTTGTCTTGTTCATTTCAAGTTTTGTAAAGGCTAGTTAAGATGTGAAGTCATTCTTTCACTTCCTAGGAAATGTATTACATTTTCTTTTCAATGGAACTTCCTGAAATAGCTTCCTTGCCAGGAAAGGAATTACTTAGAAATCTAAAGATACCTATCTAGAAACCAGTGATCTTTTATGAAAATGTGATAAGTTAGCAAATTCCTTTACTTCTTTAAGAACAATGTCATTCTTCTAATCGAGTCATTGACAGGTTTTACTTGCTTGTTTCTCAAGGTGTAAGTGAGGGGGGGTTCAACGTACCCACCACGTGAGTGGAGAGGGCTGCTACACCCATATTAATAGCCACTATTCCTTCACTGAAGGCTTAATATAGGTGAAGATACAGCTGCCATAGTTGATGGAGACCACTATCATGTGGGAAGATCATGTAGAAAATGCCTTTTTTCTTTGCTGGGCAGAAGAGAATCATAGAATGGTCTTGATGATGTATTTATGTGATAGAACTACACATACAAGTGTCATGATAAAGGTCAACACAGCATAGACTATGACCATCCGCTCTATGAGACATGATCTTGAGCATGAGATCATTAGAAGGGGGAATGCATTACAGAAAAAATGGTCAGCAGTGTTAGAGTTATAGAATTCCAGATTTACACCCAGGATAAGTGGTAGGAGTATGATCAACAAGCCAGCTATCTGGCACCAAAGGACCCTGTTCATGATGGTCATGTGATGCAGGGGTTTGCAGATAGCCACATATGGATCATAGGACATGGTGGCAAAGAGAAAAATTCTCTTACACCAAAAAGATCAGTAAAAGATATTTGAATGGCACAGTTACCATATGTGATTATCTTGTCACATGTTGATATGTTGTACAAATATCTGGGAATACAAGCAGATGTAAATGAGATCTATAAGGAGGAGAATTTTGTAGGGAAAAGTACATGTCAGTTTTAAGATGAGAATCTGTGAAGGAGAGGGAGACAATTGACAGGTTCCCAGTTATACTTAACATGTGGCTTAAAAAAAAGAAAGAAGAAAATCAATCTTCAGTTGTAGATCATCAGTCAGTCCCAATAGGATAAAAATTATGTGATTTCTCATCACTGACTTCTGATTTTTACTTAATCTGTACTTATAAATCAGTTGTTTTAAATGAATAGAGTGGTAATTAATGGAGGGAAAGTATGGAAATAAACTTTCATGAATTAAAAAAATTGTCTTACAAATATCAATACACTGGTTATCTAGGTTCCAAAATTGTGTATTTCTGGTCATTTCATGGGAGATTTAAAAACATGTCAGAATTTCTTTATCTATATTTTGGTGTTGATGTATATGAGTTCTTTATATATTTTGGATGTTAACCCCTAATAGATGAATGGATAAAGAAGATGTGGTACATATATCCAATGGAATATTATTCAGACATAAAAAAGAAAGAAATCCTGCCATTTGTAACAGCATGGATGGACTGAGAGAGTATTATGCTAAGTGAAACAAGCCAGGCAGAGAAAAACAAATACCGTATGAATCCACTTATTTGTGGAATGTAAAAACAAAACAAAATGAACAAAACAACAGTAGACTCAGAGACAGTGAGAAGCGGCTGGTGGTTACCATGGGGAGGGGTTGGGGTGGATGGATGGGGGGAGTTTTGTTACTGATAAGGTACAAATATATCACAAATAGTTTGGAGCTCACTGTCTAGGCTCCCCACAGCCATTATGGTAGATGTTGAATGCTAGTATTATAAGTTGAAAAACTTGTGTTTTTTTAAAATGACATCCATTCCCCTGACTCTCTAATAATTTTTGGTTTAAAATTACACTCACTTCTTACTGAGGGGCAGAAGACAGGGAGTACTTTCATAACAAATATATTGTATAGAGTGATAATATGTGTTGGGTATAAAATGTATAGGAATGTAAAAAATCATTACAAAATTTCTTAATTTTCAACCTGTTAAGGTTGGAACACATTCTAAAGTATTGTTATTAATATCACTAACTAAAAAAAATTATAGGTTAAACAAACACATTCTCCAAGCATTGCTTGCTTTCATTGTCATTCAGTTTTATCTACAAAATGGAAATAATGATATAACCCTTCATATATATATGTATATACATATACATTATGTTGAAAATTAAATAATATATAAAGTACTTATAAATGTGCCTGGCTGATAATGAGTAATAAATATATTTTAACTATTTTTATGACCTTGTTCACAATGATTTTCTTTTAGTTATCATACATTCAATTGTCAATGTACTGTAACCACATTTGTTCACAGAAATCTAATGAAAAAATCTTTGTCAATGTTTAACAAACAACCTTTTGCTGTTAAAATTTAGGAAATTTCCATGTGGAATGTGTACTTTTAATTAAATAATATTCATAGCGGTCTCTCATAACTTACCTTAATACCATATACATTTTCATATATCATTTTTTTTGCTTTCTAATTTCTAGACACTTCTTTATTTGCTGGTTTCTCTTATGTTTATAGTTCTTAGTACTTCTTTCCTTCTTAATATATACACACTCTTTGTGTATTTTCTTGAACTCCCAATCTCCAAAATTGGTTGCTTTTAAGCCATATTTACCAAATGCACTCCAAAAATAAGAAGTCCAAAACGAAATTCTTAATTTTCCACTCTCTCCCCTATTTCTCCTGGTGTTTTTATAATCAAAGTAGTAGGTTCTATTTTCTGAACTTTTACTGTATCCTAGATATTGAAATAAACATTTTACATGGATAATCCATCTGGAGCAATTTTCCTTCCAGTGCTCTGTTTCCCTATTCCATCTCTGTCCCGTCTCCAGTTTTGCTGGGAATGCACATATTCAGCCATTGTTTTTAGTTTTTAGTTTCCAGAATTTGTGTGTGGGAGTGTATAACTTCAAATGGTGCTACTTTTAGGTGACCTTTTATTTACTGTTGCTTAAAATAATCTTATCAATGACTATACACTTTCCAAGGTTAAAGCACTCTAAAAATAATGGTTAATTAATACCCATATTAGAACTTCCACTGATAAATTTTATTCAGTCAGGATTCATTTATTAGAGTCAAATATGATCGAAGTCTCAAAAAAGAAAATATAACTACAGTGACAGAATTTTTTATACTTACACTCTGGCAGTCATTCATAGCCTCTCTATTAGTTGTTTAACTACAATTATTCTTGTAGCTAAAACTTGAAAATGAATATAATATTGAAAACCAGCATGAGAATTTCTGGTCACTACAGATTGAATCTGGTCACTCCCACCATAACAGCAGTTTGGCAATCCATAATTTTCTTGAGAATTTTTATCTTCAGTCACTTGCATCAACTTCCTCACTCTGTAGTGCTATCACAAGCTTAGAAAATAGTTTTTGTTTTGCTTTTGTTTTTTTAACTTTCAGTCATTAGAAAAAGAGCAGGTTCAAAGGGCTTCCTAGTAACTTTGGAAGAGTTGATGTTCTGAACTATTTCGCTCAGATAAGCATTGTCCAATTTCAAACTTGATATTTATTTTATTTACCAAGTCTGCAACAAAATTAACAAACAAAAGAGTCCCTGGCAACCCAGGTTCAAAAACTGCCAATGAACCATCTGTGTAATCATCTGGTGTCATCTGACTTGGGTAAAGGACACAAACCTAAACCAGTAACAGTGGGGGAGGGAAAACAACAGTCATGTAAATGACTGGTAGGACAGTATTGACTCTAATTAAAAGCAAAATTGAGTCCACTTTCTTTTAACTAATTCTTGTCATGTAAAGTAGTTAAAAGATGATAGAGCTCCCTCTCTGCTTTTAAATTTGTTACAAAATGAGTAAGTTACATATTAAGATATTTGATTAGACATGCAACAACAAAAATTGAAGTGAAAAAGGCAAAATAGAGGTACCACAAGGTAATATTTTGGAGTGTATCCTTCCCTACTGTTCCTCCTACAAATGTATCCACGTACATCACATGTAATAATTACAAATGCATGAATGTTAAATTAAAAATACTCCTGTGACATGCAGATCATCACAGCTGTTCTACCCTTAGTATTGTGTAAACCTATTTATAGCTCAATAGTTATTGATATGAATCATTTTAAATCTATTTAATTTCAGTCAGTTGTGTTATTGGAGTTCAACCCAAAATTTATCGTTGTTGTAAATGTATGTTGTTTCCAAAGTTTCGGCATTGTAATAGTCACTCCATGGATAATCATTCTGGTCTGAATTATCTTAAGTCATTTACTTCTTTTATGTTTTTCATAATTATAAAAATTTATAAGAAGGATCCTTGTGAAAATATATTTTGTACATTGTCACAACATATGATAGAAATGAAATTTCTTCAAAATGTAGACATTCATATTTAGAACTGCAATATACTAGTATTATTTATTTTGAATAATATATTCCTTCAAGTCAAGTGTATAAGGGTATGTTTATGCATACATTCAATTCAAGAATGTGAATCTTCTTTTCCTTTGAGTAACAATTACCTTTTTTTTTTTGCTCCCGAGTGATGGTAACTATAAAAAATATTTTCATACTTGTGTGCTGCCATAAGGTATTTCTTAAAACTTAACTCTTCTATATTCTTGGTTTTCTAAACACACCAAGGAAGCCTGATGGAAGTGCTAACAATTACCTTCTGTAGGGAAAGTGGAAGTTCGAACAGCCAGGATGCTCACCTGACCATAATCTACTTGCCCACCGCGCCCCTGTGATGATATAACTGTCCTACTGCGCGGGTGCATGCTTACACACATGTTGGCAGTGAGCCATTATTGTCAGTGTTGTTATATAAAGAGCTGCCACCCAGGGCTCTTCCCTGGTGGCAGAGGGGTATTGCAGACTTGCAGGCTGTGGATGTGATTCTAGCACTTGACCTGCTGCTGTGAGAATAAAGGTTGGTGTGAGACTTTTCACCACCAACCTTCCACTGTCATTGTTTGGTCTCACCAAATCTAGAGTGACGTTGCCCAGAACTGAAATGCCCCTCTGGGATGACACTTTCATTCATTCATGGATTAATATGTGTCAAGGCTGGGTTATAGATTTATTGAAATAAAATTTACACACAATAAATGGACCCTTTTAAATATTTCAGTTGATAAATTATTTTTTGTAGTTTATTTTGGTATTATTAGTCTACAATTACATGTGCAATATTATGGTGATTAAACTACCCCCTTCATCAGGTCCACCCCACCAACCCCATTAGAGTCACTGTCCATCAGTGTAGTGAGATACTATAGAGTCACTACTTGTCTTCTTTGAGTTGTACAGCCCTCCCCGTGCCCCCCCAACACTATATCTGCTAATCGTACTGCTCCTTTCTCCCCCTTGTCCCTCCCTTCCTACCCATCCTCCCCAGTCCCTTTCCCTTTGGTAACTATTAGTCCGTTCTTGGGTTCTGTGAGTCTGCTGCTGTTTTGTTCCTTCAGTTTTTTCTTTGTTCTTATACTCCACATATGAGTGAAATCATATGATATTTGTCTTTTTTGGCTTGGCTTATTTCACTGAGCATAATACTTTCTAGCTCCATCCATGTTACAAATGGTAGGATTTGTTTTCTTCTTATGGCTTTTTATTATTCATCTACTGATGGACACTTAGGTTGCTTCCATTTCTTGGCTATTGTAAATAGTGCTGCGATAAACATAGGGGTGCATATGTCTTTTTCAAACTGGGCTGCTGCATTCTTAGGGTAAATTCCTAGGAGTGGGATTCCTGGGTCAAATGGTATTTCTATTTTGAGTTTTTCGAGGAACCTCCATACTGCTTTCCACAGTGGTTGAACTAATTTGCATTCCCACCAGCAGTGTAGGAAGGTTCCCTTTTCTCCACATCCTCGCCAACATTTGTTGTTGTTTGTGTTTTGGATGTTGGCCATCCTCACTGGTGTGAGGTGATATCTCATTGTGTTTTTAATCTGCATTTCTCTGATGATTAGTGATGTGGAGCATCTTTTCATGTGCCTGTTGGCCATCTGAGTTTCTTCTTTGGAGAAGTGTCTATTCATGTCCTCTGCCCATTTCTTAATTGGATTATTTACTTTATGTTTGTTGAGGTGCGTGAGTTCTTTATATATTTTGGATGTCAAGCCCTTATTGGATACGTCATTTATGAATATATTCTCCCATACTGTAAGATGTACTTTTGTTCTACTGATGGTGTCCTTTGCTGTGCAGAAGTTTTCAGCTTGATATAGTCCCACGTGTTCATTTTTGCTTTTCTTTACCTTGCGCAGGGAGATATGTTCATGAAGAAGTTGCTCATGTTTATGTCCAGGAGATTTTTGCCTATGTTTTTTTCTAAGAGTTTTATGGTTTAATGACTTACATTCAGGTCTTTGATCCATTTTGAGTTGACTTTTATGTATGGGTTAGACAGTAGTCCAGTTTCATTCTCTTACATGTAGCTGTCCAGTTTTTCCAACACCAGCTGCTGAAGTGGCTGTCATCTCTCCATTGTATATCCAAGGCTCCTTTATCATATATTAATTGACTGTATATGTCTGGGTTAATGTTTGGATTTTCTATTCTGTTCCACTGGTCTGTGGGTCTGTTTTTGTGCCAATACCACATTGTCTTGATTACTGTGGCTTTGTAGTAGAGTTTGAAGTCAGGGAGTGTAATTCCCCCTGTTTTATTCCTCCTTCTCAGGATTGCTTTGGCTATTCGGGGTCTTTTGTGGTTCCATATGAATTTTAGAATTATTTGTTCCAGTTCATTGAAGAAAGCTGTTGGTATTTTGATAGGGATTGCATTGAATCTTTAGATTGCTTTATGTTGTATAGCCATTTTGACAATATTTATTCTACCTAGCCAAGAGCATGGGATGAATTTCCATTTGTTAGTGTCTTCTTTAATTTCTCTTAGGAGTGTCTTGTAGTTTTCAGAGTACAGGTCTTTCACTTCCTTCGTTTGGTTTATTCCTAGGTATTTTATTCTTTTTGATGGAATTGTAAATGGAATTGTTTTTCTGATTTCTCTTTCTGTTAGTTCATCGTTAGTGTATAGGAAAGCAACATATTTCTGTGTGTTAATTTTGTATCCTGCAACTTTGCTGAATTCAGATATTAGTTCTAGTAGTTTTGGAGTGGAGTCTTTAGGATTTTTTATGTACAATATCATGTCATCTGTAAATGGTGACAATTTGACTTGTTCTTTACCAATCTGGATGCCTTGTATGTCTTTGTTTTGTCTGATTGCCGTGGCTAGGACCTCCAGTACTATGTTGAATAACAGTGGGGAGAGTGGGCATCCCTGTCTTGTTCCCAATCTTAGATGAAAAGCTTTCAGCTTCTCACTGTTAAGTAGGATGTTAGCTGTGGGTTTGTCATATATGGCCTTTATGATATTGAGGTACTTGCCGTCTATACCCATTTTGTTGAGAGTTTTAATCATGAATGGATGCTGAATTTTGTCAAATGCTTTTTCAGCATTTATGGAGATGATCATGTGGTTTTTGTTCTTTTTGTTGATGTGGTGGATGATGTTGATGCATTTTCGAATGTTGTACCATCCTTGCATCCCTGGGATGAATCCCACTTGATCATGGTATATGATCCTCTTGATGTATTTTTGAATTCGGTTTGCTAATATTTTGTTGAGTATTTTTGCATCTATGTTCATCAGGGATATTGGTCTGTAATTTTCTTTTTTGGTGAGGTCTTTGCCCGGTTATGGTATTATAGTGATGCTGGCTTCATAGAATGAGTTGGGAAGTATTACCTCCTCTTCTTTTTTTTTGGAAAACTTTAAGGAGAATGGGTATTATTTCTTCTCTATATGTCTGGTAGAATTCAGAGGTGAATCCATCTGGTCTGGCAGTTTTGTTCTTGGGTAGTTTTTTTATTACCACTTCAATTTCATTGCTGGTGATTGGTCTGTTTAGTTTTTCTGTTTCTTGTTTGGTCAGTTTTGGAAGGCTGTATTTTTCTAAGAAGTTGTCCATTTCTTCTAGGTTTTGCAGCTTGTTAGCATATAGATTCTCAAAATATTCTCTTATAATTCTTGGTATTTCTGTGGGGTACGTCATTATTTTTCCTTTTTCATTTCTGATTCTGTTTATTGGTGTATATTCTCTTTTTCTCTTAATGAGTCTGACTAGGAGTGTATCTATTTTGTTTATTTTTTCAAAGAACCAGGTCTTGGTTTCATTGATTTTTTCTATTGTTTTATTCTTCTCAATTTTATTTATTTCTTCTCTGATCTTTATTATGTCCTTCCTTCTGGTAACTTTGGGTCTCATTTGTTCTTCTTTTTCCAATTTCAGTAATTGTGTGTTTAGACTATTCATTTGGGAATGTTCTTCCTTCTTTAAATAGGCCTGGATTGCAATATAATTTCCTCTTAGAACTGCCTTTGCTGTGTCTCACAGAAGTTGCGGCTTTGTGTTATTGTTGTCATTAGTCTCCATATATTGTTTGATCTCTGTTTTTATTTGATCATTTATCCATTGATTATTTAGGAGCATGCTGTTTAGTCTCCATGTATTTGTGATCCTTTTTTTTCTTTGTAGTATTTATTTGTAGCTTTATACCTTTGTGATCTGAGAAGTTGGTTGGTAGAATTACAATATTTTTGACTTTACTGAGGTTCTTTTGGTGGCCTAGTATGTGGTCTTTCTGGAAGGTGTTCCATGTGCACTTGAGAAGAATGTGTATCCTGTTACTTTTGGGCAGAGTTCTGTAGATGTCTGTTAGTTCCATCTGTTTTAGTGTGTTGTTCAGTGCCTCTATATCTTTACTTATTTTCTCTCTGGTTTATCTGTCCTTTGGAGTGAGTGGTGTGTTGAAGTTACCTAAAATGAATGCATTGCTGTCTATTTCCTCCTTCAATTCTGTTAGTATTTGTTTCACATATGCTGGTGCTCCCATATTGGGTGCATATATATTTATAATGGTTATATCCTCTTGTTGGATTGACCCCTTTATCATTGTGTAATGTCCTTCTTTATCTGTTGCTACTGTCTTCATTTTGAAGTCTAGTTTGTCTGATACAAGTACTGAAACACCTGCTTTTTTCTCCTTGTTGTTTGCATGTAATATCTTTTTCCATCCCTTCACTTTTAGTCTGTATATATCTTTGGGTTTTAAGTGAGTGTCTTGTAGGCAGCATATAGATGGGTCTTGCTTTTTTATCCATTCTGTTACTCTGTGTCTTTTTGTTGGTGCAGTCAGTCCATTTACATTCAGGGTGATTATCGATAGATATGTACTTATTGCCATTGCGGGCTTTAGATTCGTGGTTACCAAAGGTTCAAAGGCTGCTTCTTTACTATCTAACAATCTAACTTAACTTTCTTGTTAAGTTATTGTAAACACTGTCTGATGTTTCTTTATTTCTCTCCCTTCTTATTCTTCCTCCTCCATTCTTTATATACTAGGTGTTTTATTCTTTGCCTTTAGTTAGTATTTGGATGGTCTGATTTCTTTGCTATGATTTTATTTTCTCTGGTGATATATTTTTAGCCTTAGGAGTGCTTCCCTCTAGAGCAGTTCCTTTAAGATATCCTGTAGAGGTGCTTTATGGGAGGCAAATTCTCTCAGCTTTTGCTTGTCTTGAAATTGTTTCATCCCTCCGTCATATTTAAATGATAATCGTGCTGGATAAAATATTCTTGGTTCGAGGCCCTTCTGTTTCTTTACATAAAATATATCATGCCATTCTCTTCTGGCCTGTAAGGTTTCTGTTGAGAAGTATGATGATAGTATGATGGGATTTCCTTTGTAGGTCATCTTTTTTATCTCTCTAGCTGCCTTTAATACTCTGCCTTTATCTTTCATCTTTGCCATTTTAATTATTATGTGTCTTGTTGTTGTCTTCCTTGGGTCCCTTATGTTCGGAGATCTATGGGCTTCCAATGACTGGGAGACTATTTCCTTCCCCGACATGCGGAAGTTTTCAGCAATTATTTCTTCAAAGACAGTTTCTATCCCTTTTTCTCTCTGTTCTTTCTCTGTTACTCCTATAATACAAATATTGTTTTGTTTGGATTGGTCACACAGTTCTCTTAATCTTCTTTCATTCCTAGAGATCCTTTTATCTCTGTCTACCTCAGCTGCTCTGTATTCCTGTTCTCTATTTTCTAATCCATTAATAGTCTCGGACACCTCATCCAGTCTGCTGTTAAGCCCGTCGATGGCTTGTCTCATTACTGCATTGCGTTTCCCGACTTCCCTCACTTCCTCCCTCAACTCTTGCATATTTCTCTGTAGATCCATCAGCATGGGTATGACTTTTATTCTGAATCCTTTTTCAGGAATATTGTGCATTTCCATCCCTTCAGGTTCCCTCTCTCATGTTTTCTGGGTCTGGGTGAGCTTGGTCTGTACCATATTCCTCTGTCTTTTCATGGCGATAGAGGTGGTTGCTGATAGGTGTCATGTATGTCAGCTGGGCTCTTTAAGACTTTAAAAACAAACAAAGAAAGAAAAAAGAAAAAGAAAAAGAAAGGATAAGGAAGAGAAATAAAAGAGAAAAAAAGGAAAGAAAGAAAAGAAAAGAAAGGAAAAAAAAAAACGCCCACCGGGAGTAGATTCTGTAAGGGTGCTGTAGGTGGTGCTGTTGCTCCACTATTTCGCAGCTGTGGCCGCCCAGCTCCACCAGGCTCTTTGTAGCTCTGGCCGGGGTGGGAATGAATGGGAGGCTGTTGTTCTCTATGTGAAGTTCCAGTGTGGCTACTTTTTCCCAGTGGCCAGCCAAGGGCTCCGAAATTCCTCAGGACTCCCAGCCTGCTGGGCCGAGTGTGCTGGGATGATCCTGTGCCCTTGCCTCTTTAAGACTGTCAAAAAAAAGCACGCACTTTTCTTTTGTCCTGGGGAGCCTGCTGCAAGGACCCGGGTGCGTTCCCAGCTCAAAACCTGCACCTTCTGCCTCTCCAATATGCGATACACAGCGGGATGTTTGTCAGTGCTTCCGGTGCAGATCACCAGGGCTGGTTATTTTGCGGGCCTGTACTTCCACTCCCTCCCGGCTCTGAATCCTCTCCTCCCACCAGTGCGCTGGGGTGGGGGAGTGCTCAAGTCCTGCTGGGTCACGGGTCCGTATCTTACCCGCCTTGAGGGGTGCCGAGTCCTCTCAAGTGCAGATGCAGGCTCTGCGCTGTCCTGTATATTCTGGTCTCTCTTTTAGGAATAGTTGTATTTGCTGTATTTTCATAGATATATATGGTTTTGGGAGGAGATTTCCACCACCCTGCTCATGCCGCCATCTTCCCGTAACCTCTCAGTTGATAAATTATTAGAAATATATATACCTCCCTAATCCTTACCACCACTGTAAAGACAATAAACATTTCTATCTCCCTACGAAGTGCCTTTATGTCCCTTCCTCGTAAAACCTTCTTTTTCCAGGCAACCAGTGATCTGCTTTCTGTCATTTTAGATTAGATTAGATTTGTCTTTTTCTTGTTTTTTGTATGAATGGAATCATACATGGTGTTCTTCACTTATAATGTTTTTTATATTCATCTTTACTATTGCATTTATCAATAGTTCATTTGTATTATTCAGAAATATTCTATGATTTAGATATGTAACAGTTTATTTGACAGTAGATGGATGACAATAGATGGAATTTGAATTATCTCTGGGTTTTGGTTATTGTGACTAGAGTTGTTATGAACATTCATTCTTCAAGTTTTTGCATAGACATGTGTTTTAATTTCTCTCAGATAAATAATGTTACAGATTGAGTTCCTTCTCCTCCATTCTTGTCCCCGCAGCAACAAAGAATTGAAAGGCAGAGACACAATAATGAAGCAGAGTGAGTTTATTTGAATCCACTGCAAGGAGGGGTGGGCTAGAGTCAAGGTAGACAAAGGTCCTGAACTTTTAGGGGAGGGTATGTTTATCATGTCCTAGCTGGGAGGCACGTCTCTAATTAACAGGATGACGATATTTGATCGACAATTCTAGGTATACACCCATTCCTCTTGCTGTGCATACCATTTCCCAAAATGCAGACAGAAAAGTCCAGGAGAGGGGCGAAACTGCAATTTTATTTTAATGAGATTATGATGAGGGGTGGTTTGGGCAGCTCTTGGTTTTGCTGAATTGGCCCATGTTGTGATCAGTTTGGGGCTGGTTTGGCCTGGGAGGCAAGGGAGTTATCTCCCTGAAAAGCTTTGTTGCCTTCAAGTGGAACCCCCTAACTGGGTGTTTTTTCCCTTGAACCTTATCTTCCCCTTTCCCAGCTGCTCATGTCTCTTTCTACCTAACACTCATGCTAAATATTGGTCCCATAAGAACCCACTTTCCACATAAGAAGGGACACAGGCAGATGTAGCAAAGAGGCTCAGGCATTTGTCCCAGGTTTTAAAGGAATCACACCTCATACAGCAGCTTCCCATGTTCCAGGAGCAGAGGCCCTTAGGTACCTGGTTCCTTAGATCCACAGAGGTCAGATGATGGACAGAAGTGTGGTGTTCAGGTTTCTATCCAGGAATCATGCCAGAAAAGCACAGTTCTGACCTGTCTTACATCCTGTGCTCAGATCTCGGGCTCTGTGGCTGCTGCTGAGAGAGGGCAAGGCAGTGGGGTGGAATCAGAACTCTCAAGTTCAGCCCGTTGGCTCCATATACAAAGGTCAGGAAGGAAGGGAAGTAATAATTGTTGTGTCTTCCAAATCACCAGCATTGTTATTGTAAGGAGATGCTGTAAAACACCTAGCTTATCACACACTTCTATTACTTAAAGGAGTTACTTCTTGGGAATGAGAAGCCCTTTTCTTTCCACATCCTAATATGGAGATCTTAGTGACAAAATATGATGATTTTCCTCAGCAGGAGAATTTAATGTGTAGACTGATCTGGACTAGATTTTGTATTCAGGCAACATGTGAAGGCAAAGCTGGAATTGCTCTGGGGCAGAGAGTGGACACTGCCGAGTCCCTGCTTCCCTGACACAGGGAGGCCACCACCTCGGGTCCCTGAGGCGAGTTCTAGTAACTGCTTAGAGGGACTCCATTCAGCATGGCATTGAGCTCACAGGAGGATGTGGATCATTTAACATCTAAACCAGTGAATCCCACTGTAGCAGTCAGAGAAACAGAACCAATAGGATATACAGATATATACAGATAGACATGGGTATATAGATAGATATAGATATACAGATAGGTAGAAATAGATGTATAGATGGATATAGATAAAAGCAGATTTATCATAGGAATTGGCAGTCATGGAGGCCCAGAAGGCTCAGTCTCCTGTCTGCAAGTCAAAGACCCAGGAAAGCTGCTGGTGTAACTAAGTTTGGGTTTGAAGGACTGCAAACTGAGAGAGCTGATAGTGAAACTACCAATATGAAGCCAAAGGCCTGAAAACCAGGAGCTCTGAGGTGCCCAGACAGAAGATGGACACCCCGGCTCCCCTGGAGAGTGAGGTCATTTCCCCTTCCCATGCCTTTCTCATGCTATTCAGGCCTTCAGGTGATTGATGTTCTGCCCACACTATTCAGTCCCTGGTTCAATTGCTAATCATTCCATAAACATCATCACAGCACCCCCAGAAATAACGTTACACCACGGATGCCCAGAAGACCATCTATGGGCAGGACAGAACATTCAGTAGATGAGTCTGTCTGTCTGCCTGCTTTATTTCCGTGTTTGTTTTGAGAGCACTTCCCTCCACACCCCCACGTACATTACCACCCATTTCTTCAGTTAGACAGGGGAAGGGGGCCTGGGTCATGTCTCTCTCTGAGGAGAGTGGGGCAAGACATGGGGCCTTCCATGAAGGGGCCCCATCCCTGACTCCCCAAACTGCATGCCAGCCTCCCCCAGCTCCTCACCAGGGACCCAGGCTATTTTGTGCTGTCCCCAGGGTCAACATCTACCCTCCACTATCCAACTTCACATTCCCTCTCCACATAAGCTAGGACGGTCATCAGGGTCCCTCTGCTCCACCCCGAATTCTCAGGCATTCCTCAGTCCCTGCACTTGCCAATATGTGCCACATTTTCACTCTCATCACCTGGGAATGCACGCCTAGATTCAGATTCTCCGGCTTCCCCCAGTCACTCTCCCTCTGCCCCCAGTGCACGAGTCAGCACACCACCCCAAGGAAACCCCATCAGCTCACAGACCTCAGGGTCCCTCTGACTCCCCACTTATACAACACTGACTCCCAGCCCCTGCAGTGTTCCCACCCACATCTCCTCTCACACGTGACACACCCAGGGCTCAAAGCCATGCCCCATTATTTCCCTTACACTCCAAAATGTGGCCAAGATTGGGGCCCACATAAGCCAGTATCTTGCCTGTTTCTCCATGTCCAAGTCATGGCAACACACCCTCCTGAACCCCTGAGGAAGAGCCCCTACTGAACCCCTTCCCTCCACACACACCCTTCTACTTGCTATGGTCACACATTTACTCTCAGAAGAGACAATGGGCCAATGTCCCCACCCTGGCCTTTGTCACCCCACAACTGGCCATCACGACTCTCCCACCTGATGATGACCAGGTTGGCAGGGACCAGGCCAGCATGACCCCCCAGTTTGCTTGCAAGCTTGTGGGTGATGCTGCAGATGACGGTGACCACATGACTCCCCAGTGTTCCTGCATCATGGCTGAGTGGCTCTGTGGCTTACGTGTGACCTGCAGAAGGAAACAAGGCCACAACTACATTAATTCTTCCCCCTTACACCCCTCACCTCCCAGCTTCCCTCACTGTGTGGCCATCTCCCTCTTCACAGAGTTCCGGTCCCACCCACAGCACTCTGTGCCCCTCCTAGCCATGTCTCTCCCTGATTTCACCATCTCTGTTTCTGACCTCTCCTGAGCTTGGCTTTGCTCTGTGTCCCCTGGGAAGGACTCAGGACTGCTCTCTGTGGGCTCCAGGCCCTCTTCTCTGCCCTCCTTTCTGAGTTTATTTCTCCTCTTTACTATCTGGCATCTCTCCTCCTTTACTCCCCGCCTGCCCCCACTCTTCCACCTCCTAAGGCCCCTTTCTTGCCCTCAATTATACTCTGATAATATAGTGGGTATAGTTTTCTAATCAATTGGAAAATATATGTCTTTCAATGGATGATTTAGGCAATTAGCATTTATTATTAAACCTGATACATTTGCTATTATCTCTGCCACCTTCCTTTTCCTTTTTTTATTAAAATGTTATTGATATACACTCTTATGAAGGTTTTACATGAAAAAACAATGTGGTTACTACATTCACCCATATTATCATGTCCCCACATACCCCATTGCAGTCACTGACCATCAGTGTAGTAAGATGCCACAGAGTCACTGTTTGCCTTCTCTGTGCTACACTGTCTTCCCCATGATCCCCCCCACAACATATGTGCCAATCATAATACCCCACAATTCCCTTCTCCCTGCTCCCCACCTGCCCTCCCTCACCCTTCCCCTCTGGTAACCGCCAGACCCTTCTTGGAATCTGTGAGTATGTTGCTGTTTTGTTCCTTCAGTTTTGCTTTGTTGTTATACTCCACATATGAGGGAAACGATTTTGTACTTGTCTTTCTCTGCCTGGCTTATTTCACTGAGCATAATATCCTCCAGCTCCACCCATGTTGTTGCAAATGGTAGGATTTGTTTCTTTCTTATGGCAGAATAGTATTCCACAGTGTATATGTACAACATCTTCTTTATCCATTCATCTACTGATGGACACTTAGGTTGTTTCTATATCTTGGCTATTTAAATAGTGCTGCAATAAACAGGGGTGCATTTGTCTTTTTGAATCTGAGAAATTATATTCTTTGGGTAAATTCCTAGGAGGGGAATTCCTGGGTCAAATGATATTTCTATTTTTAGTTTTTTGAGGAACCTCCATATTGCTTTCCACAATGATTGAACTAGCTTACGTTCCCACTAGCAGTGTAGGAGCGTTCCCCTTTCTCCGCATCCTTGCCAGGATGCAACTTGTTGTTCTTAGTCTTTTCAATACTAGGAATCCTAACTGGTGTGAGGTGATATCTCATTGTGGTTTTAATGTGCATATTCCCTGATAATTAGTGATGTGGAGCATCTTTTCATGTGCCTGTTGGCCATGTGAATTTCTTCTTTGGAGAAGTGTCTGTTCATATCCTCTACCAATTTTTTAATTGGGTTATTTGCTTTCTGGTTGTTGAAGTGTGTGAGTTCTTTATATAATTTTGGATGTTAACCCCTTGTCAGATATGTCATTTAAAAATATATTCTCCCATACTGTAAGATGCCTTTTTGTTCTGTTGATGGTGTCCTTTGCTATACAGGAGCTTTTTAGTTTGATGTAGTCCCATTTGTTCATTTTTGCTTCTGTTTCCCTTGCCTGAGGAGATGTGTACAGGAAAAAGTTGCTCATGTTTATATTCAGGATGTCTTTGCCTATGTTGTCTTCTAAGAGTTTTGTGGTTTCATAATTTACATTCAGGTCTTTGATCCATTTCGAGTTTACTTTTGTGTATGGAGTTAGACAATTATCCAGTTTCATTCTCTTGCATGTAGCTGTCCAGTTTTGCCAAAAACAATTGTTGAAGAGGCTATCATTTCCCCACTGTATGTCCATGGCTCCTTTACCATATATTAATTGACCGTATATGCTTGGGTTTATATCTGGGCTCTCTAGTCATTGGTCTATGGTTCTGTTCTTGTGCCAGTACCAAATTGTTTTGATTACTGTGGCTTTGTAGTAGACCTTGAAGTCTGGGAGCATAAGCACCCCCCCACTTTATTCTTCCTTCTCAGGATTGCTTTGGCTATTTGGGGTATTTTGTGGTTCCATATGAACTTTAGAACTATTTGCTCTAGTTCATTGAAGAATGCTGTTGGTATTTTGATAGGGATTGCACTGAATCTGTATATGGCTTTAGGCAGGATGATCATTTGACAGTATTAATTCTTCCTATCTATGAGCACGGGCTGTTTCCATTTATTGGTATTTTCTTTAATTTCTCTCATGAGTGTCTTATAGTTTTTAGAGTATAGGTCTTTCACTTCCTTCATTAGATTTATTCCTAGGTATTTTATTCTTGTTAATGCAATTGTGAATGGAATTGTGTTTCTGATTTCTCTTTCTGCTAGTTCATCATAAGTGTATAGGAATGCAACAGATTTCTGTGTATTCATTTTGTATCCCACAACTTTGCTGAATTCAGATATTAGATCTAGTACTTGTGGAGTGGATTCTTTAGGGTTTTTTTATGTACAATACCATGTCATGTGCAAAAAGGGGCAGTTTCTTCTTTACCGATCTGGATGAATTTTTGTTGTGTGGTCTGATTGCCATGGCAAGGATCTCCAGAACTATGTTGAATAAAAGTGGAGAGAGTGGGCATCCTTGTCTTGTTCCCGATCTTAAAGGAAAAGCTTTCAGCTTCTCGCTCTTAAGTATGATGTTGGCTGTGGGTTTGTCATAGATGGCCTTTATTATGTTGAGGTACTAGCCCTCTATCTCCATTTTGTTGAGAGGTTTTATCATGAATGGATGTTGAATTTTGTCGAATGCTTTTTCGGCATCTATGGAGATGATCATGTAGTTTTTGTCCTTCTTTTGTTGATGTGGTGGATGATTTGATGGATTTTTTCATATTGTACCATCCTTGCATCCCTGGAATAAATCCCACTTGATCATGATGGATTATCTTTTTGTTGTATTTTTGAATTCAGTTTGCTAATATGTTGTTCAGCATTTTTGTATCTATGTTCATCAGGGATATTGGTCTGTAATTTCCTTTTTTGTGGTGCCTTTGCCTGGTTTCTGTATTAGGGTGATGCTGGCCTCATAGAATGTGTTTGGAAGTGTTTTCCCCTCTTATACTTTTTGGAAAACTTTAAGAAGGATGGTTATTAGGTCTTTACTAAATGTTTGATAAAATTCAGTGGTGAAGCCATCTGGTCCAGGAGTTTTGTTCTTAGGTAGTTTTTGATTACTAATTCAATTCCTTGCTAGTAATTGGTCATTCAGATTTTCTATTTCTTCCTGAGTCAGCCTTGGAAGGTTGTATTTTTTAGAAAGTAGTCCATTTATTCTAGGTTATCCAGTTTGCTACCTTATAATTTTTAATAGTATTCTCTCATAATTCTTTGTATTTCTGTGATGTCTTTAGTGATTTTTCCTTTCTCATTTCTGTTTATGTGTGTAGACTCCCCTTTTTTCTTGATAAGTCTGGCTGGGGTTCATCTATTTTGTATATTTTCTCAAAGAACCAGCTCTTGCTTTCATTGATTATTTCTATTATTTTATTCTTCTCAATTTTATTTATTTTGCCTTTAATCTTTATTATGTCCTAGCTACTGACTTTGCCTTATTTGTTCTTCTTTTTCTAATTTCATTAGCTAATGCCCTCATTTTCTAACTGATACAGAAGCTTGGCATTTCTGCCTCCAAACTGGATTTGTCTCCTCTGCTCTTGTACCCCTTGGGCCAGAAATAAAGGGCTTCTGCTCAGTCCTGCATATAGGCTTGTTAATCATAAAAAGAAAATTTGCTCCTAGGTCTTAAGATTAATTAAAACAGCCCCTTACCCAAACTCACATCCCCCAAAAGTGATAAGGAAGTATGTGTGAAAATAACATTGTCCTTGTCAAAGATTTATAGGAACATTGTGACCAGATTTATGTCCACAAGTCAACTAACCAAGGACAAGGTATTTCACAACATTCCTTGGACCCTCACTGGCTCCCAGATGTCTGCAGTTGTCTGCTAACTCCTAATCACAGCCTACTTCTGTTCCCCTTTCCCAGCATAAAAGCAGTTTAAAATCAAGCCTGAATTAAGATGGTTTTTTTAGGACATCTCTCCACCATCTTGTCAGTTTGCCAGCCTTCCAAATCAAGTCACTTTCCTTGCCCCAACACCTGTTTCTTAACTTATGGCTTGCCAAGCAGTGAGTGGTACAAGCTCGGACTTGGTTACAAGTTTATTAACATCCATTTCCATGTGTCACTCAAAGTGACCGCTGTATTCATCAACCAAAAAGAATCAGCATCAGTTCTCACATGCTGTATCCTGTTACTCCAACTGTTTAGCATTAACTGCTGGGGAGCCTCATCGGCTGTTGATGCCTACCAGGGTTAAAAATTTCTGAATCTCTCTTTTCTCCTGGCAAGGGAGCTTTCTAGTCATTCTCTCTTAATCCTACATATATATGCAACCACCAAGGAAAACTTAACCCACTTCGCTTTGGTTTGGTCCATGGAGATAATTTTGGATGCTGACTTTGTTAAACAACTTGCTCTCCGTCCTACAAATTTAGCAAGTAGTTTCTTATCCAAGTTCAAGATAAAAATGCCAACTGTACAAGGCTCAGAAGGAGGGTCTGGACATGCCCTGACCCCACCACACGTCGGACTGTGTAGTCAGAGGGCACGGACCTCACCAGCCCTCTGCACAGTGGGGCAGTGCTCTCCTTGGAGCTGGCTCTGCACTGAAGGGGGCAGCACAGGGCCCGACACCTCCACCGCCTGTGCTGGGGTGGGCGCCATGCTGCACACTGCAGCTCAGTGCAGCTGATGGGGAAGGAAACATCCTGTGTGCTGTGCAACAGGCAAACTCCCCTTCAAAGAGATATTCTGACAGAATACCAAAAGCAAAATCGGGAGCAGGTTTTCATTCCACACTGAGCTAGCATGGTTGCTTCCAATTCTACTATAAAGAAGTTACTCAGGAAAACCTGAAGACTCACTACCAATGTCAGTCCAGAGTCCATGAATCCTAAGAGTCTGTGACATACAGAAATAGTGTCAGCACACTTTAAACAACTCCCTACAACCAAGACGCATGTGGATGAAGACTTCGTGTTGGCTCCCTGTCCACAAAACTTCAAGTGTTTTTTTCTCTGGTGAGCCAGGCACAAAGGACTCAATTCACTTTTTGTGGCAGCAGAAAAGTACCACTGTGTTTTGTAACCAAAAAGGGAAAAGTTTTATAAAAATACTCCACACAGAATCTGGATTCAAGATGGCGGTGTGAGAGGTGAGACACAGAACTCCTCCAAAAACCACATATAGTATGAAAATATAGTTAATACAACTAATCCTAAAAGATAAACACGAAAGAAGGCCACACCAGACTGCATACAACCTAGAGAAGAGAGCAGACCTCACAAAACAGGGTAACGTACCAAAGCTTTGGTCTGGTGGGACCCAAGCCCTTACCCCACCCAAACTCACCAGTAGGAGGAAGAGAAATGGAGTAGGGAGGGGTGGAAGCCTAGGACTGCTGGACACCCAGCCCTGGAGATCTGCTTTGGAGCACTAACCTACATTGCATGGTGTTCTGGAGATTAGTCTGGTTTGAAAGCTAAGACAGTTGGAACACTTGAGAGACTGAGATTCCAGCCATGTGTGGAGGACAGGGATCCACATCCAGTTGCTCTGGGACAAAGGAAAGGCGGGCAGTCTGAGAGGCTTCCTAGCAGCAAGAGGGCTGCTGAAGGGGCGGGATTTGCATGGAGCTTACTGTGCAGAAGAAGGGATAGGTGGACAAGATTGTCTGGGTGCGCTCTGCCCAGCAGATTGGGAACATTCAGGAGCTTCAGGCACTCCATCCCCCTAGCTGGCCCCCCACTGTGCTACGCAGCCTGCTATGCCTTCCTTGTGGCCAGCCTGCACCAGCTCAACAACTGGCAGTGACTGCGCTGGAGTCAGGCCAGCTAGAGAGAGGCCTCACCTACGAAAGCTACACAAAGCACAGAGGCTTATAACTGTGTGCTCGGCCCACTGGCTCTGACACTGGAGACAGGCACTGCAGCTGGTAAGCAGGAAATAGCTCTTTCCTCTCCCCAGGCACCAACGCTGCTACCCTGCAACCCCTGACATCACTCCAGGGACTGAGCAGCTACAGAGACTAGAGCTTATGGGCACTGGAGGGTGCCACATAAAAATACGAAACATCAAAGGAACCTGGTTCAGAACAAAATCTCACAAACCTCAGAAAAAGGGCCAAATGAAACTGAACTAACCAGTCTTCCTGAAACGAGTTCAAAATAAAAATCATAAACATGCTCATGGAGGTACAGAAAAAGATTCAAGAGCTCAGAGAAGAGTTTAGGAGGGAGATTCAAACATTAAGAAATTCCATATCTGAAATGAAGCATACAACGGAGAGATTTAAAAGCAGATTAGATATAGTAGAAGAGACAGTAAATGGAATAGAAATTAGAGAAGAGGAATACAAAGAAGCTGAGGTACAGAGAGAAAAAAGAATCTCTAAGAATGAAAGAATATTGAGAGAACTGTGTGACAAATCCAAACAGAACAATATTTGCATTATAGGAGTACCAGAAGAAGAAGAAGAGAGAAAAAGGGATAGAAAGTGTCTTTGAGGAGGTAATTGCTGAAAACTCCCCCAATCTGGGGAAGGAGATAGTCTCTCAAGCAATGGAGGTGCACAGATCTCCCAACACAAGGGACCCAAGGAAGACAACATCAAGACATATAATAATTAAAATGGCAAAGATCAAGAATAAAGAGAATTTTAAAAGCAGCTAGAGAGAGAAAAAAAATCATATACAAAGGAAAACCCATCAGGCTGTCATCAGATTTCTCAACATAATCCTTACAGGCCAGAAGGGAGTGGCATGATATATTTAATGCAATGAAGCAGAAGGGCCTTGAACCAAGAATATTCTACCCATCAAGGTTATCATTTAAATTTGAAGGAGGGATTAAACAATTTTCAGATAAGCAAAAGCAGAGAGAATTTACCTCCCACAAACCACCTCTACAGTGCATTTTGGAGGGACTCCTGTAGATGGAAGTGTTCCTAAGGCTACATAGATGTCACCCAAGGAATAGACAAAGAGTACAGAATATACAAGTCATGGAGGAGGAAGAAGAAGGAGGAAAAAAAGAATCTTTAGGTTATGTTTGTAATAGCATATGAAGTGAGTTAAATTAGGCTGTTAGATAGTAAGGGAATTACCTTGAACCTTTGGTAACCATGAATCTAAAACCTGAAATGGCAATAAGTACATACCTAACGATAATCACCCTAAATGTAAATTGTCTAAATGCACCAATCAAAAGACATAGAGTCATTGAATGGATAAAAAACAAGATGCATCTATATGCTGCCTACAAGAGACTCACTTCAAACCCAAAGACATACACAGACTGAAAGTAAAGGGATGGAAAAAGATATTTCATGCAACTAATAGGGAGAAAAAGGCAGGAGTTGTAGTGCTCATATCAGAAAAAATAGACTTCAAAACAAAGAAAGTAACAAGAGACAAAGAAGGACGTTACATAATGATAAAGGGGTCAAACCAACAAGAGGATATGACTATTATAAATATCTATGCACCCAATACAGGAGCATGTACATATGTGAAACAAATACTAACAGAATTAGAGGGAGAAATCGAATGCAATGCACTCATTTTGGGAGACGTCCACATACCACTCACTCCAAAGGACAGATCAACCAGACAGAAAATAAGTAAAGAGACAGAGGCGAACAACATCTTAGAACAGATGGACCTAACGGATATCTACAGAACACTCCATTCAAAAGCATCAGGGTACACATTCTTCTCAAGTGCACATGGAACATTTTCAAGAATTGATCATATACTAGGCCACAAAAAGAACCTCAGTAAATTAAAAAAGATTGAAATTGTAACAACCAGCTTCTCAGACCACAAAGGTATGAAACTAGAAATAAATTACTCGAGAAAATGAAAAAGCCCACAAACACATGGAGGCTTAATAACATGCTCCTAAATAATCAATGGATCAATGACCAAAAAAAAAAAAAAAAAGAAAAAAAGAAAAAAAGAAAAAAAGAAATCAAGCAATATATGGAGACAAATGACAACAATAATTTAACACCACAAAATCTCTGGGATGCAGTGAAGGCCGTGCTAAGAGGAAAATATATTGCAATACAGGCCTACATCAGGAAAGAAGAACAATCCCAAATGAACAGTATAAACTTACAATTAATGAAACTAGAAAAGGAAGAACAAAGGAGGTCCAAAGTCAGTAGAAGGAGGGCAACAATAAAGATTAAAGCAGAAATAAATAAAAATCGAGAAGAATAAAACAATAGGAAGAATCAGTGAAAGCCGGATCTGGTTCTGTGAGAAAATAAACAAAATAGATAACCCCCTAACCAGACTTATCAAGAAAAAAAGAGAGTCTACATACATAAACAGAATCAGAAATGAGAAAGGAAAAATCACTATGGAAACCACAGAAATACAAAGAATTATTAGAGAATACTATGAAAAATTGTATGCTTACAAACTGGATAACCTAGAAGTAATGGACAACTTTCTAGAAAAATACAACCTTCCAAGGCTGACCCAGGAAGAAACAGAAAATCTTAACAGTCCAATTACTAGCAAAGAAATTGATTTCGTAATAAAAAAACTACCTAAGAACAAAACTCCTGTACCAGATGGTTTCACTGCTGAATTTTATCAAACATTTAGCGAAGACCTAATACCCATTCTCTTTAAAGTTTTCCAAAAAGTAGAAGAGGAGGGACTACTCCCCAACTCATTCTATGAGGCCAACATCACTCTAATACCAAAACCAGGAAAAGATACCACAAAAAAAGAAAATTACAGACCAATATCTCTGATGAATGTAGATGCAAAAATACTCAACAAAATATTAGCAAATGGAATTAAAAAATACAACAAAAAGATCATCCCTCATGATCAAGTGGGATTCATCCCAGGGATGCAAGTATGGTACAACATTCAGAAATCCATCAACATCATCCACTACATTAACAAAAGGAAGGACAAAAACCACATGATCATCGCTATAGATGCTGGAAAAGCATTCCACAATATTCAACATCCATTCATGTTAAAACGTCTCAACAAAATGGGTATAGAGGGCAATTACCTCATCATAATAAAGGCCATATATGACAAACCTATACCCTACATTATACTTAACAGTGAGAAGCTGAAAGCTTTTCCTTTAAGATTGGGAACAAGACAGGGATGCCCTCTCTCCCCACTTTCATTCAACATAGTTCTAGAGGTCCTAGCCATGACAATCAGACAACACAAAGAAATAAAGGGCATCCAGATTGGTAAGGAAGAAGTCAAACTGTCCTTGTTTGCACATGACATGATATTGTACATAAAAAACCCTAAGGAATCCACTCCAAAAGTACTAGATATAATATCTTAATTCAGTAAAGTTGCAGGATACAAAATTAATACACAGAAATCTGTTGCATTCCTATACACTTATGATGAACTAGCAGAAAGAGAAATCAGGAAAACAATTCCATTCACAATTGCATCCAAAAGAATAAAATAACAAGGAATAAGCCAAACCAAGGAACTGAAAGACTTATACTCTGAAAAGTACAAGACATTCATGAGAGAAATTAAAGAAGATACCAATAAATGGAAACATACTGTGCTCATGGATAGGATGAATTAATATTGTCAAATGGCCACCCTGCCTAAAGCAATCTACAGATTCAATGCAATCATTGTCAAAATACCAACAGCATTCTTCAATGAACTAAAGCAAATAGTTCTAAAATTCATATGGAACTACAAAAGACCCTGAATTGCCAAAGCAATCCTGAGATGGAAGAATAAAGGTCAGGGCGGAATTATGCTCCCCGACTTCAAGCTCTACTACAAAGCCACAGTAATCAAGACAATTTGGTACTGGCACAAGAACAGACCCATAGACCAATGGAACAGACTGGAGAACCCAGATATAAACACAAGCATATGTAGTCAATCAATATACGACAAAGGAGCCATGGATATACAATGGGGAAATGAGAGCGTCTTCAACAGCTGGTGTTTGCAAAACTGGACAGCTACATGTAAGAGAATGAAACTGGATTATTGTCTAACCCATACACAAAGTTATCTCAAAATGCATCAAAGATCTGAATGTAAGTCATGAAATCATAAAACTCTAAGAAAAAAATCACAGGCAAAAATCCCTTGGACATAAACATGAGCAACTTCTTCATGAACATATCTCCCTAGGCAAGGGAAACAAAAGCAAAAATGAACAAGTGGGAGTATATCAAAGTAAAAAGCTTCTGTACAGCGAAGGACACCATCAGTAGAATGAAAAGATAGCCTACAGTATGGGAGAATATATTCATAAATGACATATGCGATAAGGGGTTGACATCCAAAATATATAAAGAGCTCATGCAACCCAACAAACAAAAAGCAAATAAGCCAATTAAAAAATGGGCAGAGGATATGAACAGACACTTCTCCAAAGAAGAAACTCAGATGGCCAACAGGCACATGAAAATTTGCTCCACATCGCTAATCATCAGAGAAGTGCAAATTAAACCACAGTGAGATATCACCTCACACCAGTTAGGATGGCCAACATAGAAAGACTAGGAACAACAAATGCTGTGAGGAAGCAGAGAAAGGGGAACACTCCTACACGGCTGTTGGAAATGTAGAGTAGTTTGACCATTGTGGAAAGCAGTATGGAGGTTCCTCAAAAAACTCAAAATAGAGGAGTTCCGAGAAAATGGCGGTGTGAACAAAGCGGTGGAAATTTCCTCCCAACATTATATTTATCCAGGAAAACACAGCAAATACAACTATTCCCAAAAGAGAGACCAGAACACACAGGAAAGCGCACACAGTGCAGCCACACTGGAGAGGACTTGGCAGCTGGCGAGGTGATGCACTGGTGGGCAGCCACACCGGAGAGGACTCGGCAGCCGGCGGGGTGGTATTTTTTTTCTCTTCTTTCTTCTCTTTCCGTTTCAAGGTCATAAAGAGCCCAGCTGACATACGTGACAACTACCAGCAACCAATTCTATAGCCATGAAAAGACATAGGAATATGGTACAGACAAAGCTCCAAACCCAGACAACCCCAGAGAGAGAACCTGAAGGAATGGACATGCACAGTCTTCCTGAAAAAGAATTCAGAATAAAAGTCACAGCCATGCTGACGGATCTACAGAGAAATGTGCAAGAGCTGAGGGAGGAAATGAGGAAAGACTACGCAGAAATAAGACAAGCCATCGACGGGCTTAACAGCAGACTGGGTGAGGTACAAGAGACTGTCAATGAAATACAAAACAGAGAACAGGAATACAAAGAAGCTGAGGCAGAGAGAGATAAAAGGATCTCTAAGAATGAAAGAATATTAAGAGAACTGTGTGACCAATCCAAACGGATTATAGGAGTACCAGAGGAAGAAGAGAGAGAAAAAGGGATAGAAAGTGTCTTTGAAGAAATAATTGCTGAAAACTTTCCCACACTGGGGAAAGAAATAGTCTCACAGTCACCGGAAGCCCACAGATATCCCAACACAAGGGAACCAAGGAAGACAACACCAAGACACATAATAATTAAGATGACAAAGATAAAAGATAAAGGCAGAGTATTAAAGGCAGCTAGAGAGAGAAAAAAGATCACCTACAAAGGAAAACCCATCAGACTGTCATCAGACTTCTCAACAGAAACCTTACAGGTCAGAAGAAAATGGCATGATATATTTAACGTAATGAAACAGAAGGACCTCGAACCAAGAATATTGTATCCAGCACGATTATCATTTAAATATGATGGAGGGATTGAACAATTTCAAGACAAACGAAAGTTGAGAGAGTTTGCCTCTCATAAACCACCACTACAGTACATCTTAAACAGACTGCTCTAGAGGGAAGCACCCCTAAGGCTATAAAGATATCACTAGAGAAAATAAATCATACCAAAGAAAGCAGACCATCCAAATACTAACTAAAGGCAAAGAATAAAACACCTAATATATGAAGAAAGGAGGAGGAAGAATAGGGAGAGATAAAGAAACATCAGACGGTGTTCACAATAACTTAACAAGAAAGTTAAGTTAGATTCTTAGATAGTAAAGAAGCAACCCTTGAACTTTTGGTAACCACGAATCTAAAGACAGCAATGGCAATAAGTACATATCTATCAATAATCACCCTAAATGTAAACGGACTGAATGCACCAATCAAAAGACACAGAGTTGTGGGGAACTGCCTTTGCATCTCAGGCTCGCCACGAGGGTGGCCGCTGAGAACTGCCTTTGAATCTCAGCCATGCCACAAAGATGGCCACTGAGAGCTCACCCGCGCTGCAGGGGTGGCCGCCGAAAGCCCCCTGAGGTTTAGCTGCGCCCACTCCGGTCAGAGACAGCTGCGCATGCGCGCAGCTCTGTGCCTGATTCAGAAAAGTAAAGTCACCTTATTAGCATAGGTGACCGATGGGGGGAGGCGTCACCCTATATATCCCATGCCCTAGCCCCAATAAACGAGTTCTCCCTTCGAGTGAACTTCCTGTCGCGTCTGATTGTCTCTGGGGAAAGGGGCGGCCAGCGGCGAGTGGCCAGCGGCCAGCGGCCAGCAGCGGTGGCAGCAGAGGCTGGAGCGGCTGCAAGTGGTGGCGCCGCCGAGCTCCGGAGGCTGCGGGAACGGGCGGACAGCTGGCGCTTACCTCCCTTGCTCTGCCTATCGGGGCGAGCCTCTCTCCCTGCCTTCCTCCCCTCCGCTGGTTCGGAGGGTCGCAGAAAGAGCTTGTAACACAAAGAGCTGTAGTCCTGAGCCAGGGCAGGACCGGCGGGAGAGAGAGGTGGAAAAAACCCGATACAGAGTAACAGAATGGATAAAAAACCAAGACCCATCTATCTGCTGCTTGCAAGAGACTCACCTCAAACCCAAAGATATACAAAGACTAAAAGTGAAGGGATAGAAAAAGATATTTCATGCAAACAACAAAGGGAAAAAAGCAGGTGTTGCAGTACTTGTATCAGACATGATAGACTTCAAAACGAAGAAAATAGCAAGAGATAAAGAAGGGCATTACATAATGATAAAGGGGTCAGTCCAACAAGAAGATAGAACCATTATAAACATATATGCACCCAACACAGGAGCGTCAGCATATGTGAAACAAATACTAACAGAAGGGAAGGATGAAATAGACAGCAATGCAATTATTTTAGGAGACTTTAACACACCACTCACTCCAAAGGATAGATCAACCAGGCAGAGGATAAGTAAACACACAGAGGCACTGAAAAACACACTAGAACAGATGGACCTAACAGATATCTACAGAACTCTGCACCCAAAAGCAACAGGATACACATTCTTCTCAAGTGCACATGGAACATTTTACAGAATAGACCACATACTAGGCCACAAAAAGAACCTCAGTAAATTCAAAAATATTGAAATCCAACCAACCAAGTTATCAGATCACAAAGGTATAAAACTAGAAATAAATTTCAGTAAGAAATCAAAAAGGCTCACAAATACATGGAGACGTAACAACATTCTCCTAATGAATCAATGGGTAAACGACCAAATCAAAACAGAAATCAAAGAATATATGGAGACTAATGACCACAACAACACAAAGCCACATCTTCTGTGGGACGCAGCGAAGGCAGTTTTAAGAGGAAAGTATATTGCAATCCAGGCCTATTTAAAGAAGGAAGAACATTCCCAAATGAACAGTCTAAAGACACAATTATTAAAATTGGAAAAAGAAGAACAAAGGAGGCCCAAAGTCACCAGAAGGAGGGACATAATAAAGATTAGAGAAGAAATAAATAAAATTGAGAAGAATAAAACAATAGAAAAAAATCAATGAAACCAAAAGTTGGTTCTTTGAAAAAAAAAACAGAATAGATAAACCCCTAGCCAGACGCATTAAGAGAAAAAGAGAATCTATACAAATAAACAGAATCAGAAATGAGAAAGGAAAAATAACGAATGGCCCCAGAGAAATACAAAGAATTATAAGAGAATATTATGAGCGTCTATATGACAACAAGCTGCAAAACCTACAAGAAATGGACAACTTCTTAGAAAAATACAGCCTTTCAAGACTCACCAAGCAGGAAACAGAAAAACTAAACAGACCAATCACCAGCAACGAAATTGAATTGGTAATCAAAAAACGACCCAAGAACAAAAGCCCTGGACCTGATGGATTCACCTCTGGATTCTATCAGACATATAAAGAAGAAATAACACCCATTCTCCTTAAAGTTTTCCAAAAAATAGAAGAGGAGGGAATACTTCCAAACTCTTTCTATGAAGCCAGCATCACTCTAATACCAAAACCGGCCAAAGACTTCACTAAAAAAGAAAATTACAGACCAATATTCCTCAAGGACGTAGATGCAAAAATACTCAACAAAATATTAGCAAACCGAATTCAAAAATACAGCAAGAGGATCATTCACCATGATCAAGTGGGATTCATCCCAGGGATGCAAGGATGGTACAACATTCGAAAATCCATCAACATCATCCATCACATCAATAAAAAGAAGAGCAAAACCACATGATCATCTCCATAGATGCTGAAAAAGCATTTCACAAAATTCAGCATCCATTTATGATTAAAACTCTCAACAAAATGGGTATAGATGGCAAGTACCTCAACATCATAAAGGATATATATGACAAACCCACAGCGAACATCATACTTAATAGCGAGAAGCTGAAAACTTTTCATCTAAGATCCGGAACAAGACAGGGGTGCCCACTCTCGCCACTGTTATTCAACACAGTACTGGAAGTCCTAGCAACAGGAATCAGAAAAAACAAAGAAATACAGGGCATACAGATTGGTAAAGAAGAAGTCAAATTGTCACTATTTGCAGATGACATGATACTGCAAATAAAAAACCCTAAAGACTCCACTCCAAAAGTACTAGAACTAATATCTGAATTGAACAAAGTTGTAGGTTACAAAATTAACACACAGAAATCTGTTGTATCCTATACACTAATGATGAACTAACAGAAAGAGAAATCAGAAAATCAGTTCCATTCACAATTGCATCAAAAAGAATAAAATACCCAGGAATAAACCTAACCAAGGAAGTGAAAGACCTGTACTCTGAAAACTACAAAACACTCCTAGGAGAAATTAAAGAGGACACTAACAAATGGAAATGCATCGCACGCTCTTGGCTAGGAAGAATAAATATTGTCAAAATGGCTATACTACCTAAAGCAATCTACAGATTCAATGCAATCCCTATCAAACTACTAACAGCTTTCTTCAATGAACTGGAACAAATAACTCTAAAATTCATATGGAACCACAAAAGACCCCGAGTAGGCTAAGCAATTCTGAGAATGAGGAATCAAACAGGGGCAATTATGCTCCCTGTATTCAAACACTAGTACAAAGAAACAGTAATCAAGACAATTTGGTACTGGCACAAAAACAGACCCACAGACCAGTGGAACAGAATAGAAAATCCAAACATTAACCCAAACATTTACAGCCAATTCATACTTGATAATGGAGCCTTGGATATACAATGGGGAGATGACAGCCTCTTCAGCAGCTGGTGTTGGAAAAACTGGACAGCTACATGTAAGAGAATGAAACTGGACTACTGTCTAGCCCCATACACAAAGGTAAACTCATGGTGGATCAAAGACCTGAATGTAAGTCATGAAACCATAAAAGTCTTAGAAAAAAATATAGGCAAAAATCTCTTGGACAGAAACATGAGCGACTTCTTCATGAACATATTCCCACGGGCAAGGGTAACAAAAGCAAAAATGAACATGTGGGACTATATCAAGCTGAAAAGCTTCTGTACACCAAAGGATATCATCAGTAGAACAAAAAGACATCCTACAGTATGGGAAAATATATTCATAAGTGGTGCATCTGAAAAGGGGTTGACATCCAAAATATATAAAGAATTCACGCACCTTAACTAACAAAAAGCAAATAATCGAATTAAGAAATGGGCAGAGGACATGAATAGACACTTCTCTAAAGAAGAAATTCAGATGGCCAACAGGCACATGAAAAGATGCTCCACATCGCTGGTCATCAGAGAAATGCTGATTAAAACCACAATGAGATATCACCTCACACCAGTGAGGATAGCCAACATTCAAAACACAAACAACAACAAATGTTGGCGAGGATGTGGAGAAGAGGGAACCCTCCTACACTTCTGGTGGGAATGCAATTTAGTTCAACCATTGTGGAAAGCAGTATGGAGGTTCCTCAAAAAACTCAATAGAGAAATACCATTCGACCCAGGAATCCCACTCCTAGGAATTTACCCTAAG
>JAQQAC010018744.1:0-29537 GCA_029783875.1 Phataginus tricuspis
CTTCACCACATCACAGAACTCAAAGAAGAGGTCATCTTCTTGTTTGAAGCCTAACTCATCTCCTAGGAACATCCGGTACTTCCAGGGCACCCATCCTTGACTACCGCCGGCATGCACAATACACCAAATCGGAGTTTGCATAGAATATCCATCACTAAAATCTTCCCCAGTTACCAGACTTTCAGGGATATTGGTTTCTCCAAAATATACAGTCTTAAATCCATCATACTGCAGTTTTCTCAGGGTTTTCAAATACTGGAGGCATTGCTTCCTCTTGATGGTATCAAATGGATTTCTGGTAATGAAGTTTCTTAAAAGAGGGTTTGCAAAGCGAGGCATGGTGGCTCGTGTTTTTAAGAGCTTGCATGTGTCCATCTGTGGAGATCTGGCAAGAGTGAGGTGATGACCTCATAAAGGGCTTTCTTACAGATAGGCCAGTTCCATAGATACACTTGGATTTCAGAGCATCATGGGAAACATACAACAGTCCCTTCTGGCTTCTATGATATGGGAATGGGAAACGCTATCCATATAAAATGTTTCTTTGATACTGCTCTGCAATAGGTCTGGGACAGAAATTGGCAATTGTATTCGTTTGCTAGGGCTGTCATAACAAGATACCAGAGACTGGCTGGTTTAGACAACAGAAACTTAACATTTCTTGCAGTTCTGGAGGCCAGAAAGTCCAAGGGATTGGCAGGTCTGCTTTCCTCTGAGGCCCCTCTCGTTGTCTGGCAGGTAGCGGCCTTCTCCCTGTATCCTCACGTGGCTGTTCCTCTGTGCATGTATGTATGTCCTAATTTCCTCTTCTAAGGACATCAGTGCTGTTGGACCAGGGTCCACTTGTATGACCTCATTTTACTTTGATCACCTCTTTGAAGAACCTTTCTCCAAATCCAGTCACATTCCAAGGTATTGGAGGGTAGGGCTTCAACATATGATTTTGGGGGGACACAATCCAATCTGTATGTACAGTATTTTAATAGTGAAGAGCCAAGTTTCTGATCCCTTTCCATTTGGCTCATTAGGATGGAAAGGAATGTTTACATTCACTCATCCATTCCAAATATATTGACTGAGCGCCTGCTCAGCACCAGGCATTGTGCCAGGCCCCAGGGGTACAGCCATGGCCTGTCCAGTGAGGCCCAGGCCTGCGTGTGGTTTGTGTCTATGTACGCGTGGAGTTCATGCCAAGTGTCCACCCACTTTCACAACCAAGAGTGGTTTTTCTGGGTGGCAGAAGAGGATATGACAGACAGCAAAAGAAGGTTAGCCTGCACATCTACCTTTCACTGGGGCCGCCAATTCTTGAGCTAATTCAATACTCCATCAGGAAAGCACTTTGTATTTTACATTCTCAAACTAATAGTTTTCTTTAAACTGTAGCAGTCTCTTTAATTTCACTTGTATTTTCCTGATACATTAATTAATAATGCTGCAATGAACTTATGCAGAATGAATGTTTAAAATCTTTGAGTTCATAATGATACTAAAAAGCACACACCCGATTTAGAAATATGCCAAAAACTCACAAGTTGCTTTTGGAGAAGCTCTTAGAGGGCATTTTTGCATTATTTTGCTAGTTAATAAATAGAAGAATCAAATGCCTATCTTGCCTTTCCTTGTGTGCATCCAATTCAATGCCAGGAAGGTGAGTCCAAGGGGTCCTGGCCTCCCTACTCAAGGCTTGGTGTGTGGAATGAAACAGATGAGCCCTGAGCAAGGGGTAAGCTGCACAGACCCCAGCGAACGAGCAGCCCAAGGGGGCTCCAGAGGCCAAGGTGGGGGTATGAATGTGCCCCGTGGGCAGTGTAGTGGAGTAAAGGTGACCTGAGCCCTGGGGGCTTGGGCAGAGGCTCTGGTATGGATAAACTCAGGGTCAAATCTTAGCTCCACCCTCACCAGACTCAACTTCTCTCTCTCTGTGAAATGGGGAAAATACTTATGTCAAAGAAATGAGGTGGGAATTCATGAGGCAGAGTACATAATCCACTGGCATGGAGCTTAATAAGTAGCTGCTGTTACTGTTGAGAGACTGGCTGGGAAGACCAACCCTAAGAGAGTTTGGCAGTGACTGGGGAGAACGCAAAAGGTTATGGGAGGGAGGCGCAAAGGAAGAGTAAAGGAGAAAAAGAGAGAGAGAGAAAAAAAGACCTAGGACAATGTTGAAATGGATGTTGTCCATTTCCCCACAGTTACAATGGAAAATGTTCCCTCCTGTCTTCCCTCCCTCCTTCCTCTGTTTCTCTTTTTTCTTTCAACTGCATCAACAAATCTTAAATGCTTCCAGACTCTGTGTCAATCTTGCAAAGACTGGAGTCCCTTGAAATCCGCCCAAGGTAGGCACTATCTTATGGGAGCGCAGAGTCAACAGTCTCAGGACAAGAAGGCCCAGGGGGCAGGGAGGCTCTAGGAACACAGCCTCATGGGAGGGAAGACCCTCCGAGAGGGACACGGGGCGGACCCAGTGCGAAAACCCGGCAGTAGGGTGGCAGAGGGGAGAAGCTTGTATTTCAACTGAGATAAATCTTCAAGGGGTCCTGGCCTCCCCTACTCAAGGCTTGGTGTGTGGAATGAAACAGATGAGCCCTGAGCAAGGGGTAAGCTGCACAGACCCCAGCGAACGAGCAGCCCAAGGGGGCTCCAGAGGGGCCTGCAGCCAACAGCCCCTGAGGTTGCTCTGCGGAGCGGGATGGGTGGGGAGCCGGGAAGCAAAGGCATGATGGCAAAGCAGGGGAGGGGAGGAGGGGCCCGCGGCCGTGTGGGGGATTCTGAGAGCCAGGTCGCCAGGGGCGCCCCTGTTTACGCACTGTACACACCCTGTTTGCCAAGGGGTCTGTGACTTAGACCTCTAGGCCTACCTGGGTGGTGAGAGCACCTCCTGGCGTTTGGGGAAGTGGGAACCCCTGGTGGGCTTGGGGTGGGGGTGGGCAATGGGGAAGGGCAGGATCTGTTAACCTGCCAGGACTGAAATTAAAAAAAAAATTCTAATAGTCTTTTAAGTTATAAGCAATGCGTGCGTGTTGCAAATAATTTCCAGAAATACACAAGTCTCCTGTGCTTTCTCTGCCCATATCTCTGTTTCATGCACCACAGTCATCCAGACACTTTCGACCTGGATGTACAAGTGCAGATGTAGATCCATGAAGAGATGTTTGATTTTTTTCAAATGAATCACACTCTTTAATCTGTGACTTGCTTTTGTGAACCAAATGATAAGTCATGGACATTTTTCCATGTCATTAATGCTGAAAACCTCCTTTTTTAATAGTTATATTCTATCAGACGTGGCACAGACTATTTGACAAATGCCTTGTTTTGTGGATATTTAGAATGTTTCCAGATCTTTGCTATTTTGAACAATACTGCAATGAATATCTCCTCACAGTTAAAGGAGTGTCAGGTAGATACACACATATATAGATGGCAGGGGAAAGGAGGTGTCGAAAGCTACACATGGTTTATATATTGATAGATATTGCCAAATCACCTCTAGAAAGTTCATACAAATTTTTATTTTACAGATATTTACCACCACTTGATATTAATATTACTCATCTTGGCCAATCTGAAAGGCAAAAATGTCATTTTATTGTTTTAACTTCATGAATTAAGAGTAAATCTGGCAATACATTATGCAAACAATGACAAGAGGAATTTAATATAAAATGCACAAATTCAGACACCCTTAGGGATTATTTTAGAGAGGGCACAGGGGCCATGGGTTTGGAGGAAACCAGACAAATGGGGAATCACAGAATCCTGGATGCCCAGCTCCGAGTGGGCTGCCTGCCAGGCCTTGGAGGTGACTGCATGTGGAGTCCTGGAGCTTAAGAGGGACCAACAGAGAGGACACGATGCTCCAAGCCGGTGTCCATCCCTGCAGAGTCTCATTCTGTGCTCCATCCTCGCCAGCCCAGGGGGAGGCCAGGCCAGCATCAGGCAGGACCAGGCATTAGCTTGCCCTGGCAGCTAAGCGGTGCCTGCAATCAAGCAAACCGTTGTACCACAGAGGGCCGGAGATGCGGAGAATCTTTCCCCTGCCCTCCTTCCCTGGATGCTGCAGGTTCCACTGGGGGCCCTGAGGGCCGGGGAGAGAGTCACCAGGGTCACCTCCCACTGTGGAGATTTCCCCAGGTGACAAAGGACCACCAGGGGGCAGTATGAACATGTCTCCAAGATGACGCACAGGGGAACACCTGCATATTACTGCCCAGGATAGGAGGAGCTAGATCCTGGCCAGCTCCAGAAGCAGCCCTTCATCCCTCCCTAATCACAACCTTCTCCCTTGGCCCTAAAAGTAACTACTATCTGCTTTTCTAGCAAATACTTCTGTATGTCTTTCTTCTGCCCTGGTAACTGGTAGTCTAAGGTAGAACAGTGGAACATAATTAGTTCATTTAAGTTAATTTCGTGTAATTAGGAGATCAGGTTGGTTGGACTGAAAGACAGAAATCATAACTTGAACCCGGAAGAAGCAGGATAGAAGGGCCCTAAACTCAGTGGAGTATGGCTGTGGTTCTGTGGACTTTCACCTGGCATGAATCATGCTTGTTATAAAAAAACAGAACACTTGGAAAGTGGTTGCACGCATGCACGCACACACACACACACACACAAACTTCAGACTAAAACAGTTGCCACACATGTCAACAGATGTATGTGTGTAAGTGTTAGTTGATCTTATTCCACACACTCAGTTGCACGGGAAGTACGACGTTTATTTCAACTGATCCCACTAGACTCAGGCATTGTTGGGGCTCCTTATCCCACTCTCAAGGCAGAGGGCTGGCAGGGCACAGAGGTCACTCTTCCACGTGGCTCACTGGGAACCTGTGCAAGTGCCCAGATCCAATTCCTGTGGCCCCTTGTGGCACTGGAGCCTTGCAGGCGCTGAGAACGTCTAGGCCAGGATTTGGCCCACCAAGGTGTGCCCCAAAGACACAAAGGAGGCCTGTCACCTTCAGGGGGACCAAGAGTGAGTGAGCCGAGGACCCCGAGATCACCCAGCCAAGACCCTCTGTTCAACCCTAGGCTGGGGGACAGCTCTGCCCTATTCTTTCCCCTGGGTGGCCCGTCCTCCTTCGTCCTCTGCAGGATTAGCACAATCTCACGGCACACAGCAGGAGAGCCCAGCAAAACGTGTCTGGCATGTGAGGTCACACGTCCCTGCTCTGTCAGCGGCTGGGGGAGACAATCCTGTGCCTGAGCACTTGGTGCTGGGCACAGCGCTGGCCCCTCTGCACAAAGCATCCAAGTTCATCCTCACTGCGGCCCGTGAACTTGGGACGATTATTGCCCCACTTTCCAGACAGGTTTCCTGGGAGGACAGGGGAAGGCACCCTCTCTCCAGTGTTTGTCAACCAAGTGAAGAATCCCCCATTAGCTCCTTTTCTACAAGAGGCTCCTCAAAACAAATCTTAATAGACTTTCTAGAACTAAGGAGAGGGGACAGGTACCAGGCCAGGCGTTCCCATTCTTTGACCCTCTCCAGACTTTCTTTCCCTCATAAAATGAGCAGATTGGACCTGCAAGGGCTGAGGTTCATTCTCTCTAAAATTTGATCTCACTTTTTCTTGTGGAATTAGAAAGATGTGTGTGAATGTGTATGTATGGGGATGTATTTATATGAGAGTGTGTTTGTGTGTGTGTGTACGTGTGTGGAATGTGTGTGAGAATATGTGTGTTTCTAAGGGTGTGAAAATGTGTGAGTGTGAGCACATGTGCATGTGTGAAATGTGCACACTGGGATGGGTTGGAGGGCACCCAGCTCCAGATGTGCATTCTGTTTTCTCAGAGACCTTCCTCAGGCTCCCCGCAGGGCCTCCCCCACCCCCCGCGCACTGCCCCTGGGGCCGCAGCTCTCCGCCCCGGGAAGGAGCCACACCGTGAACCAGGCCATTACTGACCCCCTTTGCCCTTGCTCAGCTCCCTCTTGCCTCCTTCGGCTGAGGCAAAACTCCCACCGCCGGCTGGTCCTGCGGCCCTCACTAGGGAGGCGAGAAGCAGCCCTCGGAGTTTCAGGCCTGCTCCGGGGTCTGCCTGGAACAGCAGCCCTCAGCCGGGCACATGGAGGCATAGTCAGGGGAGCTCCAGAGCGGCTTCTGTGTGGGCCCCAAGCTCTGGTAGCTCTGTCTGGGGCGCGGCCTGAGCATCATCAAGATTTTTAGAAGCTTCTACAGGATTTTAAGGCAAAGCCAAGGGGAGGACCACCGTCTTAGAACAAGGTTTAACAGGGGAACTGTGGGTGCCAAATGCTAGAGCTGCAAGGATCTCAGGGTTCGTTTTGAAAGGAACAGTATTCTTCCTTCCCATAAATATATACGTGCGTTCTTTAATATAGAAACACTTGAGTTTTATAAAACTGAGAGAGAAAGTAGGGAAGGGAATGGGGCTTCTTGCTTGCTGAGGTGGCCTGAGGGACCCCCAGGGGACATGGGGACTTAGTCTGTGTGGGCCGCTGCGGCAACTTACCCCGGACTGGGTGGCTTACACCACAATCACTGATTTCTCACCACTCTGGAGGCTGGGAAGTCCAAGGTCAAAGCGCCAGGAGATTCAGGGTGTGCTGAGGACCTGTGGTTTGCAGGCGACCGTCTTCTCCTCGTGTCCTCACCATGGGGAAGAGCAGGGAGAGGAGGCACGCGCCGTGTGTCTTCTCGCAGGGCTCCCGGCCCACCATGAGCACTCCACCCTATGACCTGATTACTTCCCCAAGTCCCCACCGCCCAGCACATCACAGTGCCGGTTAGGATTTTCAACATATGAATTTGGGGAGGACACAAGCGTTCAGCCTATGGTGTGAGAACCTTGTATCTGTTTCAACTCTGTGGCAGCCGTTCATAGCGCTCCCCTGGATTTTTGGCCGTTGGCCTTCAGACACATGGTAGGTAGGTCGGCACTTCCTAGCCCCTTGAGGTTGGCATATCTATGGGCTAATTCTAGCTTGAATATCAGATGGAGGTGATGGGTGTCCCTTCCAGTCTGGAACCCTGAATTGTCCAAGGGAGGCCCTCCAGAGCTCTTCCCGTCAGCACTGACACCAGCAATGTTCCAGAGAGCAGCTGCTCCCGAAACCTGGGTCTCAGAGCAAGGACAGACGTGACCTGGGGCAGAGCCCCAGCTGACCTGTGAAGCACATGTGGCATGAGAAAGAAAGAAACCTAGTCCAAATTAGTAGCCTTCCCATTCCTTACCTTGAACGAAAATAAAGGTGTATTTTGGACAAAGACTTCATGGAAATCACACGGACTTTGAAATCTAGTAGACTTAGCTTTGAATCTCTTTGCTAGCTGTGTGACAATGTTCAGATTTCTTAACCTTTCTGAACTTAATTCTCTTATAGTCCACACATCATGGAATCTATAAGGGGATCACCTGGGCATATATTAAGATGTTAAAACCCCTATGGCTGGTAGTGCTCGTTAGATCTGAGTTTTCTTTCTTTGCAACGTACCTTTAATGGACATACGGTTGCACACCTTCTCCCATTTTCCCTACCCCATTCCTGACAGTACCATGAGTTTGGTTCAGGTGTTCACCTCTCTGTCCTGGAGCTCAGGCTCCCTTTGAGGGAGCCATGCCAACTCCTGCTCCAGACCTAAGCCAATTAGCACATTCCCTACTCATTGCATGGTTAGGGGTGCGCTTGCAAGGTAAGCAGCCCCCCATGAATCTCAGGATTCTTTCTTGGACTTCTGGGCACTCAGGCTCCAAGAGAGGGCCAAACTTACTTCCCCACATCTCTCTGCCTTTAGGAGCAGACTTGTCCTCTGATCTTTGTGCAAAAAGCCTTGCCAGCACTTGTTCAGACACATCTGACCCTGGCAGGAGACAGAGCTTGGGCTCCAGCAGGGACCCCCACTTGTTTTATGCTAATTAAACTTCCTAATATAACTCTGTGTTAAGTGAGTTTGCAAGGCAGGGGGTGTGGGGTGAAGGGCCCTGCCTGTTTGGAGACGGCTTCCTGCTGCACTTGTACTAATAGGGAAATACGGGTGACGGCGCTGTTCTGGGCCCTCGTGGCATCTTAGGGCACAAGGCACAAGGTAATCAGGGTTTCAAACTACCCAGAAAGACCACGCCTGGGGGCAGGCAGCTCAGCATCTCTCTGGCAAATCACGGTGACAATAACGTACTCCCCAAAGAACTCCAGGATTTGTAGGCACAGGAAAGCAACACAGAAATCCGGGTCGTTGAAATGATGTGGCTTAATTTGACAGTTACAACTTTTATTGGCGACTCACCAACATAATCCTGCTTGTCGGTTTCACTTCATCAAACGTTGCTGTGTGTGGAACTGTATCACTAATGCTGATGGCGGATGACATAAATCTCTTTTTCTGCCCTGACCTGGGGTTTCCCCATCGATTGTTTTCAGCTACAGTTTAGCATATTGTCCTGAAACCAACCCACTGTGTGTGCTTTTCTGACGAAGAGCTCAGTTCCTAGCCTGTGGGAGGGTTTCCTGTCACGCATTGGTATGGTCACCCCACAAGTTCTGGGAGGAGGGGTCTAATTTGGGGGGATGTCCACATGCTATGCGGAACCTAAGACAGGCCATGAGCCCTTCTGAAAGTGATCAGGTGAACGGCCCCCTCCGTGGGAGGTGGTTACTGCGTGCCAGGTCCCGGACGGGCAGTCATCCTGGAACCCTCCCTACCACCACCCCTCCGCCGCACTATTGCTGGCCGGGGCTACCTGCCCCCTCCCCACTCCCGCAAGACCCTGGCTCTCCTCCAGCTCTGCTCTCACCTCCCTGCACTGTGGCGGCCCCTTGACACTCCCGTCTTCTCCAGGAAACTGGGTTGCTCTGTATCGCGAGTCCTAGCACAGTGCCTGGGCTGTTGCACACCCATATTTGGCCAGTTCCTAGCACAGAACTTCTAAAACCTTGGACTTTCCTGAGATAGGAACATCTTTTATTACTCATAAGAAGCCCCTTTCAACCATACCTGATTGAAATGAAGAATTATGCTAATAAGGTGACTCTTTTTGGGTCTCTAGCTAGTTGCAGGATGGGGCTGGCTGCCAGAGGAACCAGACCGCAGGGAGGGGAGAGAGGCTGGAAATGGAGCTAATCACGACTGACAATGATTCAATCAATCATGCCTACATAATGAGGCCTCCACAAAAACTCCCAAAAAAATGGGGTCAAGAAGCTTCAGAGTTGAGCACATGGTGGTGCTGGGAGGGTGGTGCTCCTGGGGAGGGTATGGAAGCCTCGTACCCCTCCCTGGGTTGTGTCCTTTGTGGCAAATCAGTAATCCAGGAGGTAAAGTGTTTTCCTGACTTCTGTGAGCTACTCTAGCAACTTGTCAAATCTGAGGAGGGGGTTGTGGGAACCCCCAGTTTATAGCTGGTTGGTCAGAAGTGGAGGTGACAACCTGGGACTTGAGACTGGCGTCGGCTGTGGGGGCAGGCCCCTAGCCTGTGGGGTCTGAGCTGACTCTGGGCAGTTAGTGTCAGAACGGGGTTGACTTGTAGGACACTCAGTTGGTCTGGAGAGTTGGAGAACTGGCTGATGGTGTGCAAAACCTGCACATTTGGTGTCAGAAGGGTTGTGAGCAAAACCAGCTCACGATGCCCTTAGAAAATTCTGGAGAGTCACATGGCCTCCAGATGAAACTATGTGCACTGTGCTACTGTACTGTGCTGCTGGGGGGGTGAGGGGGGCGCTGCACAAAGACGGGGTGAAGAGCAGAGAGGAGAGGGAGGGAAGGAAAGAGTGGGCTGTAAGTCTCCCTTGGGAAGCATTCTCAATGCAGCTAAGCATGTGGCTTGTATCCTTCCTGACCTCTGACCTCTCACATCACCCATTTTATAGTTAATTGTGTACTGTCCTATGGCCTCTCTTGCCTACATTTGCATTTGCAGTAAACCTTGTGTAATCTGCTAATTTGCCTCCAGACCCTTAGCCCCTGAAGGGAAGCTGCCTTAGGCTTTATGTGGCAAGTGGCACACACAAAGTCGGTGGTGAGTACATATTGGCTTCTTGGTTAATTTAACTAGAGTTACAGTAAATGAAATAGAAGTGAAAGCCTCACAAGCAGCCTCTGCCTCTCGTTTCTATGACTAATGTTTGATTGTAGTGGAGTGCATCCCAAACGAGCATTACTCCTCCGTGAGAGTGGTGGCCGTTGTCTGGTTAACGTGTGGATTATATGAAAGGCTCCCAGTAACCTCGGGGTCCGGAAGCCTGCTGAACTGCATTTCACCCCCCCACTGCTCAAGCTTGCTTGGCCGTGAACATTCATCTTTCTGCTCAGACCTCATATCACTTTGGGTGCAGTTAGGAGACAGAAGCCACACAATACCCAGCAGATGTCTGGTTTCATGTAAAGAATTACTAACCAATAGAGAAGCAGCTATAAAGATGTAAAGAGATCTCCAAGGGTGCCCCAGGGCTGAGGGGACATGCCCAGGGAGGGACAAACTTGGGAGAGATCCCCTCCCCAGGCCTGGGGTTCAAACCTCATCAGAGGAGGCCTGGTTGCAGCTGCTGGGTGGACACCAAGTTCGAGGGGCTGCCCAGGCCTGAGCTGGGCCACAGCCTCTGGGCAGAGGAGGAGGTTCCCAGGGCCCAGGAGAGCCAAGGCTGATGGGCAGGTGCAGGGGAAGGCGGGACACCCCCATCCCCGTGAGGCCTCCTGATGCAGACTACACACCCCAGGGTGTGCGGTGCCCTGTAAGCTGGCAGGCTCCAATGCCCCATGCCCCATATGCCTGCTGGACAAGGACAGCACCCAGGCCTGGCCAAGTGCCACCGGCCGGTGAGAGGGCGCCTGTGAACTCTGAGCTCCACAGGGCATGAGGGACTCACCCAAACACCACGCTGAGAGAATGGACAAACTTTGGCCTGGCTTCCGCCAGCACCGGTCCGTGGCCTTAACGGTGACCCCAGCCCCATGCTGTCTTTGCTTAGGAAAACACGGTGCTGCCAGACCCCACAATGTACACCGTCTCACAGTATACACACGGTGTACAACCCACCTTGCCAAACTGTTTTCCCCACGTACCCCTTTCTGGAATCTTCCACTTCCACATCACCCCTGGTCCCTTTTTGTCCCTGATCTGTTCTCCCTATAGAAACATCAGTCTCTTTTGTATCCCTTGGAGTGGAGTGTGGTCCCCACCTCAGGCTCCCTTCCCTCCTGCAGGTGTCTGAATACACGGTCTCGCCACCTTAACAGGCATCCAGTGCTGTTTTTGCTTCAGCACTGAGTCTCAGCTCTGGGTACCAGAGCAGAACACTAGCGTGGGGCTCAAACAGCACATGTTTTATACCTCACAGTTCTGGAGGCTGGAAGTCCCAGATCAAGGTGGGGCAGACTCCTGTCTGATCTGCTGCCTTCCCGCCGTGCCTTCACAGGGCAGAGAGGGCGCGGTGTCTTTCCTCTGATAAGGACACTAATGCCCACCTAATACGTCCCAAAGGTCTCACTTACAAATACCATTCCATTAGGGATGAGAACACGCGCACGGGGGGGGGGGTGGGGGTACTCACACATTCAGCCCAAGGAACACTGCCAGTGCCCGGCCCCTACCTGCCAGCTGCTAGCTCGCCTCGGCTGGCCCTCTGTCCTGCATGGCTTTCCTCCGCCACAGGCGCGGTGCACATGCCCCACCCCCGCCCCCAGTTCTCCCTGGGCCCCGCCCACCGGCCTTGGATCTCCTGGGCCCTGGGAAACTGTTCCTGCGCCTGGAGACTGTGGCCCAGCTCAGGCCTGGGCAGCCCAGGGAACTTCTCCACCCAGCATCTGCAACCAGGCCGCCTCCGACTCCTCCAGAGCTCTAGCCCTGGGGAAGGGGCCCCTTCCAAGTCTGTCCTTCCCTGCGTGCTCCCCTTCAGCCCTAGGATACGCTTCAGAGTTCTCTTCCCATCTTTACAGATTCTTCCTTATCGTAATGTAGAAGTCCTTCAGAAACTGCCTCGGTTCGAATGACAGTGGTCTGTGCCCAGCTTCATTTATGAGGGGGTGTTGTGGCAGGAAGCCAGGGAGACAAAGTTTTTGTTGAGGCTTCAAGAATGTAGAAGAATCACACCGTGCGTGAGGTTGAAACAAAGTAACCATGCACCTCCCGCCCCGCCCCGGCCCCCGCCCCCCCCCTGCGGACCCAGTGCTATGGGGCAGTGTGTTGATCCCAGTCATGGAGGCGCATTAGTTTATAGTAGGGTGTCCGGGTAACCTTTACAGAGATAAGTTAAAATATAACTAGCATCCTGGCCACACCTATAGTGACCTAATAGCTCCCACTGCAACGTTTCCTGGGTGCTGACTCCCCCTTATCCTTGCAGTGAATGTATAAAAGGCATGGCCCTGCTGCGCTCGGGGCTCAGCCTTTGGATAGGAATCCGCTGACCGTGGCGGCACTGATAAACTCTGCTTCTCGCCAAACGTCTCGATGTCCCTACCCCGTGTTTGTAGTTCCTGCGGTTCGTGCAGCAGTGTTACCGCAGGGGCAGCGTAGAGCCTGGGGGTGCAGAGGGCGGGCGGGCAGCAGGCAGTTCAGTAACCCAGGTAGGGCACTTCGTGCCTGGTACATACCAGATCCTTAATTTTAACTTTCATTATTTTTAAATAAGTACTGCTTTGTTTGTTTGTTTGTTTATCACATCTGTAGGAGGCTGGGAGAAGGGAGATAGCTCCTGGAGGGAATGATGTCTGTGCTGGTTTGAGGACCGACAGATGTGCTGGGCATATGGGTGGAGAGGGAGCTGCCGGGACCAGGGCCGGAAGCTTGCCCACCCCCATGGTTGTTCTGAGGACTGAAATGAGACAGAAAGATAAATGGACTTTGTAAACACAGAGAGAGATCCTAAACAATCATAATCCCACGACCTTTGCTTGTGGAAGCAGACCTTCAGAACAACCAAACGCTTTGTTCAAATTCCACGCTCCTTGTGTTTTGTCTGAGGACTGGGCATTTCCATCAGAAAAAGTGCTGCGTGAACATCGTTGGGACCTACTGTTTCAAGTGAAATAGCCCCTACTGTGAGTAACTAAGCTGACACACTAGTATGTGCACCATTCATGCATCCAGCAAATGTTTATTGTGTGGTTTCCAAGGAATGGGTAGAACTTGATAAGATTCTGTCCTTATTCTTAAAATAATGCTCTCATGGGTCAGTGGGGGAAACAGACTGAAAACCCATATTTACAGTGTGATGTGATGAGTGAGCTAATAGAGGACCTGGTCCAGGAGCCTCCGGCTCGCACCCACCTCCAGCCTTCCCTCTTCCCTGCACCCCCTCTACAGAGCTTCGGTTAAATCTGAGAGAGGCCTCCCCAGGACTTTTGTTACTTCTTGATAGTTTAGCTGAAACTGACTGAACACTAAACTTGAATCAGCCTAAAGCACTTTTAAGTCCCCAGCATCCCATGTCTGCCTGCTGCTTTATTCCCACCAGCATCCAGCTGGACCCATCACTGTGTCCCTGCGCTGTTTCCCAGACTACTCACTGCAAGCATGTATTTCATGCCTTTCATAAGCTTGTAGATCAGGGCCAGTGGGAGCGGTGGTGGGCAAGTCATTGGAAAGATATTCTTCCCTGTATCCTGCCGTCCCGCTGGGTCCCTAAACCAATCCTCCTCCCTCTTGCTTTTCTCCTTCACTAGAGAAGCAAATTCTCTGTGTCTCCTGTTGAACAGTTCCACCCACATTCATGAGCCCTTGGGGGTCTCACTTCCTGTACCAAACCCTTGGCAAACGAATGCAGTTCCCATCCTTGGAGAGATTCTGTTAAATAAAAACTTCTCTTTGATCCATCTGAGTGTTTGCACTCAGCCCTGGAGGAACAACCAGTTACACCTTAGGGGTCAAGAAGGTTTCCCCGAGGGTGATACATGAGCAGCACTTTCCTTTATTGGTGTTTTCTTCATAGACTTCCGTGCTATCAGGTCACGTAAGGGGGGTGCGTGCCTCGGCCTCACCCAGAGCTCTCCCCGGCCTGGGCCGCCCTCAGTGACTGGCCCAAGGGGTGGACACCTGCCATACCTGAACCAGTGCAACACGCTTCTCTGACGTTTGAAACCAGCAGAGGCACAGAGAGGCAGCTGCGGGCTAAGCCATCATCCTCGTCTCTCCTTCCTGGGGCCTGAACAAGGTGCTGTCCTTTTGATTCTGGGAGCTTCCACGGTTGCCTTCCCATAAATCCTCTCTCTCTCTCTCTTTTTTTTTGCTTCAGTTAGAGTTGGTTTCTATTTTTCTCCAGGAGAAGAAGTCTCACTCTAATTGAAGAGTGAGTTGACACTCTTCTGCTCCAGTGGAAGTCAGACCGATCAAGCTCAGTCATGAAATTCAGAGCCACCTGCCACTCTAGGAAGAGCTGTGTAAACATGAACAAGTGTTTAGTCTCTAAATAAAAAATCCTTTTTAAAAATGTTCTGATAATTATATCATGCCACACAAATGATAATGCAGCTGGTTAGAATTTTATTTAGAATAGATGTGCTCCAATCTACCCAGGAAAGCTGTGGTAACCTAGATTTGGTTTGGTACAAATCCTGGTACCGTCAGCTACAAATCCCCAGAGGAACCATTTCTGGAAATGGCTAACTGGATCCATGTGGCATTGATTTTTAAATAATTACCATTTCAGAGGAAGGCCTTTATCTGACTTGACCCCCTAATCTTGGGAGAAACTTCTATAGGGAAAAGGAAGGAAAGTGTCCAGAATGTTGGGAATCAGCCTGCTCTGTCCCTGTTTCCAGTAGGGGTGATGGGACGTGCAAATCTCTTCCCCACTCTCGGAACTGAACACAGACACTGTGGGGCCGGCACCTTCCCTGCTAGTCCAACTACTTGGGCTTTACCGGGACAGTGGCTGAGTGCTCTGAGCCTGAACATTTTAGATTTAAGGGAGTAGTACAAAATATCCATATTTGTCCCCACCAGTCTTGGAGCCTACACATATACAGTCCCTACCCTAACACATCTCCCATGCAAACTCTTGCACCAGCTCTGCGGAAAGTAGGTGAATTTGGCTCAAGCAACAGCTACACAGCCTGGGAAAAATGTCCTGGGATCTCATGTAACTGTGTCTGGGTGTCAATGGGAAGATGGTGGCTTTGGTTCTTCAGGAAATATCTCTGAAGCCAGTGTCTGACCACATGTCTGACATGACAAGCCCACCTTGAGTTTTCCGTGGCGGTTTGCTGACGGAGTCAGGGGTGGGGGTTAAATGGAACAGAATCTCATTGAAGGCTCTTTGAGAGGTCAAGCAATGAGAAATCTTACAAAGATCACCGCACTGACATAAGAAGCATACTGAATCTATGTTTTCCCCTATATGTAAAACAGTCTAGTAGATACCAAAATCTTGATGAAAAAAATAATCTCAACATACCATATCATAGTGCTTCTCTTTTCAAATTTCACTTGAAGGCCTGCTTTGTTCGAGAAGTTTTTATCCAGTGGTATTATTATTCAGGATATTTTTGGTTGAGGGGGACAGAAAACCTATCGCCAATGGACTTAATAAAGGAATTCATTGACTCACAAACTAAAACAGTTCAGTGGAAAATTCAGGCTGCGGGCACAGTTTGATCAGGACTCTGGTTTCTATAATTTTCTCAGCTCTCCTATGTTGGCATTTGCCCTCACATTGGCTTTTTCCATGTTGGCAAAAATGCTCTAACAATTCCAGGCTCAGATCTGTGTTTAACACTATCCTGAGCAAGAGAGAAATTTCGTGTCCTAGAATTCCCTGTTAAAGTCTCTCTGCTCATTCTGATTGGTCAACTTAGTTAGGTTGGGTCCATTTTGGACCCAATAAGGGAAGCAGGAGATAGAATGCGCTGATTGAGTCCTCCTAGGTCTCTTATTCTGCCCTCGAAACGGGAGGAGTTTCCGCTTCCTTAGAGCCGTGTGGCTCCCCAAATGCAAATTAGGGTCTGTTGGGTTAACCCCTCCAGGAGAGGCTTCTATCTTTAAATTCACTTAAGTTCTTTCACTCCCATTTAACGCATTCTACATTCCTATTCACTGTGGATTACATTTTTGTCTATATTAGTATCTTCTGTGTTGTCCTGCCCTATGAGCATCTTAAATATATGGATGAAGTCTGGCCCTAACTATTTAAACAAATCAACATTTTTGTTGGAGAACCTGTGAGATGACGACATGGACAATATGAAAAAAAAAAGAAAGAAAGAAAAGTACTTGGAAATCTATCTCACCATCCAAAAACAAAAGTTTGAGGTTTAATTCTGACCTTTATGAAATTGTGGGGCTGATTGCAGGCAGAGGGAAAAAAAATGTTGCATTTCTGTTCAGGGAACATCTCTACAAGCCAAATTGGATGAACTTCATAGATATTGGTACAAAATACAGTGTTTCTTTTTACTTGCTTAAAGCCACTTACAGAAATTCAGCTAATCACAGTCTCTCCAAATCAGTCACCTAGGCAAGGTCTTACTTCTTTTTTAAACAGAGACAAGTATAGAAGTAACAGATATGTGTAAAACATTTGAGTGAATCATACAATGTCTAATGTAACAAAACCTAAAAGTGACTGTTCTGTGTACATGTAAAGCTTGAATCTTACGGATTTGATTGGGAACACAGGTCATCGGCTGTTATGCAGATGGATTCTCCTGTACAACAAGGTCATTCAGCCATTGCCCACAGCCTCATTGCCAGGGGCTAGTTGTTTCCTGTTCCACAGTAGTTTTACCACCCCTGCCACCGCTAACACCACCATCAGCACCGACCAGCGTCACCACCACCACCACAAGGCTTATATTTACATATTTATTTTACTTTTTAAAATATATTCATATGCATGATCTCATTCACTCTTCCGGACTTCGCAAGACTAGCAGAACAGGCATCATGACCCTCATTCTGTGCATGTGAAAACAGGTCCAGGAGGTGACGCGGTGGTTCAAGGACACCAAAATAGTCAACACTCAAACCCAGACTAGAGTCTGGTGCTTCTGACTCCAAAACGAATGCTTTTTTTAAATGAGCTGCGCTCTCTCAATGAAAATGAAGAACTTCTGATATTAACAACTTTGCTTCTGTATTCGAGTCAGAATGAATGGCCCACTGGGACCTATCCCCCAACCCCCATGTGTTCCAGGTGAGCCACAAGCCACTCAGAGTTCACGGCGCCCCCTAGAAGTTGAATTTTAATCCAGGGCATTTGACTCCACATTCCGGCTTCTTTCCATGACAAGAGGCCACCTTCACGTATGCCCTCAGGAGTCTCCTAATTCTCTCACACTGGAAGCTCCACGCCCCTTCCTGCAGCACAAGCTTTCCAGTGAAGGGTGAGTATGGCTGGAAGCTGCGGCCCCTACTCTCTTGTTTCAAAGTGCCACAGAGCCTGCGAAGGAAGCCGGCCGCTGGTTTTTAGTCACATGCCCGTGGGCCGGCGTGTGTGACCAGAAGTTCTCAAGGTTCCACATAAACCCAAAGCCTCTCCCCGACCCCGGCACAAAGGTTGGGCCTCTTCTAGGGAAGTCTGCCGGCTGTGCCTTTCAAGGGATCCCTTGCATTTCGGCTTGGTGCCCGCTGGTGCCGTGCTGTGGCCCCCGGCTGGCCTGGCTGGGCTGCAGGACAGTTCTGTTGCTAATGGTCAGTGCACAGCATTTGCCTGCTTTGCTCTGGAGACCTTTCTTTTTGAGTTTGGAGGTGAAATTTAGGTAATAAATATCTTCCAAGGACTTACTGTTCTTTCTAAGGATGTTGCTGCCCAACTGGAAGAGAAAAATCACTCCATAGAAGCCAGTGATGGGGAGGACGTACCAGGCGGCGCTGGCCCCATCTGGGAAGTTCAGGGCCCTGGCGGCCCCGGTGCTGTTCCTCCCCTCCATGTGGTCCCTCAGCAGGTGCCCCAGGACAGTGCTGGCCTGGGTCTGGTTGGGGGCTCCCTGAGTCCACTTGAGTACTGGGAAAGAGGTCCCTATGAGACCCAGCTCCTGGGCTGAGGGCTGCCTGGCAAAGCCAAGTAACAGGATGACCCTCACAGCAGTGGGAAACAGGGGTTTCTTAAAGAGGCTTTCTCTATTGAATGGGCAGGAACCTAGCAATATATATGTCAACGTATTTGTAAAAAAAAAGCAAGAGTTCAAAACACTGAGCTGCTGAGTAAGAGATGCAACATCACACAGATCTCAATTGTTTTAATCTACACAGCTAACATAATCGCAGTAACACTATCATGATTTCTTTGTGAAACAAACTGCATATTGAAAAATCAACTGTCATGACTAATTAGGAAAAATATGAAAACAAAAAAAAGTGATGAGTGGAAATCAGCCTAGCCAAAAATTTAAAACTAGCTAGCCAGAAACACAGCTTACATTTTTGGGAATGAATGAACGCTTTATTTGCCCACAGCCCAGCCGTGGCTTACTAGGCTTTGCAAAGGACATGAGGGTTTCTTCAGAACCAGGTACAACTCTCCCTAAATCTCCCCTAAAACCACAAGAGTGAAAACAGCATGATATAATACTGATACATAGATAGGCAGACCAATGAAACAGAGGAAAACCACTATTAATAGGCTAGGAATTATAATTTGGTACATAATAAAGAGGCATTTCTGATGAGTAGGGAAAAGTTGAATTATTCAGTAAGTGGCACTGTAGTAATATAACATTGAATCCACACATCTTCGACCTTGTGTCCGAAAACAGTTCAGATAAATCAAAGATTTTTAACATTAAAAAAAGAATTTAAATGCTGGAAAAAGCATGGCAAATTTTTTCCTTTATCATCTCAGAGTGGGATATCCCTTTTTAAGCATAACACAACAATTCAGAGGGAGAAAAGAAGAAAGAAAACATGTTTTCCCTTTTCAACTACACAGAAAATATTAAAGTGATTGTGTACCAAAGACAAATGCCAAAATGGAGAAATATTGCAATTTTATCACTACATTTCTTAATAGTCTTCAATTGTATAAGAAAAGTCTAACACCTCAAAAGAAAAATATGCAAAGAATAAGGACAATTAGGTCATAGACAAAGAAATGAATCTTGAACTTAAAAAAAGCCTCTCAAGGTCACTTGTAATAAGAAAAGTGCAGATTAAAACTCTAAGATCACATTCTGGAACCCTCACGAAGTGGAATACTACACAGCCATAAAAGTGCTCATAATGAAAAAGTCATAATAAAGAGTTTTCTGGGTACTAAATATTAATAAATGGAAAAATAAGCTAACCATGATGTGGTATGCAAGCAAATAAAGGGAGGAGATCTGGTATTTGCTTGAAGGTCATGTATGCATAAAGTATCTCTGGGAGAAGACACAAGAAATTAGTACCTGTGGTTGCCCAGGGGGAGGAAAATCAGGGAAAGGAGATGCACTTTTCACTGATGACCTTTTGTACCTTTTGTAACGTATGTGTATTTATTTTGAAAAAGAAACTAATTTAAAAATGAAAGGGTACAAATGAGCACTTTTCTAGTCTTCTTGGTGCAGTGCCCCCTGGGTTAAGATGCTCTGTGCCCTCCCAAGACCAGGCGATCAAGATCTTACTTGCTGTTTAGTTCAAAACTGTTTTCTCTCCTGGGAGAGCCAGGGCAAATGAAATGATGAATGCCAGGGAAGCCAAACTGGGAGACATTTTCCAGTTGAGCTTTTCTGGTTCAAACCTTCCTTTCTTGCTCTATATGAACACAGATGTGTTCAGACGTGTCATAGCATAAGTCCCATGGCCTGTTAGGTAGACCAAGGTGCTCTGTAAGTGCTTTTATTTTGGTATCTGCTGCTGATTCATTTTGCTAATGCAAAATTCAGAAAGCTGGTATATTTTATTACAGTAGTTGGCAGTATGGGTGAATAATCTTTCAGATGAAGGGAGAAAACATTTAAGAATAGCTCTACAAACCACATGTGACAAAGCCCAGATTACAGGTCACTCATAAGAAACAATAAAATGATCAGGAATGTTACACCACTGTTGGTGGAATGGTTTGAGAATTTAAAGCATGTAAGGAGAAAAAGTTCCCGTAATTATTTAAAATATATCAACAAGAGCATCATAAAAGTTAATTAGAAGAATAAAACTTGTTTAAACTCAGAACACATGTATAAACTCATAGACCTTTCTATAAATTGTTATATGATGATGTGATATGTTGGAATACATATAAAATATACCCAACAAGAACTACAAAACATTAAATTATTTTAAAGCCATTCCATTGGCCACATGAAAGAAGTTCGCTATGTTAATGAATTACTGATAACCCTGTTCTTACCTTTCTTTCTCAAAAAAAATAAGAGGAAGTCAGGTTGTATCTTAATGGATAAGCAGATCCCATAGAAGAGACTGTCGTGCCGTTTTGCACCTGTACTTTCTGCTGTGGAATATGTAATTCTAGAACGGCGCATCCCTGCACTGTAGCAGAATATTCACATTCCAGAGGCTGGTCTTTCTCTTGATTATTGGGAAGGTGAGTTTAAGCAGCTGCCGTGGAAACTGAAGATAGAAGGAACTTCTTCTCCTTGCAAAGGATCACAGTCCTACCGAAGTCAGGTTCCTCTGAGGCTCCGAGCAGGCAGTAACGTGATACCCAAAGATTTTTGAGCAGGACCAAATAGAAACCTAGCAGGGAGGAACTGGACTCATTTTCTCTCATTCGATTAATCAGAGGATTGAAATCAACCTGAGTTCTTGTCTCAGAATAAAAAGCACTTCCTGGCTTAGGCTTGTTGAGAACAGCTACAGTAGAAGAATGTTTAAAAACATGCTGGTACCAAGGAGCCTCCAGCCCTCCCAGGTCCCGTCCAGACCTGCCGTGGCGGGAGGCTCTCCTGAGGCTGGCTAACCTGCTTATAGCCTGGCTGCTTCCTGAATTCCCTGCTCTGCACCTGTTGCAGGTGTGACAGATGGTAAGGTGCCAGAGGTCCGGGAAACTCCAAGGTCAAGTCACCAGCTTCCTCCTGGACCGTCTCCCGGATGAGGAAGCTCAGACAGGAAGGGGCAGGTGCAGGACACAGCTGAGGGGCCTAGGGTCCCTCTCAGGGATCGGTAGGCCATGAGCTCATGGGCCAGGCTGTGAGGAGTGGTGGTCCTCTCTCCCACACCCCTGAGTCACAGCCTGCATTGGAATGGAAGCAGATTTAACCGGAAAGTGCTACAATAAGATTCTGGGGGAGAAGGAAACGCAGGGAAAAAAGGTTCTGAGACTTCGGCAGGTTCTTCAATGTGGCCATTGTTTCCAGCCTGACTTCTTCTGCATCTTCACCAATAAAACAATGACCTGTCAAGAGGGCGGTTGACTCTTAAGATGCAATTTGATCAAAATTCCATCAGTGGGGGTCTAGAAAAGTAAATTATAAAATGGGCCATGTGATCCAGCAATTTCACTCCTGGGTATATACCCAAGAGGAATGGAAACATACATCCATGTTCATGGCAGCATCATTCATAATTGTTCAAAAGTGGAAACCATCCAAATGCCTATCCACTGAGGAAAAGAGAAATAAAGTGTGGCCTATCCATACAATGTAATATTCTTTGTCAATAAAAAGGAATGAAGTAATGAGGCATCCCTCAGGATGGATGAACAGTGAAAACACTGCCAAGTGAAGGAAGCCGGTTACAAAGGGTGATTCCATTTACATGAAACGTCGAAAACAGACAAATCCACAAAGACAGGAGATTAGTGGTTGCCCAGGGTTGGGGTTGGGAGTTGGGAGTGATAACTAAGGGGTATGGGGTTTTGGGGGGCTGGCAAAAATGTTCTACAACTAATTGTGGTGCTGGTTGGAGATCTCTAAAAGCCATTGAGTTACACCCTTTAAGAGGGCAAATTTCATGGTATGTGAGTTATGTTTCAATAATAAAATGTAGGGACACATGGAATACTCTGCAGCCATGACAAAGAATGAAGAAGCTATTTGTGTCCTGATGTGTAAAGATCGGTGAAAGACAACAGCAAAGAGAGCATGTTACCCTCTATGTAAAAAAGTAAGGGGGAAAATCATGTAGATTGATTCTGCTTGTATAGGTGCCAAAAAGCCACTTTCAGGATACCCGAGAAAGCAAGCACAGGAGTTACTTGGGGCAGGAGAGACCTGGATAGATGGAGGCAGGAGTGGTGGGGAGAATTCTCACTGTAGATTCATCATGAATATAAAGAAATTTAAGTGTGTGTGTGTGTGTGTGTGTGTGTGTGTGTGTGCATGCTGCCTCCCCCACATTCAATGATAAATACTCCATTAATTAAATGTAAATCTTTGTTAAAGTTCTATTCAAGCTCTTGCTGTCTCTCGCTCCGGGGTGGCTGGACCACGGCTCTGCCATGCAGACAGGGACTTCCAGCCCTGGCTGGGTGACATGAAAAGGGCAGAATGGAGACCCTGGGTGGTAAAGGGCAAATAGCAAGGACAGGCTAGGTCAGGGCTCTGGTCCCAGCTGTGACCTTGCTGTGTTACCTTGGGCAAGTCCCCTCCCCTCTGTGAGCCACAGTTTCCTCACCTGCAAAGTGGAGGAGCAACAGGAACCGATATCCTCTGGTCCCAGCAAGGCAGGAAGGATGCCTGGGGCAGCGTGGAGAAGTGCCACCCCTGTGGAGGTGCCTGGCCAGCAGCGGCCACCACCAGGAGCCCCGGGAGAGGGAGGCACGCCTGGGCAGCTGGCAGCCACGGAGAGTGAGTCACCCATGAAGTCAGGTTGCAGCATTCAGCTGAGCAGGACGCAGCATGGGAATATGGGGAGTGATAAACTCCCGAAAAGTCAGGGCGACATAAGGGTGACATAAGATGGCCTTTGCCTCACCCACACTATGAAAGGGGCACGAGGTCAGGAAGCAGTCCTGTGCTGGGTGTTCTCTGCTTGGCTCCGCTCTACAATCCCTGAGAAGCAGGGGTGTTATTCCCACTTAAAGAGGGCAAGGCTCTCAGAGAAGTGACTTACCCAGTGTCACTCAGCATAATAAGTAACAGAGGTGGGATGTTTGACACCAAAAGTGTTCTCCTTCCACACCCTGAAGGCCACCTTCAAGCTGGACCCAATTTCCCGTGAATCTTCCAATCACTTACTTGCCCTGTGGGTTTTATTGCCGTCTGTCACCTCCGAAGCTTATCCATGGCCTTGACACCCTCTTTGTTGGCCACCATTAAACTATGATGTTAAAAGTCAGGATGATGGCCATCCTTCAGCCGAGGCTAAGTGCCTGGAGGGGGCATAGAGGGGACTCCAGGGTGCTGGTCCTGTTCTGTGTCATCGGTTTGCTCAGTTTGGGGATTTCACAGAACTGCACACTGCTGCTGCATTCACATTTCTGCAGCGTGTGATACTACGATGTTGTTTCTTTAAAGTTTAAGGCTTACTTAGAAAAATGCTATTTAAAAAAAAAGGTTTCTGTATTTTGTCATGGCTTGGCCACAGGGTCCCACCTAATGAAAAGGGCCCTGCTGGGGGTGGGGAAGGGTCATGGTCACAGGGGCTGGGCAGCTGCCTGCCTCTTATACAGTGTGGATGACGCAAATGATTCGTCATTCCTGAATGCTTACATAACAGTGAAATGGAACGACTCACAACACAAGAGCCAAGAATTCTACTTGTGTGTGTCTCTTTGGGCCTTCTGGTTCCATCTAGACAAATACTGACCTAAATGCGATCAAGGAAATCCATTCACCCAGTAAATATTTGTCTGAGCTACAGTTCAGGAAGGGAGGACCCCAACACCCTCTCTCCTTAGACATTAGAAAGAGAATTTTCCCAGAGGCCCATGGTTTTTCTTTCTTTCTTTCTTTTTGTCCATTGAAGAGCCAGACAGCTTAGATGTCTACATTGGGAGCAATGGTGTGGACTTGACTTCAGAAAAAGCAGAAGAAACAAACACTTTGCACCTCAGGATGCCAGAATCGGCATTAAAAATTGTCAGTAAATAAATGCTCATGTCCAACCAGTTCTGACACCCTGCAATGCAAAAGGACATTTAAAATGACAGTTCAGGAGTCCAGTGGCGAGCAACCGAGATTCTTCCTTGCCCTGCTCCAGACAAAGGACTCTCATAACCCCTCCTGGCCAAGGACACAGATTCCAGATCTTTCTGCCTTTGCAGGGAGGGAATACAAACTTCCTAAGGACATTTAAACAATGTTTTGCATATTTAAAAAATCTTCAATTTCTATGTCATTCTTGCTTTTCATTTTAATTTCATTTTTGTCTTCTCCAGCATTTTTGAGCATTGAATGCCACTGACTCTGTCCAGGGAGGCTCAGAGGAAAGCTCTTGGCCTTTGCAGCTGGAAGACCCAGGTTCTATTCAGAGCTTGGGGCCTGATCACTTACTAACTGTGGGGCTGCAGGTAGTCACTTCACCACGCACAACCTCCGCTTTAAAGAGGACAAGATAGGTGATTACAGGACAACTCCAAGGGGCAAACGCCGTCACACCTCATTTCTTCTCCCAACTACTTGAGCCTTCAGCTGACTGGTCAGCAGGAAATCCTGGGTTTAGCTCTCTTCAGCCTCCCGGTTGACCAGGGCTCCCGGGGACTTTGTCCACGTGGGTAGGGAGGGTAGGCTGGCTGCCTCGGCCAAGCCAAGGGCCGTCCCGAGTAATCCTCCGCGGATGTTGCCTCTAGTTGCCACATGGGGCCGCTGTTGAGCACCGGCCTTGCCCCGCTGACAGAACGTTCCCACGGGACAAGGCATTAGCTCTAAACCCGTACCTGCGGCCAGGTCACCCCACAGAAGAGCAAATAAGGCCGTGCTGCTCCCTTGGGGCTCTCCTGTTCCCTTCTCCAGCCTTGGGGAGCGGAGGCAGAAAAACACCGGCGAAAGGCGGGAGTCAACGGAGCTGCCACTTTCCCACTGTAGCTTGATAAAAAAATAAGTACTTAAGTAAAATGGATACACAAATAAAAGGATAATCTGTCACTCACCCTAATAAAGGAGAGAGAACAAATATACAAAATAAGGATTACAAATGGAATAACCGTCGATGTAGAGAAAAATCAAAGAGATGATGCCTCCCTTCTGTGCAAGCACATTTGAAAAACCTTGACCAAATGAATGACATCCTGGAAAAAATTAATGATCAAAACGGACCCCAAAAGAGATTTTTTTTAGATCAGAAAATATTAGTTACCTTAGAAGATACTGAAAAACTTGCTAGAAGTCATCTGCCCGGAGAAGTATCTAGTTCAAACAGTTTCATGAGGGAATCTTACTAAACCTTTATTGATTAGAGAATGTTCTTTTTAACCTGCTATAGAGGATGGAGAAGGGAGGCAACTTCGAAATTTTTCTGATGAAGCTAGTGGATCAATGATGACCTAACCTGGTGAAGCCACCACGATCAAAGGAGACGACAGACCAACGCCACTTATGGTGAAATAAACATTAGCTAACAGATCCAGTAACGCACCAATAGAATAAATGCCCCAAAAAGATGCAGTCATGCCAATTACAGAAGAGTGGTTCAATAGTAGGAAATCTATTAACGTGATTTACCACATGAATAAATTGAAATAAAATGTGTTCATCTTCATATCCATCATTCATAGATGATGGGTATTGCTAAGTTTCAATTCCAGTCTGATTTTTAAAATCCTGATAAATAACAAGATAAACAGCTCTCTAATATGCTAAATTAAATATATCTTAAGTCAGAAACTAGACTTGGGCTTAATGATGAAACCCTAGAAGCACTAATCTAGTGAAGAATAAGACATGATCACCCATTACCATCATCACCCCTTAATATTGTACTGGAAGAACTGTCTGATTCAATTAGACAAGAGGCACAGGATCTGGAGGGGCGAAGCAAAAATTATCACTGACTGCATCATTGGTGATATAAAGAGACTCAACTGCAAAACCATTAGCAACAGTAGTGTAATTCAGTAAGCTGAATGGGTGCAAAAGAAATACTAAAAGACATTGATATCCAAAAATCTGTATTAACAGCAATAACTTTGTAAATATAACTGAAGAAAAGATTCCATTGACAATAAGAACCAAAAAGATAAAATACCCAAGAGTATAATAAAAGTACAAGATTCATACAAAGAAAATCTAAAAAATGGACTAAAAGGGAGCCTGGGCTAAATGCAAACATTTCCTGTGCTTAGACCCACTTGTGTAAAGATGACAAGTCTTCTCAAATTAATCTGTAAATTGAGTATATTTCCAAAAAAAATCAACAGTTTTAATTGTTTTGTGGTGGTGGTGGTGGTGGTGATTTGGTATTCCAGAACTACACCAAATGCCAAATATTCTGAGCCCATACTCCGTTTGTTAATGATTTCATTCTTCCCTTTCCTTTCCAATGATATATTTTGTGCTCTTCAGCCCATCTTTCTTTCTCTGAGTACCAATGAATAGAATACCAGCTTTTAGGGTTAAACAAATCCCAGGAAAATCAAAAGGAGGAAATATTCCTTCAGCTGCAGAGAAGAGCGGACAGCAGCCATCTTGGCAGGTGTTCGCCTAAACAGGGAGTAGGCAAGTCCCTTGGGTTTCCAAGGTTGCTGCTATGCCTGAGAAAAGTAATTTTAACTTCTCCAAAGGTTATCATTCAAACTGGTCATCTTACTGAATTGTTGACTGTGGGCCCCCTCCCTGCCTCTGACCTGCAGACTGAGGAGGCGACACTATGAGATATCGAAGACCTGAAAGGACCAGCCAGGGGACTCAAGGCGTAACAGCTCAAGAGTGGAGCTCAGAGGGCACCCTTCGTATTTATTGAGCAAATACAAGTTAACAACAATAGAATTCTGAGTGGGGGACTTAATAGACAACCATTAACTAACTCTAAACTTAATCCTCGGCAGTCTCCAGTCTCCTGGGGCGCGACATCTTATATGGTATTGAAACAATAGCAAGGGCACTTAGGTCCTAGACACTGTTTTGGTCTTGTTTGTTCTGTCTTTGATCACTTACCAACTTTCTGGAGCTTAATGTACAAGTTCCAATACAGTGCGTAAGCTCCCAGTGCATAAGGTGAACAATATCACAGAAACTGCTCCGGTTTCTATAATCAGTCAAGTCAACTATGATTATTCATTTGATTTCTATACTTGACTTATAAGTGAATCTCACAGTTGACTCTGGCAGAAATATCTCACTTGACACCTGTTTCCACAGAGGTATATGCATTTGTGAACTTCTTTTCTTTGGCTTCCCTTTTCTCTCACACGCAGTAAATAAATCTGTTAGATTTCTTATTTAAACAAAGACATTGAAAGCCTTACCCCATTCAAATTAACATAGACAAGTCGAGTCTAAAATTTATATGGAAAATTGAACACACAAGAATAGCCAAGAAAATCCCAGGGGGAAAAAGTAATAAAATATGTCTGCAAAAAGTTAAAATGTATTGTAAAGCCACAGAAATTAAAAGTACTTGATCCCAGCATATGAACAAGCAGAGAGATGAAGGGAACACACATGAAGAAATGAAGTCCAGAAACAGACTCAAAAACCTTCAGGAAATAGTGTGAAATAAAGGGGGCATTTCAAATCAGTGGAGAAAAGATGGGTTACCTCATAAATGCATGGGACGCTGGGGCAGGCATCTGGGAAAGAGTAAAATTGGATCTCTCCTTTAATACTTACACCAAAATAAATCCCAGATGGAGTTGTTACAATTTTTAAAAATAAGCCATAAAAGAGCTAGAACAAACATGGGAGATTTATTTTTATAGTCCCAGATTGTGGCAGTCTTTTCAAGCGTGACACCAAGTCAGTAATCACAAAAGACTGATATGTCCAATTAAGTAAGAATTTAAAATTTCTTCATGGCAAAAGCAAAATACTATCAACAGAGCCGAGAGATAAATAAATGATAAACTGGGGGGAAGTATTCACAGAGCGTAAGTGTCACATTTTTTAATATTCAAAAGGCTTTTTAACATTAAGAAATAGGTCAGGGACTTCCAGGAATATGGCGTCGTGAACGGACCAGCAGAAAAATTCCTCCCAACATTATATTTATTCACGAAAATACAGCAAATACAACTATCCCTAAAAGAGAGACCAGAATACACAGGAAAGTGCACAGCGTACAGCTACACCTGTGAGAACTTGGCAGCCGGTGAGGCGGACGGGATACAGGGCGGCGACCCGGTGGGACCGAGCGCTCCCCCACCCCAGAGCTCCGGCGGCCAGACACTCCGGACAGAGGACTTGGCACCCGGCGAGGCGGGACAGAAACACGATCCAGCGAGACCAGAGCGCCCCTGCACCCCAGCACTCCGGCGGGAGTCTTGGCAAGGCGGGTAAGGTACGGAGCTGCGAGCAGACCGAGCGCTCCTCTCCCCCAGCGCTCCGGCGGGAGGAAAGGATTCAGAGCCGGGAGGGAGTGGAAGTCTGCGCCGGGAGCGCCGACACACGGCCTGCGGTGTAGCAGAGATAGGAGAGACAGAGGGCACAGGGTCCCAGCCCGGAACGTGCAAGTTGCCCGCGGCAGGCTCCGGGAAGGAAAAAGAAAGGAGAAAAAAGGGAAGAAAAACGCGCGCTCTACCTAAGCGGTCTTAAAGAGACAGGAGCTCAGTAGAGGGGCCGGATAGCCCCATGAACTGAGCCCAGCACGCTGGGAGTCCTGGGGAGCTTTGGACCCCGTAGCTGACGACTGGGAAAGAGTGCCCGCCATTGAGACCCCCACGGAGATCAACAGCTTCCCATTGTTTCCAACCCAGCCAGAACTATAGTGGCGCTGGAATAGTGGAGCAACAGCGCCACCTACAGCACTCGCGCAGAACCCACTCCTGGTGGCTTTTTTTTTTGTTTTTTTTGTTTTTGTTTTTTCTCCCCTTTCTTTTCCTTTTTTTTCTTTCCCTCTCTTTCAACAGCTTCCCATCCATTCTCACCCGGCCACAGCTTTAAAGGGCCGTGTGGAGCGACGTGGCCGTGGCTCTGGAATAGCGGAGCAATAGCGCCACCTACAGCATTCACACAGAAACCACCCCCGGTGGGCTTATTGGTGTTTTTTTTTTTTTTCTGTTGTTGTTGTTGTTGTTGTTGCTGTTTTCTTTTAGGTGTTGCTGCCTTTTCTTTTTCTTTCTTTTCTTTTCCTTTCTCTCTCTCTCCTTTTACTTTTATATTATTAGTAGAAATCTCTTTTTTTTTCTTGTCTCTCCTTTCTTATCTCTCCTTGCTACCAACAACCAATTCTATAGTCATGAGAAGACAGAAGAATATGATACAGACAAAGCTTCAGACAAACACCACCCCAGAGAAAGAATCTGGAGAAATGGACATTCACAGTCTTCCAGAAAAAGAATTCAGAATAAAAGTCATAGCCATGCTAACGGATCTACAGAAAAATGTGCAAGAGCTGAGGGAGGAAGTGAGGGAAGTGAGGAAAGACAATGCAGAAATGAAACAAGCCATCGAAGGGCTCAACAGCAGATTGAATCAGGTTCAAGACACGATCAAGGAATTACAAGACAGGGACCAGGAATACAAAGAAGCTGAGGCAGAGAGAGATAAAAGGATCTCTAAGAATGAAAGAATATTAAGAGAACTCTGTGACCAATCGAAGCGGAGCAATATTCGCATTATAGGAGTACCAGAGGAAGAAGAGAGAGAAAAAGGGATAGAAAGTGTCTTTGAAGA
>JAQQAC010018745.1:2714-31485 GCA_029783875.1 Phataginus tricuspis
GCTGTTGAAAGAGAGGGAAAGAAAAAAAAGGAAAAGAAAGGGGAGAAAAAACAAAAACAAAAAAAACAAAAAAAAAAGCCACCGGGAGTGGGTTCTGCGCGAGTGCTGTAGGTGGCGCTGTTGCTCCACTATTCCAGCGCCACTATAGTTCTGGCTGGGTTGGAAACAATGGGAAGCTGTTGATCTCCGTGGGGGTCTCAATGGCGGGCACTCTTTCCCAGTCGCCAGCTACGGGGTCCAAAGCTCCCCAGGACTCCCAGCGTGCTGGGCTCAGTTCATGGGGCTATCCGGCCCCTCTACTGAGCTCCTGTCTCTTTAAGACCGCTTAGGTAGAGCGCGCGTTTTTCTTCCCTTTTTTCTCCTTTCTTTTTCCTTCCCGGAGCCTGCCGCGGGCAACTTGCACGTTCCCGGCTGGGACCCTGTGCCCTCTGTCTCTCCTATCTCTGCTACACCGCAGGCCGTGTGTCGGCGCTCCCGGCGCAGACTTCAACTCCCTCCCGGCTCTGAATCCTCTCCTCCCGCCGGAGCGCTGGGGGAGAGGAGCGCTCGGTCTGCTCACGGCTCCGTACCTTACCCGCCTTGCCAAGACTCCCGCCGGAGTGCTGGGGTGCAGGGGCGCTCTGGTCTCGCTGGATCGTGTTTCTGTCCCGCCTCGCCGGGTGCCAAGTCCTCTGTCCGGAGTGTCTGGCTGCCGGAGCTCTGGGGTGGGGGAGCGCTCGGTCCCACCGGGTCGCCGCCCTGTATCCCGTCCGCCTCACCGGCTGCCAAGTTCTCACAGGTGTAGCTGTACGCTGTGCACTTTCCTGTGTATTCTGGTCTCTCTTTTAGGGATAGTTGTATTTGCTGTATTTTCGTGAATAAATATAATGTTGGGAGGAATTTTTCTGCTGTTCCGTTCACGAAGTCCATATTCCTGGAAGTCCCTGACCTATTTCTTAATGTTAAAAAGCCTTTTGAATATTAAAAAATGTGACACTTACGCTCTGTGAATACTTCCCCCCAGTTTATCATTTATTTATCTCTCGGCTCTGTTGATAGTATTTTGCTTTTGCCATGAAGAAATTTTAAATTCTTACTTAATTGGACATATCAGTCTTTTGTGATTACTGACTTGGTGTCACGCTTGAAAAGACTGCCACAATCTGGGACTATAAAAATAAATCTCCCATGTTTGTTCTAGCTCTTTTATGGCTTATTTTTAAAAATTGTAACAACTCCATCTGGGATTTATTTTGGTGTAAGTATTAAAGGAGAGATCCAATTTTACTCTTTCCCAGATGCCTGCCCCAGCGTCCCATGCATTTATGAGGTAACCCATCTTTTCTCCACTGATTTGAAATGCCCCCTTTATTTCACACTATTTCCTGAAGGTTTTTGAGTCTGTTTCTGGACTTCATTTCTTCATGTGTGTTCCCTTCATCTCTCTGCTTGTTCATATGCTGGGATCAAGTACTTTTAATTTCTGTGGCTTTACAATACATTTTAACTTCTTGCAGACATATTTTATTACTTTTTCCCCCTGGGATTTTCTTGGCTATTCTTGTGTGTTCAATTTTCCATATAAATTTTAGACTCGACTTGTCTATGTTAATTTGAATGGGGTAAGGCTTTCAATGTCTTTGTTTAAATAAGAAATCTAACAGATTTATTTACTGTGTGTGAGAGAAAAAGGAAGCCAAAGAAAAGAAGTTCACAAATGCATATACCTCTGTGGAAACAGGTGTCAAGTGAGATATTTCTGCCAGAGTCAACTGTGAGATTCACTTATAAGTCAAGTATAGAAATCAAATGAATAATCATAGTTGACTTGACTGATTATAGAAACCGGAGCAGTTTCTGTGATATTGTTCACCTTATGCACTGGGAGCTTACGCACTGTATTGGAACTTGTACATTAAGCTCCAGAAAGTTGGTAAGTGATCAAAGACAGAACAAACAAGACCAAAACAGTGTCTAGGACCTAAGTGCCCTTGCTATTGTTTCAATACCATATAAGATGTCGCGCCCCAGGAGACTGGAGACTGCCGAGGATTAAGTTTAGAGTTAGTTAATGGTTGTCTATTAAGTCCCCCACTCAGAATTCTATTGTTGTTAACTTGTATTTGCTCAATAAATACGAAGGGTGCCCTCTGAGCTCCACTCTTGAGCTGTTACGCCTTGAGTCCCCTGGCTGGTCCTTTCAGGTCTTCGATATCTCATAGTGTCACCTCCTCAGTCTGCAGGTCAGAGGCAGGGAGGGGGCCCACAGTCAACAATTCAGTAAGATGACCAGTTTGAATGATAACCTTTGGAGAAGTTAAAATTACTTTTCTCAGGCATAGCAGCAACCTTGGAAACCCAAGGGACTTGCCTACTCCCTGTTTAGGCGAACACCTGCCAAGATGGCTGCTGTCCGCTCTTCTCTGCAGCTGAAGGAATATTTCCTCCTTTTGATTTTCCTGGGATTTGTTTAACCCTAAAAGCTGGTATTCTATTCATTGGTACTCAGAGAAAGAAAGATGGGCCGAAGAGCACAAAATATATCATTGGAAAGGAAAGGGAAGAATGAAATCATTAACAAACGGAGTATGGGCTCAGAATATTTGGCATTTGGTGTAGTTCTGGAATACCAAATCACCACCACCACCACCACCACAAAACAATTAAAACTGTTGATTTTTTTTGGAAATATACTCAATTTACAGATTAATTTGAGAAGACTTGTCATCTTTACACAAGTGGGTCTAAGCACAGGAAATGTTTGCATTTAGCCCAGGCTCCCTTTTAGTCCATTTTTTATATTTTCTTTGTATGAATCTTGTACTTTTATTATACTCTTGGGTATTTTATCTTTTTGGTTCTTATTGTCAATGGAATCTTTTCTTCAGTTATATTTACAAAGTTATTGCTGTTAATACAGATTTTTGGATATCAATGTCTTTTAGTATTTCTTTTGCACCCATTCAGCTTACTGAATTACACTACTGTTGCTAATGGTTTTGCAGTTGAGTCTCTTTATATCACCAATGATGCAGTCAGTGATAATTTTTGCTTCGCCCCTCCAGATCCTGTGCCTCTTGTCTAATTGAATCAGACAGTTCTTCCAGTACAATATTAAGGGGCGATGATGGTAATGGGTGATCATGTCTTATTCTTCACTAGATTAGTGCTTCTAGGGTTTCATCATTAAGCCCAAGTCTAGTTTCTGACTTAAGATATATTTAATTTAGCATATTAGAGAGCTGTTTATCTTGTTATTTATCAGGATTTTAAAAATCAGACTGGAATTGAAACTTAGCAATACCCATCATCTATGAATGATGGATATGAAGATGAACACATTTTATTTCAATTTATTCATGTGGTAAATCACGTTAATAGATTTCCTACTATTGAACCACTCTTCTGTAATTGGCATGACTGCATCTTTTTGGGGCATTTATTCTATTGGTGCGTTACTGGATCTGTTAGCTAATGTTTATTTCACCATAAGTGGCGTTGGTCTGTCGTCTCCTTTGATCGTGGTGGCTTCACCAGGTTAGGTCATCATTGATCCACTAGCTTCATCAGAAAAATTTCGAAGTTGCCTCCCTTCTCCATCCTCTATAGCAGGTTAAAAAGAACATTCTCTAATCAATAAAGGTTTAGTAAGATTCCCTCATGAAACTGTTTGAACTAGATACTTCTCCGGGCAGATGACTTCTAGCAAGTTTTTCAGTATCTTCTAAGGTAACTAATATTTTCTGATCTAAAAAAAATCTCTTTTGGGGTCCGTTTTGATCATTAATTTTTTCCAGGATGTCATTCATTTGGTCAAGGTTTTTCAAATGTGCTTGCACAGAAGGGAGGCATCATCTCTTTGATTTTTCTCTACATCGACGGTTATTCCATTTGTAATCCTTATTTTGTATATTTGTTCTCTCTCCTTTATTAGGGTGAGTGACAGATTATCCTTTTATTTGTGTATCCATTTTACTTAAGTACTTATTTTTTTATCAAGCTACAGTGGGAAAGTGGCAGCTCCGTTGACTCCCGCCTTTCGCCGGTGTTTTTCTGCCTCCGCTCCCCAAGGCTGGAGAAGGGAACAGGAGAGCCCCAAGGGAGCAGCACGGCCTTATTTGCTCTTCTGTGGGGTGACCTGGCCGCAGGTACGGGTTTAGAGCTAATGCCTTGTCCCGTGGGAACGTTCTGTCAGCGGGGCAAGGCCGGTGCTCAACAGCGGCCCCATGTGGCAACTAGAGGCAACATCCGCGGAGGATTACTCGGGACGGCCCTTGGCTTGGCCGAGGCAGCCAGCCTACCCTCCCTACCCACGTGGACAAAGTCCCCGGGAGCCCTGGTCAACCGGGAGGCTGAAGAGAGCTAAACCCAGGATTTCCTGCTGACCAGTCAGCTGAAGGCTCAAGTAGTTGGGAGAAGAAATGAGGTGTGACGGCGTTTGCCCCTTGGAGTTGTCCTGTAATCACCTATCTTGTCCTCTTTAAAGCGGAGGTTGTGCGTGGTGAAGTGACTACCTGCAGCCCCACAGTTAGTAAGTGATCAGGCCCCAAGCTCTGAATAGAACCTGGGTCTTCCAGCTGCAAAGGCCAAGAGCTTTCCTCTGAGCCTCCCTGGACAGAGTCAGTGGCATTCAATGCTCAAAAATGCTGGAGAAGACAAAAATGAAATTAAAATGAAAAGCAAGAATGACATAGAAATTGAAGATTTTTTAAATATGCAAAACATTGTTTAAATGTCCTTAGGAAGTTTGTATTCCCTCCCTGCAAAGGCAGAAAGATCTGGAATCTGTGTCCTTGGCCAGGAGGGGTTATGAGAGTCCTTTGTCTGGAGCAGGGCAAGGAAGAATCTCGGTTGCTCGCCACTGGACTCCTGAACTGTCATTTTAAATGTCCTTTTGCATTGCAGGGTGTCAGAACTGGTTGGACATGAGCATTTATTTACTGACAATTTTTAATGCCGATTCTGGCATCCTGAGGTGCAAAGTGTTTGTTTCTTCTGCTTTTTCTGAAGTCAAGTCCACACCATTGCTCCCAATGTAGACATCTAAGCTGTCTGGCTCTTCAATGGACAAAAAGAAAGAAAGAAAGAAAAACCATGGGCCTCTGGGAAAATTCTCTTTCTAATGTCTAAGGAGAGAGGGTGTTGGGGTCCTCCCTTCCTGAACTGTAGCTCAGACAAATATTTACTGGGTGAATGGATTTCCTTGATCGCATTTAGGTCAGTATTTGTCTAGATGGAACCAGAAGGCCCAAAGAGACACACACAAGTAGAATTCTTGGCTCTTGTGTTGTGAGTCGTTCCATTTCACTGTTATGTAAGCATTCAGGAATGACGAATCATTTGCGTCATCCACACTGTATAAGAGGCAGGCAGCTGCCCAGCCCCTGTGACCATGACCCTTCCCCACCCCCAGCAGGGCCCTTTTCATTAGGTGGGACCCTGTGGCCAAGCCATGACAAAATACAGAAACCTTTTTTTTTAAATAGCATTTTTCTAAGTAAGCCTTAAACTTTAAAGAAACAACATCGTAGTATCACACGCTGCAGAAATGTGAATGCAGCAGCAGTGTGCAGTTCTGTGAAATCCCCAAACTGAGCAAACCGATGACACAGAACAGGACCAGCACCCTGGAGTCCCCTCTATGCCCCCTCCAGGCACTTAGCCTCGGCTGAAGGATGGCCATCATCCTGACTTTTAACATCATAGTTTAATGGTGGCCAACAAAGAGGGTGTCAAGGCCATGGATAAGCTTCGGAGGTGACAGACGGCAATAAAACCCACAGGGCAAGTAAGTGATTGGAAGATTCACGGGAAATTGGGTCCAGCTTGAAGGTGGCCTTCAGGGTGTGGAAGGAGAACACTTTTGGTGTCAAACATCCCACCTCTGTTACTTATTATGCTGAGTGACACTGGGTAAGTCACTTCTCTGAGAGCCTTGCCCTCTTTAAGTGGGAATAACACCCCTGCTTCTCAGGGATTGTAGAGCGGAGCCAAGCAGAGAACACCCAGCACAGGACTGCTTCCTGACCTCGTGCCCCTTTCATAGTGTGGGTGAGGCAAAGGCCATCTTATGTCACCCTTATGTCGCCCTGACTTTTCGGGAGTTTATCACTCCCCATATTCCCATGCTGCGTCCTGCTCAGCTGAATGCTGCAACCTGACTTCATGGGTGACTCACTCTCCGTGGCTGCCAGCTGCCCAGGCGTGCCTCCCTCTCCCGGGGCTCCTGGTGGTGGCCGCTGCTGGCCAGGCACCTCCACAGGGGTGGCACTTCTCCACGCTGCCCCAGGCATCCTTCCTGCCTTGCTGGGACCAGAGGATATCGGTTCCTGTTGCTCCTCCACTTTGCAGGTGAGGAAACTGTGGCTCACAGAGGGGAGGGGACTTGCCCAAGGTAACACAGCAAGGTCACAGCTGGGACCAGAGCCCTGACCTAGCCTGTCCTTGCTATTTGCCCTTTACCACCCAGGGTCTCCATTCTGCCCTTTTCATGTCACCCAGCCAGGGCTGGAAGTCCCTGTCTGCATGGCAGAGCCGTGGTCCAGCCACCCCGGAGCGAGAGACAGCAAGAGCTTGAATAGAACTTTAACAAAGATTTACATTTAATTAATGGAGTATTTATCATTGAATGTGGGGGAGGCAGCATGCACACACACACACACACACACACACACACACACACACTTAAATTTCTTTATATTCATGATGAATCTACAGTGAGAATTCTCCCCACCACTCCTGCCTCCATCTATCCAGGTCTCTCCTGCCCCAAGTAACTCCTGTGCTTGCTTTCTCGGGTATCCTGAAAGTGGCTTTTTGGCACCTATACAAGCAGAATCAATCTACATGATTTTCCCCCTTACTTTTTTACATAGAGGGTAACATGCTCTCTTTGCTGTTGTCTTTCACCGATCTTTACACATCAGGACACAAATAGCTTCTTCATTCTTTGTCATGGCTGCAGAGTATTCCATGTGTCCCTACATTTTATTATTGAAACATAACTCACATACCATGAAATTTGCCCTCTTAAAGGGTGTAACTCAATGGCTTTTAGAGATCTCCAACCAGCACCACAATTAGTTGTAGAACATTTTTGCCAGCCCCCCAAAACCCCATACCCCTTAGTTATCACTCCCAACTCCCAACCCCAACCCTGGGCAACCACTAATCTCCTGTCTTTGTGGATTTGTCTGTTTTCGACGTTTCATGTAAATGGAATCACCCTTTGTAACCGGCTTCCTTCACTTGGCAGTGTTTTCACTGTTCATCCATCCTGAGGGATGCCTCATTACTTCATTCCTTTTTATTGACAAAGAATATTACATTGTATGGATAGGCCACACTTTATTTCTCTTTTCCTCAGTGGATAGGCATTTGGATGGTTTCCACTTTTGAACAATTATGAATGATGCTGCCATGAACATGGATGTATGTTTCCATTCCTCTTGGGTATATACCCAGGAGTGAAATTGCTGGATCACATGGCCCATTTTATAATTTACTTTTCTAGACCCCCACTGATGGAATTTTGATCAAATTGCATCTTAAGAGTCAACCGCCCTCTTGACAGGTCATTGTTTTATTGGTGAAGATGCAGAAGAAGTCAGGCTGGAAACAATGGCCACATTGAAGAACCTGCCGAAGTCTCAGAACCTTTTTTCCCTGCGTTTCCTTCTCCCCCAGAATCTTATTGTAGCACTTTCCGGTTAAATCTGCTTCCATTCCAATGCAGGCTGTGACTCAGGGGTGTGGGAGAGAGGACCACCACTCCTCACAGCCTGGCCCATGAGCTCATGGCCTACCGATCCCTGAGAGGGACCCTAGGCCCCTCAGCTGTGTCCTGCACCTGCCCCTTCCTGTCTGAGCTTCCTCATCCGGGAGACGGTCCAGGAGGAAGCTGGTGACTTGACCTTGGAGTTTCCCGGACCTCTGGCACCTTACCATCTGTCACACCTGCAACAGGTGCAGAGCAGGGAATTCAGGAAGCAGCCAGGCTATAAGCAGGTTAGCCAGCCTCAGGAGAGCCTCCCGCCACGGCAGGTCTGGACGGGACCTGGGAGGGCTGGAGGCTCCTTGGTACCAGCATGTTTTTAAACATTCTTCTACTGTAGCTGTTCTCAACAAGCCTAAGCCAGGAAGTGCTTTTTATTCTGAGACAAGAACTCAGGTTGATTTCAATCCTCTGATTAATCGAATGAGAGAAAATGAGTCCAGTTCCTCCCTGCTAGGTTTCTATTTGGTCCTGCTCAAAAATCTTTGGGTATCACGTTACTGCCTGCTCGGAGCCTCAGAGGAACCTGACTTCGGTAGGACTGTGATCCTTTGCAAGGAGAAGAAGTTCCTTCTATCTTCAGTTTCCACGGCAGCTGCTTAAACTCACCTTCCCAATAATCAAGAGAAAGACCAGCCTCTGGAATGTGAATATTCTGCTACAGTGCAGGGATGCGCCGTTCTAGAATTACATATTCCACAGCAGAAAGTACAGGTGCAAAACGGCACGACAGTCTCTTCTATGGGATCTGCTTATCCATTAAGATACAACCTGACTTCCTCTTATTTTTTTTGAGAAAGAAAGGTAAGAACAGGGTTATCAGTAATTCATTAACATAGCGAACTTCTTTCATGTGGCCAATGGAATGGCTTTAAAATAATTTAATGTTTTGTAGTTCTTGTTGGGTATATTTTATATGTATTCCAACATATCACATCATCATATAACAATTTATAGAAAGGTCTATGAGTTTATACATGTGTTCTGAGTTTAAACAAGTTTTATTCTTCTAATTAACTTTTATGATGCTCTTGTTGATATATTTTAAATAATTACGGGAACTTTTTCTCCTTACATGCTTTAAATTCTCAAACCATTCCACCAACAGTGGTGTAACATTCCTGATCATTTTATTGTTTCTTATGAGTGACCTGTAATCTGGGCTTTGTCACATGTGGTTTGTAGAGCTATTCTTAAATGTTTTCTCCCTTCATCTGAAAGATTATTCACCCATACTGCCAACTACTGTAATAAAATATACCAGCTTTCTGAATTTTGCATTAGCAAAATGAATCAGCAGCAGATACCAAAATAAAAGCACTTACAGAGCACCTTGGTCTACCTAACAGGCCATGGGACTTATGCTATGACACGTCTGAACACATCTGTGTTCATATAGAGCAAGAAAGGAAGGTTTGAACCAGAAAAGCTCAACTGGAAAATGTCTCCCAGTTTGGCTTCCCTGGCATTCATCATTTCATTTGCCCTGGCTCTCCCAGGAGAGAAAACAGTTTTGAACTAAACAGCAAGTAAGATCTTGATCGCCTGGTCTTGGGAGGGCACAGAGCATCTTAACCCAGGGGGCACTGCACCAAGAAGACTAGAAAAGTGCTCATTTGTACCCTTTCATTTTTAAATTAGTTTCTTTTTCAAAATAAATACACATACGTTACAAAAGGTACAAAAGGTCATCAGTGAAAAGTGCATCTCCTTTCCCTGATTTTCCTCCCCCTGGGCAACCACAGGTACTAATTTCTTGTGTCTTCTCCCAGAGATACTTTATGCATACATGACCTTCAAGCAAATACCAGATCTCCTCCCTTTATTTGCTTGCATACCACATCATGGTTAGCTTATTTTTCCATTTATTAATATTTAGTACCCAGAAAACTCTTTATTATGACTTTTTCATTATGAGCACTTTTATGGCTGTGTAGTATTCCACTTCGTGAGGGTTCCAGAATGTGATCTTAGAGTTTTAATCTGCACTTTTCTTATTACAAGTGACCTTGAGAGGCTTTTTTTAAGTTCAAGATTCATTTCTTTGTCTATGACCTAATTGTCCTTATTCTTTGCATATTTTTCTTTTGAGGTGTTAGACTTTTCTTATACAATTGAAGACTATTAAGAAATGTAGTGATAAAATTGCAATATTTCTCCATTTTGGCATTTGTCTTTGGTACACAATCACTTTAATATTTTCTGTGTAGTTGAAAAGGGAAAACATGTTTTCTTTCTTCTTTTCTCCCTCTGAATTGTTGTGTTATGCTTAAAAAGGGATATCCCACTCTGAGATGATAAAGGAAAAAATTTGCCATGCTTTTTCCAGCATTTAAATTCTTTTTTTAATGTTAAAAATCTTTGATTTATCTGAACTGTTTTCGGACACAAGGTCGAAGATGTGTGGATTCAATGTTATATTACTACAGTGCCACTTACTGAATAATTCAACTTTTCCCTACTCATCAGAAATGCCTCTTTATTATGTACCAAATTATAATTCCTAGCCTATTAATAGTGGTTTTCCTCTGTTTCATTGGTCTGCCTATCTATGTATCAGTATTATATCATGCTGTTTTCACTCTTGTGGTTTTAGGGGAGATTTAGGGAGAGTTGTACCTGGTTCTGAAGAAACCCTCATGTCCTTTGCAAAGCCTAGTAAGCCACGGCTGGGCTGTGGGCAAATAAAGCGTTCATTCATTCCCAAAAATGTAAGCTGTGTTTCTGGCTAGCTAGTTTTAAATTTTTGGCTAGGCTGATTTCCACTCATCACTTTTTTTTGTTTTCATATTTTTCCTAATTAGTCATGACAGTTGATTTTTCAATATGCAGTTTGTTTCACAAAGAAATCATGATAGTGTTACTGCGATTATGTTAGCTGTGTAGATTAAAACAATTGAGATCTGTGTGATGTTGCATCTCTTACTCAGCAGCTCAGTGTTTTGAACTCTTGCTTTTTTTTACAAATACGTTGACATATATATTGCTAGGTTCCTGCCCATTCAATAGAGAAAGCCTCTTTAAGAAACCCCTGTTTCCCACTGCTGTGAGGGTCATCCTGTTACTTGGCTTTGCCAGGCAGCCCTCAGCCCAGGAGCTGGGTCTCATAGGGACCTCTTTCCCAGTACTCAAGTGGACTCAGGGAGCCCCCAACCAGACCCAGGCCAGCACTGTCCTGGGGCACCTGCTGAGGGACCACATGGAGGGGAGGAACAGCACCGGGGCCGCCAGGGCCCTGAACTTCCCAGATGGGGCCAGCGCCGCCTGGTACGTCCTCCCCATCACTGGCTTCTATGGAGTGATTTTTCTCTTCCAGTTGGGCAGCAACATCCTTAGAAAGAACAGTAAGTCCTTGGAAGATATTTATTACCTAAATTTCACCTCCAAACTCAAAAAGAAAGGTCTCCAGAGCAAAGCAGGCAAATGCTGTGCACTGACCATTAGCAACAGAACTGTCCTGCAGCCCAGCCAGGCCAGCCGGGGGCCACAGCACGGCACCAGCGGGCACCAAGCCGAAATGCAAGGGATCCCTTGAAAGGCACAGCCGGCAGACTTCCCTAGAAGAGGCCCAACCTTTGTGCCGGGGTCGGGGAGAGGCTTTGGGTTTATGTGGAACCTTGAGAACTTCTGGTCACACACGCCGGCCCACGGGCATGTGACTAAAAACCAGCGGCCGGCTTCCTTCGCAGGCTCTGTGGCACTTTGAAACAAGAGAGTAGGGGCCGCAGCTTCCAGCCATACTCACCCTTCACTGGAAAGCTTGTGCTGCAGGAAGGGGCGTGGAGCTTCCAGTGTGAGAGAATTAGGAGACTCCTGAGGGCATACGTGAAGGTGGCCTCTTGTCATGGAAAGAAGCCGGAATGTGGAGTCAAATGCCCTGGATTAAAATTCAACTTCTAGGGGGCGCCGTGAACTCTGAGTGGCTTGTGGCTCACCTGGAACACATGGGGGTTGGGGGATAGGTCCCAGTGGGCCATTCATTCTGACTCGAATACAGAAGCAAAGTTGTTAATATCAGAAGTTCTTCATTTTCATTGAGAGAGCGCAGCTCATTTAAAAAAAGCATTCGTTTTGGAGTCAGAAGCACCAGACTCTAGTCTGGGTTTGAGTGTTGACTATTTTGGTGTCCTTGAACCACCGCGTCACCTCCTGGACCTGTTTTCACATGCACAGAATGAGGGTCATGATGCCTGTTCTGCTAGTCTTGCGAAGTCCGGAAGAGTGAATGAGATCATGCATATGAATATATTTTAAAAAGTAAAATAAATATGTAAATATAAGCCTTGTGGTGGTGGTGGTGACGCTGGTCGGTGCTGATGGTGGTGTTAGCGGTGGCAGGGGTGGTAAAACTACTGTGGAACAGGAAACAACTAGCCCCTGGCAATGAGGCTGTGGGCAATGGCTGAATGACCTTGTTGTACAGGAGAATCCATCTGCATAACAGCCGATGACCTGTGTTCCCAATCAAATCCGTAAGATTCAAGCTTTACATGTACACAGAACAGTCACTTTTAGGTTTTGTTACATTAGACATTGTATGATTCACTCAAATGTTTTACACATATCTGTTACTTCTATACTTGTCTCTGTTTAAAAAAGAAGTAAGACCTTGCCTAGGTGACTGATTTGGAGAGACTGTGATTAGCTGAATTTCTGTAAGTGGCTTTAAGCAAGTAAAAAGAAACACTGTATTTTGTACCAATATCTATGAAGTTCATCCAATTTGGCTTGTAGAGATGTTCCCTGAACAGAAATGCAACATTTTTTTTCCCTCTGCCTGCAATCAGCCCCACAATTTCATAAAGGTCAGAATTAAACCTCAAACTTTTGTTTTTGGATGGTGAGATAGATTTCCAAGTACTTTTCTTTCTTTCTTTTTTTTTTCATATTGTCCATGTCGTCATCTCACAGGTTCTCCAACAAAAATGTTGATTTGTTTAAATAGTTAGGGCCAGACTTCATCCATATATTTAAGATGCTCATAGGGCAGGACAACACAGAAGATACTAATATAGACAAAAATGTAATCCACAGTGAATAGGAATGTAGAATGCGTTAAATGGGAGTGAAAGAACTTAAGTGAATTTAAAGATAGAAGCCTCTCCTGGAGGGGTTAACCCAACAGACCCTAATTTGCATTTGGGGAGCCACACGGCTCTAAGGAAGCGGAAACTCCTCCCGTTTCGAGGGCAGAATAAGAGACCTAGGAGGACTCAATCAGCGCATTCTATCTCCTGCTTCCCTTATTGGGTCCAAAATGGACCCAACCTAACTAAGTTGACCAATCAGAATGAGCAGAGAGACTTTAACAGGGAATTCTAGGACACGAAATTTCTCTCTTGCTCAGGATAGTGTTAAACACAGATCTGAGCCTGGAATTGTTAGAGCATTTTTGCCAACATGGAAAAAGCCAATGTGAGGGCAAATGCCAACATAGGAGAGCTGAGAAAATTATAGAAACCAGAGTCCTGATCAAACTGTGCCCGCAGCCTGAATTTTCCACTGAACTGTTTTAGTTTGTGAGTCAATGAATTCCTTTATTAAGTCCATTGGCGATAGGTTTTCTGTCCCCCTCAACCAAAAATATCCTGAATAATAATACCACTGGATAAAAACTTCTTGAACAAAGCAGGCCTTCAAGTGAAATTTGAAAAGAGAAGCACTATGATATGGTATGTTGAGATTATTTTTTTCATCAAGATTTTGGTATCTACTAGACTGTTTTACGTATAGGGGAAAACATAGATTCAGTATGCTTCTTATGTCAGTGCGGTGATCTTTGTAAGATTTCTCATTGCTTGACCTCTCAAAGAGCCTTCAATGAGATTCTGTTCCATTTAACCCCCACCCCTGACTCCGTCAGCAAACCGCCACGGAAAACTCAAGGTGGGCTTGTCATGTCAGACATGTGGTCAGACACTGGCTTCAGAGATATTTCCTGAAGAACCAAAGCCACCATCTTCCCATTGACACCCAGACACAGTTACATGAGATCCCAGGACATTTTTCCCAGGCTGTGTAGCTGTTGCTTGAGCCAAATTCACCTACTTTCCGCAGAGCTGGTGCAAGAGTTTGCATGGGAGATGTGTTAGGGTAGGGACTGTATATGTGTAGGCTCCAAGACTGGTGGGGACAAATATGGATATTTTGTACTACTCCCTTAAATCTAAAATGTTCAGGCTCAGAGCACTCAGCCACTGTCCCGGTAAAGCCCAAGTAGTTGGACTAGCAGGGAAGGTGCCGGCCCCACAGTGTCTGTGTTCAGTTCCGAGAGTGGGGAAGAGATTTGCACGTCCCATCACCCCTACTGGAAACAGGGACAGAGCAGGCTGATTCCCAACATTCTGGACACTTTCCTTCCTTTTCCCTATAGAAGTTTCTCCCAAGATTAGGGGGTCAAGTCAGATAAAGGCCTTCCTCTGAAATGGTAATTATTTAAAAATCAATGCCACATGGATCCAGTTAGCCATTTCCAGAAATGGTTCCTCTGGGGATTTGTAGCTGACGGTACCAGGATTTGTACCAAACCAAATCTAGGTTACCACAGCTTTCCTGGGTAGATTGGAGCACATCTATTCTAAATAAAATTCTAACCAGCTGCATTATCATTTGTGTGGCATGATATAATTATCAGAACATTTTTAAAAAGGATTTTTTATTTAGAGACTAAACACTTGTTCATGTTTACACAGCTCTTCCTAGAGTGGCAGGTGGCTCTGAATTTCATGACTGAGCTTGATCGGTCTGACTTCCACTGGAGCAGAAGAGTGTCAACTCACTCTTCAATTAGAGTGAGACTTCTTCTCCTGGAGAAAAATAGAAACCAACTCTAACTGAAGCAAAAAAAAAGAGAGAGAGAGAGAGGATTTATGGGAAGGCAACCGTGGAAGCTCCCAGAATCAAAAGGACAGCACCTTGTTCAGGCCCCAGGAAGGAGAGACGAGGATGATGGCTTAGCCCGCAGCTGCCTCTCTGTGCCTCTGCTGGTTTCAAACGTCAGAGAAGCGTGTTGCACTGGTTCAGGTATGGCAGGTGTCCACCCCTTGGGCCAGTCACTGAGGGCGGCCCAGGCCGGGGAGAGCTCTGGGTGAGGCCGAGGCACGCACCCCCTTACGTGACCTGATAGCACGGAAGTCTATGAAGAAAACACCAATAAAGGAAAGTGCTGCTCATGTATCACCCTCGGGGAAACCTTCTTGACCCCTAAGGTGTAACTGGTTGTTCCTCCAGGGCTGAGTGCAAACACTCAGATGGATCAAAGAGAAGTTTTTATTTAACAGAATCTCTCCAAGGATGGGAACTGCATTCGTTTGCCAAGGGTTTGGTACAGGAAGTGAGACCCCCAAGGGCTCATGAATGTGGGTGGAACTGTTCAACAGGAGACACAGAGAATTTGCTTCTCTAGTGAAGGAGAAAAGCAAGAGGGAGGAGGATTGGTTTAGGGACCCAGCGGGACGGCAGGATACAGGGAAGAATATCTTTCCAATGACTTGCCCACCACCGCTCCCACTGGCCCTGATCTACAAGCTTATGAAAGGCATGAAATACATGCTTGCAGTGAGTAGTCTGGGAAACAGCACAGGGACACAGTGATGGGTCCAGCTGGATGCTGGTGGGAATAAAGCAGCAGGCAGACATGGGATGCTGGGGACTTAAAAGTGCTTTAGGCTGATTCAAGTTTAGTGTTCAGTCAGTTTCAGCTAAACTATCAAGAAGTAACAAAAGTCCTGGGGAGGCCTCTCTCAGATTTAACCGAAGCTCTGTAGAGGGGGTGCAGGGAAGAGGGAAGGCTGGAGGTGGGTGCGAGCCGGAGGCTCCTGGACCAGGTCCTCTATTAGCTCACTCATCACATCACACTGTAAATATGGGTTTTCAGTCTGTTTCCCCCACTGACCCATGAGAGCATTATTTTAAGAATAAGGACAGAATCTTATCAAGTTCTACCCATTCCTTGGAAACCACACAATAAACATTTGCTGGATGCATGAATGGTGCACATACTAGTGTGTCAGCTTAGTTACTCACAGTAGGGGCTATTTCACTTGAAACAGTAGGTCCCAACGATGTTCACGCAGCACTTTTTCTGATGGAAATGCCCAGTCCTCAGACAAAACACAAGGAGCGTGGAATTTGAACAAAGCGTTTGGTTGTTCTGAAGGTCTGCTTCCACAAGCAAAGGTCGTGGGATTATGATTGTTTAGGATCTCTCTCTGTGTTTACAAAGTCCATTTATCTTTCTGTCTCATTTCAGTCCTCAGAACAACCATGGGGGTGGGCAAGCTTCCGGCCCTGGTCCCGGCAGCTCCCTCTCCACCCATATGCCCAGCACATCTGTCGGTCCTCAAACCAGCACAGACATCATTCCCTCCAGGAGCTATCTCCCTTCTCCCAGCCTCCTACAGATGTGATAAACAAACAAACAAACAAAGCAGTACTTATTTAAAAATAATGAAAGTTAAAATTAAGGATCTGGTATGTACCAGGCACGAAGTGCCCTACCTGGGTTACTGAACTGCCTGCTGCCCGCCCGCCCTCTGCACCCCCAGGCTCTACGCTGCCCCTGCGGTAACACTGCTGCACGAACCGCAGGAACTACAAACACGGGGTAGGGACATCGAGACGTTTGGCGAGAAGCAGAGTTTATCAGTGCCGCCACGGTCAGCGGATTCCTATCCAAAGGCTGAGCCCCGAGCGCAGCAGGGCCATGCCTTTTATACATTCACTGCAAGGATAAGGGGGAGTCAGCACCCAGGAAACGTTGCAGTGGGAGCTATTAGGTCACTATAGGTGTGGCCAGGATGCTAGTTATATTTTAACTTATCTCTGTAAAGGTTACCCGGACACCCTACTATAAACTAATGCGCCTCCATGACTGGGATCAACACACTGCCCCATAGCACTGGGTCCGCAGGGGGGGGGCGGGGGCCGGGGCGGGGCGGGAGGTGCATGGTTACTTTGTTTCAACCTCACGCACGGTGTGATTCTTCTACATTCTTGAAGCCTCAACAAAAACTTTGTCTCCCTGGCTTCCTGCCACAACACCCCCTCATAAATGAAGCTGGGCACAGACCACTGTCATTCGAACCGAGGCAGTTTCTGAAGGACTTCTACATTACGATAAGGAAGAATCTGTAAAGATGGGAAGAGAACTCTGAAGCGTATCCTAGGGCTGAAGGGGAGCACGCAGGGAAGGACAGACTTGGAAGGGGCCCCTTCCCCAGGGCTAGAGCTCTGGAGGAGTCGGAGGCGGCCTGGTTGCAGATGCTGGGTGGAGAAGTTCCCTGGGCTGCCCAGGCCTGAGCTGGGCCACAGTCTCCAGGCGCAGGAACGGTTTCCCAGGGCCCAGGAGATCCAAGGCCGGTGGGCGGGGCCCAGGGAGAACTGGGGGCGGGGGTGGGGCATGTGCACCGCGCCTGTGGCGGAGGAAAGCCATGCAGGACAGAGGGCCAGCCGAGGCGAGCTAGCAGCTGGCAGGTAGGGGCCGGGCACTGGCAGTGTTCCTTGGGCTGAATGTGTGAGTACCCCCACCCCCACCCCCGTGCGCGTGTTCTCATCCCTAATGGAATGGTATTTGTAAGTGAGACCTTTGGGACGTATTAGGTGGGCATTAGTGTCCTTATCAGAGGAAAGACACCGCGCCCTCTCTGCCCTGTGAAGGCACGGCGGGAAGGCAGCAGATCAGACAGGAGTCTGCCCCACCTTGATCTGGGACTTCCAGCCTCCAGAACTGTGAGGTATAAAACATGTGCTGTTTGAGCCCCACGCTAGTGTTCTGCTCTGGTACCCAGAGCTGAGACTCAGTGCTGAAGCAAAAACAGCACTGGATGCCTGTTAAGGTGGCGAGACCGTGTATTCAGACACCTGCAGGAGGGAAGGGAGCCTGAGGTGGGGACCACACTCCACTCCAAGGGATACAAAAGAGACTGATGTTTCTATAGGGAGAACAGATCAGGGACAAAAAGGGACCAGGGGTGATGTGGAAGTGGAAGATTCCAGAAAGGGGTACGTGGGGAAAACAGTTTGGCAAGGTGGGTTGTACACCGTGTGTATACTGTGAGACGGTGTACATTGTGGGGTCTGGCAGCACCGTGTTTTCCTAAGCAAAGACAGCATGGGGCTGGGGTCACCGTTAAGGCCACGGACCGGTGCTGGCGGAAGCCAGGCCAAAGTTTGTCCATTCTCTCAGCGTGGTGTTTGGGTGAGTCCCTCATGCCCTGTGGAGCTCAGAGTTCACAGGCGCCCTCTCACCGGCCGGTGGCACTTGGCCAGGCCTGGGTGCTGTCCTTGTCCAGCAGGCATATGGGGCATGGGGCATTGGAGCCTGCCAGCTTACAGGGCACCGCACACCCTGGGGTGTGTAGTCTGCATCAGGAGGCCTCACGGGGATGGGGGTGTCCCGCCTTCCCCTGCACCTGCCCATCAGCCTTGGCTCTCCTGGGCCCTGGGAACCTCCTCCTCTGCCCAGAGGCTGTGGCCCAGCTCAGGCCTGGGCAGCCCCTCGAACTTGGTGTCCACCCAGCAGCTGCAACCAGGCCTCCTCTGATGAGGTTTGAACCCCAGGCCTGGGGAGGGGATCTCTCCCAAGTTTGTCCCTCCCTGGGCATGTCCCCTCAGCCCTGGGGCACCCTTGGAGATCTCTTTACATCTTTATAGCTGCTTCTCTATTGGTTAGTAATTCTTTACATGAAACCAGACATCTGCTGGGTATTGTGTGGCTTCTGTCTCCTAACTGCACCCAAAGTGATATGAGGTCTGAGCAGAAAGATGAATGTTCACGGCCAAGCAAGCTTGAGCAGTGGGGGGTGAAATGCAGTTCAGCAGGCTTCCGGACCCCGAGGTTACTGGGAGCCTTTCATATAATCCACACGTTAACCAGACAACGGCCACCACTCTCACGGAGGAGTAATGCTCGTTTGGGATGCACTCCACTACAATCAAACATTAGTCATAGAAACGAGAGGCAGAGGCTGCTTGTGAGGCTTTCACTTCTATTTCATTTACTGTAACTCTAGTTAAATTAACCAAGAAGCCAATATGTACTCACCACCGACTTTGTGTGTGCCACTTGCCACATAAAGCCTAAGGCAGCTTCCCTTCAGGGGCTAAGGGTCTGGAGGCAAATTAGCAGATTACACAAGGTTTACTGCAAATGCAAATGTAGGCAAGAGAGGCCATAGGACAGTACACAATTAACTATAAAATGGGTGATGTGAGAGGTCAGAGGTCAGGAAGGATACAAGCCACATGCTTAGCTGCATTGAGAATGCTTCCCAAGGGAGACTTACAGCCCACTCTTTCCTTCCCTCCCTCTCCTCTCTGCTCTTCACCCCGTCTTTGTGCAGCACCCCCCTCACCCCCCCAGCAGCACAGTACAGTAGCACAGTGCACATAGTTTCATCTGGAGGCCATGTGACTCTCCAGAATTTTCTAAGGGCATCGTGAGCTGGTTTTGCTCACAACCCTTCTGACACCAAATGTGCAGGTTTTGCACACCATCAGCCAGTTCTCCAACTCTCCAGACCAACTGAGTGTCCTACAAGTCAACCCCGTTCTGACACTAACTGCCCAGAGTCAGCTCAGACCCCACAGGCTAGGGGCCTGCCCCCACAGCCGACGCCAGTCTCAAGTCCCAGGTTGTCACCTCCACTTCTGACCAACCAGCTATAAACTGGGGGTTCCCACAACCCCCTCCTCAGATTTGACAAGTTGCTAGAGTAGCTCACAGAAGTCAGGAAAACACTTTACCTCCTGGATTACTGATTTGCCACAAAGGACACAACCCAGGGAGGGGTACGAGGCTTCCATACCCTCCCCAGGAGCACCACCCTCCCAGCACCACCATGTGCTCAACTCTGAAGCTTCTTGACCCCATTTTTTGGGAGTTTTTGTGGAGGCCTCATTATGTAGGCATGATTGATTGAATCATTGTCAGTCGTGATTAGCTCCATTTCCAGCCTCTCTCCCCTCCCTGCGGTCTGGTTCCTCTGGCAGCCAGCCCCATCCTGCAACTAGCTAGAGACCCAAAAAGAGTCACCTTATTAGCATAATTCTTCATTTCAATCAGGTATGGTTGAAAGGGGCTTCTTATGAGTAATAAAAGATGTTCCTATCTCAGGAAAGTCCAAGGTTTTAGAAGTTCTGTGCTAGGAACTGGCCAAATATGGGTGTGCAACAGCCCAGGCACTGTGCTAGGACTCGCGATACAGAGCAACCCAGTTTCCTGGAGAAGACGGGAGTGTCAAGGGGCCGCCACAGTGCAGGGAGGTGAGAGCAGAGCTGGAGGAGAGCCAGGGTCTTGCGGGAGTGGGGAGGGGGCAGGTAGCCCCGGCCAGCAATAGTGCGGCGGAGGGGTGGTGGTAGGGAGGGTTCCAGGATGACTGCCCGTCCGGGACCTGGCACGCAGTAACCACCTCCCACGGAGGGGGCCGTTCACCTGATCACTTTCAGAAGGGCTCATGGCCTGTCTTAGGTTCCGCATAGCATGTGGACATCCCCCCAAATTAGACCCCTCCTCCCAGAACTTGTGGGGTGACCATACCAATGCGTGACAGGAAACCCTCCCACAGGCTAGGAACTGAGCTCTTCGTCAGAAAAGCACACACAGTGGGTTGGTTTCAGGACAATATGCTAAACTGTAGCTGAAAACAATCGATGGGGAAACCCCAGGTCAGGGCAGAAAAAGAGATTTATGTCATCCGCCATCAGCATTAGTGATACAGTTCCACACACAGCAACGTTTGATGAAGTGAAACCGACAAGCAGGATTATGTTGGTGAGTCGCCAATAAAAGTTGTAACTGTCAAATTAAGCCACATCATTTCAACGACCCGGATTTCTGTGTTGCTTTCCTGTGCCTACAAATCCTGGAGTTCTTTGGGGAGTACGTTATTGTCACCGTGATTTGCCAGAGAGATGCTGAGCTGCCTGCCCCCAGGCGTGGTCTTTCTGGGTAGTTTGAAACCCTGATTACCTTGTGCCTTGTGCCCTAAGATGCCACGAGGGCCCAGAACAGCGCCGTCACCCGTATTTCCCTATTAGTACAAGTGCAGCAGGAAGCCGTCTCCAAACAGGCAGGGCCCTTCACCCCACACCCCCTGCCTTGCAAACTCACTTAACACAGAGTTATATTAGGAAGTTTAATTAGCATAAAACAAGTGGGGGTCCCTGCTGGAGCCCAAGCTCTGTCTCCTGCCAGGGTCAGATGTGTCTGAACAAGTGCTGGCAAGGCTTTTTGCACAAAGATCAGAGGACAAGTCTGCTCCTAAAGGCAGAGAGATGTGGGGAAGTAAGTTTGGCCCTCTCTTGGAGCCTGAGTGCCCAGAAGTCCAAGAAAGAATCCTGAGATTCATGGGGGGCTGCTTACCTTGCAAGCGCACCCCTAACCATGCAATGAGTAGGGAATGTGCTAATTGGCTTAGGTCTGGAGCAGGAGTTGGCATGGCTCCCTCAAAGGGAGCCTGAGCTCCAGGACAGAGAGGTGAACACCTGAACCAAACTCATGGTACTGTCAGGAATGGGGTAGGGAAAATGGGAGAAGGTGTGCAACCGTATGTCCATTAAAGGTACGTTGCAAAGAAAGAAAACTCAGATCTAACGAGCACTACCAGCCATAGGGGTTTTAACATCTTAATATATGCCCAGGTGATCCCCTTATAGATTCCATGATGTGTGGACTATAAGAGAATTAAGTTCAGAAAGGTTAAGAAATCTGAACATTGTCACACAGCTAGCAAAGAGATTCAAAGCTAAGTCTACTAGATTTCAAAGTCCGTGTGATTTCCATGAAGTCTTTGTCCAAAATACACCTTTATTTTCGTTCAAGGTAAGGAATGGGAAGGCTACTAATTTGGACTAGGTTTCTTTCTTTCTCATGCCACATGTGCTTCACAGGTCAGCTGGGGCTCTGCCCCAGGTCACGTCTGTCCTTGCTCTGAGACCCAGGTTTCGGGAGCAGCTGCTCTCTGGAACATTGCTGGTGTCAGTGCTGACGGGAAGAGCTCTGGAGGGCCTCCCTTGGACAATTCAGGGTTCCAGACTGGAAGGGACACCCATCACCTCCATCTGATATTCAAGCTAGAATTAGCCCATAGATATGCCAACCTCAAGGGGCTAGGAAGTGCCGACCTACCTACCATGTGTCTGAAGGCCAACGGCCAAAAATCCAGGGGAGTGCTATGAACGGCTGCCACAGAGTTGAAACAGATACAAGGTTCTCACACCATAGGCTGAACGCTTGTGTCCTCCCCAAATTCATATGTTGAAAATCCTAACCGGCACTGTGATGTGCTGGGCGGTGGGGACTTGGGGAAGTAATCAGGTCATAGGGTGGAGTGCTCATGGTGGGCCGGGAGCCCTGCGAGAAGACACACGGCGCGTGCCTCCTCTCCCTGCTCTTCCCCATGGTGAGGACACGAGGAGAAGACGGTCGCCTGCAAACCACAGGTCCTCAGCACACCCTGAATCTCCTGGCGCTTTGACCTTGGACTTCCCAGCCTCCAGAGTGGTGAGAAATCAGTGATTGTGGTGTAAGCCACCCAGTCCGGGGTAAGTTGCCGCAGCGGCCCACACAGACTAAGTCCCCATGTCCCCTGGGGGTCCCTCAGGCCACCTCAGCAAGCAAGAAGCCCCATTCCCTTCCCTACTTTCTCTCTCAGTTTTATAAAACTCAAGTGTTTCTATATTAAAGAACGCACGTATATATTTATGGGAAGGAAGAATACTGTTCCTTTCAAAACGAACCCTGAGATCCTTGCAGCTCTAGCATTTGGCACCCACAGTTCCCCTGTTAAACCTTGTTCTAAGACGGTGGTCCTCCCCTTGGCTTTGCCTTAAAATCCTGTAGAAGCTTCTAAAAATCTTGATGATGCTCAGGCCGCGCCCCAGACAGAGCTACCAGAGCTTGGGGCCCACACAGAAGCCGCTCTGGAGCTCCCCTGACTATGCCTCCATGTGCCCGGCTGAGGGCTGCTGTTCCAGGCAGACCCCGGAGCAGGCCTGAAACTCCGAGGGCTGCTTCTCGCCTCCCTAGTGAGGGCCGCAGGACCAGCCGGCGGTGGGAGTTTTGCCTCAGCCGAAGGAGGCAAGAGGGAGCTGAGCAAGGGCAAAGGGGGTCAGTAATGGCCTGGTTCACGGTGTGGCTCCTTCCCGGGGCGGAGAGCTGCGGCCCCAGGGGCAGTGCGCGGGGGGTGGGGGAGGCCCTGCGGGGAGCCTGAGGAAGGTCTCTGAGAAAACAGAATGCACATCTGGAGCTGGGTGCCCTCCAACCCATCCCAGTGTGCACATTTCACACATGCACATGTGCTCACACTCACACATTTTCACACCCTTAGAAACACACATATTCTCACACACATTCCACACACGTACACACACACACAAACACACTCTCATATAAATACATCCCCATACATACACATTCACACACATCTTTCTAATTCCACAAGAAAAAGTGAGATCAAATTTTAGAGAGAATGAACCTCAGCCCTTGCAGGTCCAATCTGCTCATTTTATGAGGGAAAGAAAGTCTGGAGAGGGTCAAAGAATGGGAACGCCTGGCCTGGTACCTGTCCCCTCTCCTTAGTTCTAGAAAGTCTATTAAGATTTGTTTTGAGGAGCCTCTTGTAGAAAAGGAGCTAATGGGGGATTCTTCACTTGGTTGACAAACACTGGAGAGAGGGTGCCTTCCCCTGTCCTCCCAGGAAACCTGTCTGGAAAGTGGGGCAATAATCGTCCCAAGTTCACGGGCCGCAGTGAGGATGAACTTGGATGCTTTGTGCAGAGGGGCCAGCGCTGTGCCCAGCACCAAGTGCTCAGGCACAGGATTGTCTCCCCCAGCCGCTGACAGAGCAGGGACGTGTGACCTCACATGCCAGACACGTTTTGCTGGGCTCTCCTGCTGTGTGCCGTGAGATTGTGCTAATCCTGCAGAGGACGAAGGAGGACGGGCCACCCAGGGGAAAGAATAGGGCAGAGCTGTCCCCCAGCCTAGGGTTGAACAGAGGGTCTTGGCTGGGTGATCTCGGGGTCCTCGGCTCACTCACTCTTGGTCCCCCTGAAGGTGACAGGCCTCCTTTGTGTCTTTGGGGCACACCTTGGTGGGCCAAATCCTGGCCTAGACGTTCTCAGCGCCTGCAAGGCTCCAGTGCCACAAGGGGCCACAGGAATTGGATCTGGGCACTTGCACAGGTTCCCAGTGAGCCACGTGGAAGAGTGACCTCTGTGCCCTGCCAGCCCTCTGCCTTGAGAGTGGGATAAGGAGCCCCAACAATGCCTGAGTCTAGTGGGATCAGTTGAAATAAACGTCGTACTTCCCGTGCAACTGAGTGTGTGGAATAAGATCAACTAACACTTACACACATACATCTGTTGACATGTGTGGCAACTGTTTTAGTCTGAAGTTTGTGTGTGTGTGTGTGTGTGCGTGCATGCGTGCAACCACTTTCCAAGTGTTCTGTTTTTTTATAACAAGCATGATTCATGCCAGGTGAAAGTCCACAGAACCACAGCCATACTCCACTGAGTTTAGGGCCCTTCTATCCTGCTTCTTCCGGGTTCAAGTTATGATTTCTGTCTTTCAGTCCAACCAACCTGATCTCCTAATTACACGAAATTAACTTAAATGAACTAATTATGTTCCACTGTTCTACCTTAGACTACCAGTTACCAGGGCAGAAGAAAGACATACAGAAGTATTTGCTAGAAAAGCAGATAGTAGTTACTTTTAGGGCCAAGGGAGAAGGTTGTGATTAGGGAGGGATGAAGGGCTGCTTCTGGAGCTGGCCAGGATCTAGCTCCTCCTATCCTGGGCAGTAATATGCAGGTGTTCCCCTGTGCGTCATCTTGGAGACATGTTCATACTGCCCCCTGGTGGTCCTTTGTCACCTGGGGAAATCTCCACAGTGGGAGGTGACCCTGGTGACTCTCTCCCCGGCCCTCAGGGCCCCCAGTGGAACCTGCAGCATCCAGGGAAGGAGGGCAGGGGAAAGATTCTCCGCATCTCCGGCCCTCTGTGGTACAACGGTTTGCTTGATTGCAGGCACCGCTTAGCTGCCAGGGCAAGCTAATGCCTGGTCCTGCCTGATGCTGGCCTGGCCTCCCCCTGGGCTGGCGAGGATGGAGCACAGAATGAGACTCTGCAGGGATGGACACCGGCTTGGAGCATCGTGTCCTCTCTGTTGGTCCCTCTTAAGCTCCAGGACTCCACATGCAGTCACCTCCAAGGCCTGGCAGGCAGCCCACTCGGAGCTGGGCATCCAGGATTCTGTGATTCCCCATTTGTCTGGTTTCCTCCAAACCCATGGCCCCTGTGCCCTCTCTAAAATAATCCCTAAGGGTGTCTGAATTTGTGCATTTTATATTAAATTCCTCTTGTCATTGTTTGCATAATGTATTGCCAGATTTACTCTTAATTCATGAAGTTAAAACAATAAAATGACATTTTTGCCTTTCAGATTGGCCAAGATGAGTAATATTAATATCAAGTGGTGGTAAATATCTGTAAAATAAAAATTTGTATGAACTTTCTAGAGGTGATTTGGCAATATCTATCAATATATAAACCATGTGTAGCTTTCGACACCTCCTTTCCCCTGCCATCTATATATGTGTGTATCTACCTGACACTCCTTTAACTGTGAGGAGATATTCATTGCAGTATTGTTCAAAATAGCAAAGATCTGGAAACATTCTAAATATCCACAAAACAAGGCATTTGTCAAATAGTCTGTGCCACGTCTGATAGAATATAACTATTAAAAAAGGAGGTTTTCAGCATTAATGACATGGAAAAATGTCCATGACTTATCATTTGGTTCACAAAAGCAAGTCACAGATTAAAGAGTGTGATTCATTTGAAAAAAATCAAACATCTCTTCATGGATCTACATCTGCACTTGTACATCCAGGTCGAAAGTGTCTGGATGACTGTGGTGCATGAAACAGAGATATGGGCAGAGAAAGCACAGGAGACTTGTGTATTTCTGGAAATTATTTGCAACACGCACGCATTGCTTATAACTTAAAAGACTATTAGAATTTTTTTTTTAATTTCAGTCCTGGCAGGTTAACAGATCCTGCCCTTCCCCATTGCCCACCCCCTCCCCAAGCCCTCCAGGGGTTCCCACTTCCCCAAACGCCAGGAGGTGCTCTCACCACCCAGGTAGGCCTAGAGGTCTAAGTCACAGACCCCTTGGCAAACAGGGTGTGTACAGTGCGTAAACAGGGGCGCCCCTGGCGACCTGGCTCTCAGAATCCCCCACACGGCCGCTGGCCCCTCCTCCCCTCCCCTGCTTTGCCATCATGCCTTTGCTTCCCGGCTCCCCACCCATCCCGCTCCGCAGAGCAACCTCAGGGGCTGTTGGCTGCAGGCCCCTCTGGAGCCCCCTTGGGCTGCTCGTTCGCTGGGGTCTGTGCAGCTTACCCCTTGCTCAGGGCTCATCTGTTTCATTCCACACACCAAGCCTTGAGTAGGGGAGGCCAGGACCCCTTGAAGATTTATCTCAGTTGAAATACAAGCTTCTCCCCTCTGCCACCCTACTGCCGGGTTTTCGCACTGGGTCCGCCCCGTGTCCCTCTCGGAGGGTCTTCCCTCCCATGAGGCTGTGTTCCTAGAGCCTCCCTGCCCCCTGGGCCTTCTTGTCCTGAGACTGTTGACTCTGCGCTCCCATAAGATAGTGCCTACCTTGGGCGGATTTCAAGGGACTCCAGTCTTTGCAAGATTGACACAGAGTCTGGAAGCATTTAAGATTTGTTGATGCAGTTGAAAGAAAAAAGAGAAACAGAGGAAGGAGGGAGGGAAGACAGGAGGGAACATTTTCCATTGTAACTGTGGGGAAATGGACAACATCCATTTCAACATTGTCCTAGGTCTTTTTTTCTCTCTCTCTCTTTTTCTCCTTTACTCTTCCTTTGCGCCTCCCTCCCATAACCTTTTGCGTTCTCCCCAGTCACTGCCAAACTCTCTTAGGGTTGGTCTTCCCAGCCAGTCTCTCAACAGTAACAGCAGCTACTTATTAAGCTCCATGCCAGTGGATTATGTACTCTGCCTCATGAATTCCCACCTCATTTCTTTGACATAAGTATTTTCCCCATTTCACAGAGAGAGAGAAGTTGAGTCTGGTGAGGGTGGAGCTAAGATTTGACCCTGAGTTTATCCATACCAGAGCCTCTGCCCAAGCCCCCAGGGCTCAGGTCACCTTTACTCCACTACACTGCCCACGGGGCACATTCATACCCCCACCTTGGCCTCTGGAGCCCCCTTGGGCTGCTCGTTCGCTGGGGTCTGTGCAGCTTACCCCTTGCTCAGGGCTCATCTGTTTCATTCCACACACCAAGCCTTGAGTAGGGAGGCCAGGACCCCTTGGACTCACCTTCCTGGCATTGAATTGGATGCACACAAGGAAAGGCAAGATAGGCATTTGATTCTTCTATTTATTAACTAGCAAAATAATGCAAAAATGCCCTCTAAGAGCTTCTCCAAAAGCAACTTGTGAGTTTTTGGCATATTTCTAAATCGGGTGTGTGCTTTTTAGTATCATTATGAACTCAAAGATTTTAAACATTCATTCTGCATAAGTTCATTGCAGCATTATTAATTAATGTATCAGGAAAATACAAGTGAAATTAAAGAGACTGCTACAGTTTAAAGAAAACTATTAGTTTGAGAATGTAAAATACAAAGTGCTTTCCTGATGGAGTATTGAATTAGCTCAAGAATTGGCGGCCCCAGTGAAAGGTAGATGTGCAGGCTAACCTTCTTTTGCTGTCTGTCATATCCTCTTCTGCCACCCAGAAAAACCACTCTTGGTTGTGAAAGTGGGTGGACACTTGGCATGAACTCCACGCGTACATAGACACAAACCACACGCAGGCCTGGGCCTCACTGGACAGGCCATGGCTGTACCCCTGGGGCCTGGCACAATGCCTGGTGCTGAGCAGGCGCTCAGTCAATATATTTGGAATGGATGAGTGAATGTAAACATTCCTTTCCATCCTAATGAGCCAAATGGAAAGGGATCAGAAACTTGGCTCTTCACTATTAAAATACTGTACATACAGATTGGATTGTGTCCCCCCAAAATCATATGTTGAAGCCCTACCCTCCAATACCTTGGAATGTGACTGGATTTGGAGAAAGGTTCTTCAAAGAGGTGATCAAAGTAAAATGAGGTCATACGAGTGGACCCTGGTCCAACAGCACTGATGTCCTTAGAAGAGGAAATTAGGACATACATACATGCACAGAGGAACAGCCACGTGAGGATACAGGGAGAAGGCCGCTACCTGCCAGACAACGAGAGGGGCCTCAGAGGAAAGCAGACCTGCCAATCCCTTGGACTTTCTGGCCTCCAGAACTGCAAGAAATGTTAAGTTTCTGTTGTCTAAACCAGCCAGTCTCTGGTATCTTGTTATGACAGCCCTAGCAAACGAATACAATTGCCAATTTCTGTCCCAGACCTATTGCAGAGCAGTATCAAAGAAACATTTTATATGGATAGCGTTTCCCATTCCCATATCATAGAAGCCAGAAGGGACTGTTGTATGTTTCCCATGATGCTCTGAAATCCAAGTGTATCTATGGAACTGGCCTATCTGTAAGAAAGCCCTTTATGAGGTCATCACCTCACTCTTGCCAGATCTCCACAGATGGACACATGCAAGCTCTTAAAAACACGAGCCACCATGCCTCGCTTTGCAAACCCTCTTTTAAGAAACTTCATTACCAGAAATCCATTTGATACCATCAAGAGGAAGCAATGCCTCCAGTATTTGAAAACCCTGAGAAAACTGCAGTATGATGGATTTAAGACTGTATATTTTGGAGAAACCAATATCCCTGAAAGTCTGGTAACTGGGGAAGATTTTAGTGATGGATATTCTATGCAAACTCCGATTTGGTGTATTGTGCATGCCGGCGGTAGTCAAGGATGGGTGCCCTGGAAGTACCGGATGTTCCTAAGAGATGAGTTAGGCATCAAACAAGAAGATGACCTCTTCTTTGAGTTCTGTGATGTGGTGAAG
>JAQQAC010018761.1:0-12153 GCA_029783875.1 Phataginus tricuspis
GAGCCATTGCTGCCTCCACAGCTCTCTGGTATCTTCAAATACATGTTCCTAGTATTTATCTACCTTTTCCAGTTCTTGGTGGGAATGTTTATCTAATACAAGGTAGTTGGCCATAGTCAGAAACACGTGGTACTATGTGGAAATGACAAGAGATGGCTTCTGTCTGGAGTCTGACGTGATAATGGTGTAAAGCACACACAAAGTGCTATTTTAAAGGGAATCAGAGAAGACCTTCATTCTGATTAGGGGCATCTGGGAAGGTTTTCTTGAAGAATGGAAAGGACTGTGGCCTATGTTCTTTGGAGGGAAGGAGGTGGGGTGGGGATGGAGGCACATTGATTGAGATGGAAAACAACCCAGGTATAGACTGATCAGATGAGTGACCTGTGAGGGGACAGAGTGAGGGCAGGGACACCAGCTAGGAATGTATGGGTGGAAAGGCTTCTATGTACCAGGTGGAGTTCAGAGGTCATTTATACATGCTGACAGATCGCTGACGTTTTGCTGGCCTAAGAGTGACTTGTTCTGGCCCTGCCTGCACTAACTGCAGGGCTGGTGAGGTCCTTCAGCCTCTCTGGCTCTTGGTGTTCTCCCTGACAGGATAAGAATCCCAATCCCTGCCTCCTCCACCCACACCTGGTTCCAGTGAGGAAGAGAGATGAGCTCATGGATGCGGACGTGCTGTGACGGGAATGAAGCATGGCCAAGGCTCAGTCCAGGGAAACTGTGGAGGGCCTTCAAAAGTCCTCAGTCCTGGCTGTCCCCTGAGCACTGTCCCCTCTGCCCTGGCACACATCATGGGGGCCTGGCACTGCCTGGCCATCCCAACAGACAGGGAACTGCCTCTCTCCCAATAAGACCACCCACCCTGGGCAGCTCTGGGCAGGTATCTGGTCCTTCTTGATGGTAATGTACCACGAGCTGAGGGATACGATTAACCTCCCCCTCTGTACCTGGTTAAAACAGAATGTATTGTGCCCCCCATTAGCTACCATTAGGTTCCCCCATTAGGTCCTGGTCTTGTTTTCAGGGCCCCACATTCAAAGTCTATTTCTTCTTCCATGAAATGCACCCGTAGTGCCTTCCTCTCTGAATCACGGCAGCACCAAGGCACAGGAGCTAAGTATTTATCTCTTGTTACATGATCTCATCTGGAATTTTTGGAGGTAGGCTCCTCCTGGGTATAATGACCACATTCTTGAAGATTTAATATTTTTATTTAGCAAATGCTCTTGTAGTGTCTTTTATGTGCCATTCATTCAATCTTCATAACAATTCTATGAGCTAGATGTGATCATTATCCCTATTTTATAGGTAGGAAACACAGAGAAGCTAAGTAGTTTGCCCAGTGTCGCCCAGCTAGTCTTATCAGAATGAGGACTCAAACCCAGACTACATGGCCTGAGTCTGTGCTCCCCCAGTTCTGCTGTCCAGACCACCCTTGCCTGATGACAGGCCACACAACCATTCTCCTGTTGACCACAGACAGCTTCATGCCTCCTCTCTATGCAAAGAGCAGGCTGGTCCCAGCCCCCTGTCCCTCTCAGGGACAGAAACTATGAGAAAGGATCGAATTGTTACCAGGGCATCCTTGGCTTCCCCCAGTGTGACAGATGTGCCTCAGGACTGCTCTCTGAAGCTGCTGTTTGCAGAAACCACAGCTCAGCTGAGGGCAGGCCTGCGAAAAAGCTGTTCAGGGGGCTTTGCCACTGACCTCCTGTGGGTGGACAGCATGCCGGCAGGTCTGAAGGCTTAGAGCCTGAAAGCAGAGCCATAGGATGTGTGGGCAGAGAGGAGAGCAGCTGGTGGGCAAGCAGTAGAGATAGAGCCACCAAGCCTCCTCATGTTATTCTCAGCACCTGGAAGAGGCCATTTCCATCCAGGTCGAGGGAGGAAAGACATCTTGCAGGGGAGTGCCCAGACCAGCACTCAAGTTCCACCTTTCACCAGGGGCTCAGTCCCTGGAACCAAATCGGCCTCTCATTCTGTAAGCATGCCCAGGAGCCTGCAGCATTTACTCTGGAGGTGCCAAAGAGTGAGACACAAATCCTGCCCTAAGAAGTCTGTAACCTCCTTGGGGATGTGGAGGCTTCTGGGAAGGGTGAGAAGGCCATCTAGACAATGAGCCTCCCAAGGAGGCCTGGGAGCAGAGAAGCCTGCAGGCAGCCTCAGTGAGGATGATTCGCAAAGGCGGTGGGGTCTGAACTGGGCCCCGGGGGGAGATGTACAGAGATGGGGAAGAGGAGCAGAGTGCAGACGCCCTCGGCTTGCCCTCTCCCCTGCTGCCCTCCCTCTCCACCATCCCACCGCCCAGAGGCCAACCCATACAGACTCGACCAACAGGCTTGGTTTCAGTTGGGTTTGCCCAACTGGAGGCACTAGAAAGCAGTTCGAAGACTGAGGAGAGTGGGGCCAGGTATTTATCCCTTGCTCCTGTTGCTGTGGTTTGGCTGCAAGACCCTCCACTGAAGCCACAGCTCTGAGGCAGCGGCTCTCCTGGGTTCCAGGAGCCACTCCCACTCCCTGCCTGGCCCTCGAGCCTGGCGTGGCTTGGACACGGCTTTCCTCCCGGCCCTGGGTAGTAGGCTAGCCTTGCATTCGTTCTGTGAACTCTGCTCACCTCTCCAGAGATAGTCATTCAAAAAACTCTGCTCAAATTAAGTTCGAATGTGCTGCTCCCTGCCAGGAAGCCCACTGAAAAGAAGCCTTTCAGAGCTATGGGGAAGTGGGTGGGCTCAAGAGGTAGGACGTAGTAAACCTGTCTGGCTGAAGTGCCAGAGGAGAGAGGAGATGGGAGTCTAGAATGGGAAGAGCTGTAACACTCAACAAAGGCAAAGGAAGCCACTGCTGCTTTGTAGCTGTTACCTGCATCTCTCCTCTCCTCCAGGGAACGCCTGCGTGTCGCCTGTCACCGCCCAGCGCCGGCTCCATCAGCCACTGCAGCCAGAAGCCAGGGATGGCGAGGCGGGGAGGCGCCCGCCTGTGCGGCCGTTTGGCTGTGCTCGCCCTTCTTCCCTCGGTGATCCTGGCGCAGTACGACAGCTGGCCCCACTATCCTGAGTACTTCCAGCAGCCCGCCCCCGACTACAGCCGGCCTCGGGCGCCCTCCGACGTCGCCAAGATCCAGCTGCGCCTGGCGGGGCAGAAGAGGAAGCACAGTGAGGGGCGGGTGGAGGTGTACTACAAGGGCCAGTGGGGGACCGTGTGCGACGACGACTTCTCCATCCACGCCGCGCACGTCGTCTGCCGGGAGCTGGGCTACGTGGAGGCCAAGTCTTGGACCGCCAGCTCCTCCTACGGCAAAGGGGAAGGTAAAAGGCTCTGTGCTTTGGAACCGAGTGTGGTGGCCCTGGCAGCCCCAGGAACGGGCTAAGTGCGGTAAAGGAAGCTGCCTCTACAGTCAGGTATTCCTGGTAATACTCCACGTGGGCAGCCTCCTGTGTCTGCGCTGAAAGGTGGGAGCAGTGGGGTTCTGGGAGGGGTACAGTGACCACCCATCCTGCTCTGCCTGGGACTTTCCTGGTTTTAGCACAAAATCTGGCATCCTGGAAAATGCCTCATCCTGGGCAAACTCCACGGGTTAGTGACCCTAGTTAGGGGCTGAAGTCAGTCTGTGCTTACCTTTCCCAGCCACGTGCCCTGCCTGGGGGCCACATCAACCAGGATAGGGGGTGCCGTTCTCCCAGTTGCCCCCTGGAAGTGCCTTTTGCTCTTCCTCACAAAGGCTGCCCATAGGCTAGGGTTCCCTGACTCCCCCCACGTCCTGCCCCATGTGGGTACATGCTTCTAAACTAACACGCTGCTTTGGGCTTGGCCATCCTGGAAACAGTTGCTCTGGTTGGCCTATTCTTTCCTCCTCTGTTAAGTCCAGGTCAATATATTCAAGTTTTTTTGTTTTGGTAGGAGCTTTGAGGGAGGCAGGTGCTGGAGCCCAGAAGCCAGAGCTCAGTCCTGGTGCTGAGCTAACTAGACCTAACTAACTGTGTGCTCCATAGGAACACACTGACCCTTTCTGGCCTCAGTTTTCCCAGCTCCCTAAGAACTTCTGAAACTCTCATAGTCTGTGGTCTTAACTGGAAAAATAGATAAGGGTGAAGAAGATAAGTAGGAAAGCAGAGAAGTGGGAGAGTGGCTAAACAACGTTGAGTTAGCAAATGCTGCAGAATTAAAAAAAAAATCCAGGTGCTAAGAGGATTGGTAAAAGAAGGGCAGCTCCTCTCCTGGCTGAGCGGCTGTGCAGGCCTCTGCATGCGTCTGGCTGCTGGACTGAAGCCGGGGTGCCCATGCTCTCATCCTGGACTATTGGATTAGGGCCACATTGATGGGATAAGATCCCCTGTGGGGGCTTAAATCATGATATTCTCAGTTAAAGTCTGAGATGGAGTTGGGACTCTGTAGCTTTGGAAGCCTCCCAGGTAATTATATACATAACCAGGTTTCAGAGCCATTGAAATAGATCATGGTTATGGTCTCTTCCAACCCTTGCTTTCTATTATTCTAGAAATTGTAAGACAAAGGAAATCCCATCTCATACATGTGTCACCTCCGTGAAGTTGAGTACGTCCTATTAGGGGAACCGGATCAAGAGCCTGCACCTGGAGTAAATGTTCTCCCAAGCTGCCTCGGGTTTCTTAGCAGCAGCAAGGAGAGTAAAAGCAGCGAAGATGAGTCAGCAAGTGGCTGCACTAAAGCCCACCTCTTATCTTTTTACACAGATTCTGGGCACTTCATATTCCCACGTCTGCTTTTATTCGGCTTGCTGAGTGGTCCAGGGCTTGCATCAGATCTTTATTTTCTATTCCAGGCTCTCTAAGCCTAATTATTTTATAATAAATACTTTCCAGTGACTGTGGGATTTTTCCAGGGACAACCTTCTTTTATTTCCACCCAAAGTTCAAATTTACCTGTTAGCAGATAATGTGAGTGCGGTTTTTCCCCAGGAGCGGGCGCAGGGTGGCTGCAGGGGTGGGTGACTGGCTCAGACTTTGTCATCCAAGGATGATGAATGGGGCGGGGGGCGGGGTGGAGGGGAGTTCAAGGGAGTATTGGGAATGTGCAAGGAAGTGATTAGATGGTGGGCCACGGAGCCCAGGCTGCCTAAATAGAAAGGTCTGTGGGAAGTTGCAGGTTGCGATTATAGTCTGCAAAGGAGTGTGCTAGGGAAATGGGGAGGGCGTGGGAGTGCACAGCAGAGGTGTTGAAATGGAGATGGGGAGGAGGTGTGATTATTGGTGATGGCAAGATCTAAGCTATGACCATGGGAGAGGAGCCCGGCCTAGGGTGGAGGAAGGTCATTGGAGAGAGGGCGTATAGTAACCAAGAGGTCAAAAGTACGTGGAGGGTCATCTGTGTAGATATTAAAACTGTCAAGACTTAGGAAGGGAAAAGCATCCAAGAGAGAGAGGGAGAAACAGATGCTAAAACAATTTTAAACTGTCACATCTCCAGGACTTTAAGGATTGTGCTGTCTATATAAACTGGCACTCAGTTTACATCATGAGAGGCCTTTTAAATATAAATGATCACAAATAAATTTCATCAGCATGGGTTTATGATTTTTAGCACCAGATACATGATGGGCACTCAGTAAATATTTGCTGCTTGATTCGTTTTGATTTGGGAGAATATTAAAAGCAGTTGGCAAGCAGAACTTGGCATAGTGACCAGAGGAAGTGACCAGTGCCTTGGCCTGTGCTCCAGCAGGGTCTAACCTGCCCGTGGGCTCTGTGGATGCCCTGAGGATGCCCCTCCCAGAGTGCACGCAGACACCTGCTCCTCTGTGGCTCGGGCTGTACTGACGAACCCTGGGAGAGCACCCCATGCACCTCCCAGGTTTTCCAGCCTGGCCTGTCAACAGACCTCCTCTCCCAAAGCATCTCTGAGCTCAAGGAAATCATAGGCCCTTTTAGAAGGTTCTAGAAGGGCAGCTGCCCCATTTCTTACCCTCTGGATGAGGCTCACAGCAACCTGAATCTAAGGAAGATCTTAACTTGAACAATTTCCATTGCCTCAGCAGCCCAGAGGAATGTTCCGGAATTCAAATAGCATTTCATTTATGATCTGTATCTTCCAAGTGGTCTGGTAATTTGTTTAAAGTCTCCTTTCAGCAGGAGAAGAATTTTGTAGAGTAACAGTGGAAAGAGTAAAATGAAGTTGTGGTTCTGATTGACTGGCTTTTTGTGTCCAAAATTTGAGTCCCACCTGTGTCCCATGGGCCACTTTCCTAACAGCTCTAACGAGGCATCCACTGAACTCTGCCCAGAACCACCCTACATTTCGACAGCAGAACCAGAAGCTGGGTGCTTTGGAATCAGGACAGTCTAGTTGGTAGGTGTTAAACATATAGAAAAAAAATTGTCATGAAATCAGTCCAAATAAGTACACCATGCACGGTGATGCTATCTTGGACTGAATAGAAACTTACATTTCCACTATCTAAGAAAAAATAACCCATACCGCTATGCAGAGGGAGGGCAGGGCTGTTGGGGGACCGGGGATGGGAAGCCACTTCAGAAAGCAGCTCTTGGGCACGTTAGCTCCCAGTTGTGAGTCAGGTGCTAATTTCCCATGTTCCTTATCAAAACATAAATGCGGCCCAGTAGGATCTGTTTTCCGGCTCTTTATGGTTCCTTTAGCCAGCACTGTCCTGCTTCCCATCCCTCTGCGAGGGCAGTTTCTCTCACTGAAGGAATAAGGGTTCTACTTCCTTTCAACATCTCTATCCCTTTGGCAGCTTTGCTGTAAAACATTCTAAAAAAGAGGCCCCATTTCAGGGGCAGAGGGTCTTTTCCGTTGCTAGTACTTCATGAGCCAAATACTGGTTTGTTGTTGAAACAGCATCGATTAGGGAGCATATGTTTCAGTGGAGCTTGAGGTTTGGAAACAAAGCCATATTGAGAAATCAGTTGGCAAACCTCAGTCCAGATGTTTTCAATAAGCCCTCTTTTCTCCAGTGTGTCTGAGGCAGTTGCTCTCATCTGAGCCCTGACCTGCCATCCTTCACAGTGGACACATTCACCAGGGCCTCGGAATCAGGAGACTGGCCCCACATCCTCCCTGACCTTGGAGAGTCCCAGATTCTCCTTGATTTTCACGTCTCTACAATGGGAATGTTTTTATCTGCTTTTTCCTTGCTCCATGGAAACAACATTGCTTTTCTGACTTAGTGGGAGAAGGAGGGAGAGGGAGGTGGAACATGTACTAAGCACATACATTATCTTATTGAATCTCCATGGTGGCCTGTTTGCTGGGTATCAGTGCTCTCACTTTAGAAATGGGGAACAGCCTAGGTTAACTAGCTGACCAAGTCACATCATGCCCAAGCCCAAGGCAGAGAGAATTCGAACCCAGGTTATCTGACTCCACTATACAGAGAGCCCTCCATGGAACCAGGAGAAAAATGAGAGGTTTGATTTTGTAGTGGTGTTTATAGAGATCACCACTTGAAAGCCCTCCAGCACTTTAACCACTGAAACCATTTTTAATTGTGGTAAAATACCCATAACATAAAACAAGCCATCTTAACCATTTTCCCGTGTACAGTTTGGTAGTATTGTACATTCACCCTGTGGTGCAGCCCATCTCCAGACCCTTTTTCATATTCTCAGACTGAAGCTCTGTTCCCAGTAAACAACTCTCCCATTCCCCCTCCCACAGCCCCTGGCAACCCCATTCTACTCTCTGTCTCTCTGTCTCTGAATTTGATTACTCTAAGAACCTCAGGTAAGTGGAATCACAGTATTTGTCTTTTTGTGACTTGTTTCATGAGCATAATGAACTCAAGGTTCATCCATGTTGCAGCATGTGTCTGAATTTCCTTCCTTTTTAAGGCTGAATAATATTCCAGTGTATGTATAGAACACAATTTGTCAGGGGGCCCTTGGGTTGCTTCTACTTTTTGGCTATTGTGAATGGCACTGTAATGCATTTAGGGGTGCAAATATCTCTTTGACACCCTGATTTCAGTTCTTTGGGCTATATGCCCAGAGGTGGGAATTGCTGGATTGTATAGTAGTTCGCTTGTTAACTTCTTGAAAAAGTGCCATACTGGTTTCCACAGCAGCTGCATCATTTCATATCCCCACCGGCAGGGCACAAGCATTCCAGTGTCTCCACATCATCACCAACACTTGTTACTTTCTGTTTTTTGGATAGTGGCCACCCTAACAGGTGTGAGGGGGTATCTAGTTTTGATTAAGCCTCTGGCACTTGGCACACTGAATGCTCAACTTAGTGCAAATCAGGAAAGGCACAGGAGGTGTGCAGAATTCCATAGGGCCTCCAGGCAGATTGTCTAGCTGCAACCAAGCTCTGCCTTCACCTGACTTCTGACACGTGAGGAGGCGGCTCTGTGGGGTGGCCCTGCAGGACGAGGTGTCCTGTCTGCACCGGAGCTCTGCATCTGTGAAGTGGGAGCAGTGATGCTGCCTGGTCCTCTTCCCTGTGGTATGGGGAAGTCAGGGAAGTAAAGGATGTGAAAATGCTTTAAAAATTCCAAACCCTGAGTTGCAGGATAGCTTAGGTGCTCCCTGAGGGGTCAAAGTTCAGTGTCCATTGAGGGTGTAAGGTGGGTCTGGCTTGTGCCACTGTCAGTATAACTAAAATCATCCCTGCCATCATTGCCATTTTTCAGTCTCTGTGGGCCACCACTAACCCAGACAAGGGCCGTGTATCATCTACAATCTGCACACAGCTCGTGTCATGAGTGACCCCGGCTTTTCTGAGGAGAAAAAGAGGCTTTGACCAAGGTCATACAGCTAAGTGGCCCAGCCAGAATTCAAGCCCAGCTTAGTATCCAAAGTCTGCTCTTTCCCCTGTACAGTGTGACATCCAGGCTCAAATCTGACCTCTGTTCAATCAGATCGTGTTCAGTCTACCATGTCCCCAGATGACATCAGCTGCCTACTTTGGTGGCAAGAGAATCGTGACTATATGAATATACGCAATACTTTGACATAGGAAAAGTCACTTGATGATCACACACAGCTGCCAAAATTAGAGCAAAATTCTCTTCCTATGTCTAACATCGGCGCCCCCAAACACACAAACCTATTTTGACATAGCGCTTGGTTTCTCTCTTCTCTGCTTCCTTCAGGGCCCATCTGGTTGGACAATGTCCACTGCACTGGCAAAGAGGCGACCCTTGCAGCCTGCAACTCCAACGGCTGGGGTGTTACCGACTGCAAGCACTCGGAAGACGTGGGTGTGGTGTGCAGTGACAAAAGGATTCCTGGGTTCAAATTTGACAATTCTTTGGTCAACCACATAGAGGCAAGTCATGTGTTCTTGATGATTCCTTCATGTGAATGTTTTCCTTCTTCCATGAAACTCCTTTCTGGCCTACTGACTCCAAGAAGGTTGTGAGCACCAAGGAGGAGTCCCAGGCTGACCTGATTTTGGGTGGGGCGGTGGAGGAGAGGATTTCTGGAGAAGAGGATACCATCGTGGGGGACGGGGGAGAGGGCAAGCGCACTCCAGACCCACGAAGCAGCTTGGGTAAAGGCACAGAGGCGTGGAGGTGTGACCCGGGCTCAGTAGTGCTGTTCAAGACAGTAATGTGAACCTGGGAGTGGTGCGAAGTGAAGCTAGGAAGGTGGGCATGAAAGGCCTTCAGGGCTATATTCGGAGAGCACCCCTTGGGCTGGGGAAATGCATTCATTTTCAATTGCTGTGTAACAAAATAGCCCCAGATTTTACAGTTTCAAGTAACACATGTGTGTTATCTCACATGGTCTCTGGGGGTCAGGAGTGGCTTGGCCAGTTGGTTGTCCTGAGTCTCTCACAAGGGGGCAGCCACGCTGTCAGCTGGGGCTGAGGGTTCCTCTCCCAGGTTGACTCATGTGGTTGTTGGCAGGCTTACGTTTCTTTCTGGCTGGCAGCTGGAGCCCTCTGATCTCCCCACACTACCCTCTGTAGGCTGCCTAAGTGTCTTTAAGACATCCCAGTTGTCTTTCTCCAGAGGGAGTGATTCAAAAGGGAAAGAGACAGAGGGAGTGAAGCATGGAAGCAAGTCACCATCATTCCTGCTGTTGACCACATGGCCCAACCGTATACACGGTGGGAGGCAGTTACCCCAGGACGTGGCTTCAGAAGGTGGAGATCAGTGGGGGGCCACCCCAGAGGCTGGCTGCCAAAGGGCAGTTGTTCCCAAATCTAGCTAGGAATCAGAATCACTCCAAAAACTCAAGTTCTGAGGTCTCCTCCCAGGCCTACTAAGTCAGAATCTCCCACATGGACCAGACTACTTTTTAAAGCTCTCTCCAATGATTGTGACTTTGCCAGCCTGGCCCAAGTCAGCATTCGGGAATGACAAAGAGCTTGTGACTCTTCTTCTAATTTGATGGCTAAATTTCAGATGTAGCTTTTCAACAAATTCTCCACACAAACAACAAAATCAACAACATTTATGCACTGCTTGTCTCTGTAGGGTATGTGGGGGGCTTTAGTGCAGGAAGATTAGGCAGCCAGGACTCTTCCCCAAGGGACATGTTGGATGTCACCCCCACCGGACTGTGGGGGTCTGCCGGGAACACAGGCCAAGTCGCTTTCACGGTGCTGCAGCTTCCAGCTGAGCCTAGGACTGGTGACTTGAAGTTGCCCTGTTTGGGCTCCAGAGGAAGTTCTACCAAGATTGTGGTCTTTACATTTTCCTCTCATGACTCATGCTGGCCTGCTGGCCGCTCATATGTTCCTAGAGCACAAGGAGCATGCTGGGGACGTGTCTGAGCCTGTGTTGTGGCACGCACAAGGATTTCCAGCCTTCTCTCAGCTGGCGGGATCAGACCACTGCTAGCCAACACTCTTCAAACGCTGCTGTCTTATTTGGCATAACGAGAAGAGATTGCTAGAGAGTTGATGTACTTTAGTGTTCCAGTTACTGAAGACAACTTTGCTTTACCATAAAGTCTATGATTTGGAGGATAGGCTTGCCCAACCCAGTTTCACACTTTCCATATCCACTCTCATAACCTCCTACGGAATAATTTGCACCTACTTATATCTCACCTTTCCAATGAGGTTGGAAGCTCCTGGAAGACACGGGCCCTATCTCATTTAACATCGTATCCAGTAGAAATAATGTTAGCTACCTAATGGGAGCACTACCTCCAGCTCCCAAATTGTCTCCATCCCAGGGATGCAAACCAAAAACCACTCTCCCTGTAGATGAGAATCTCCCAGGATATAATAATATAAAAATAAATAGTGGTAAGAAGCACATAGAAACAGTCATTCCTTCATAGCATTGTCCTGACTAATAGGACAGTCAGCTTAATTATAGCATCTTTAATGGGCCTCTGTTTAGCCTAGAACCTCAGGATAATACACGTGGATTGTCAAGCAAAGATCCAGGCTCTGGGCATAAAAAAGTTATTGAAGGCTTGACTAAAAGAAAGGTGGGCCAGAATTTCAGGGCATTTTGGGTTGGGAAAATGAGAGGCCTGATCTGACACTGAAACAGAGATGGCTTCACTGAATACATCTATGGGCAGTTCTAACGCTGAGCAGGGGAGGAACATGTAAGGTGGCTCATAGAAAAAGCAGAACCTTAATTGTATGGACTAGGCAGAGAAATGACTGAAAAGATATGGCAGAAACTACTTTCTTATTCTGAAAGAGCTGCGTATCCATGATAGGGAAGCAAAGTGCCTATCTTTATTCCAGGCACTTGCTGGCTGCTTGCTGCACACACATCGTGGTCTGAGACATCATTAGGGAGAGAAAACATGGACCTGGTCCTCCAGCCTAATTTATAACCTGAGAGGACAACATGCGTGCCTTGGAAAAACCAGAGGTCATTTAAAGGCAAGGAGACTGGACCCCCACATGAATTTGCAGTCTCCCAGAGAGGTCTGCCTCAGGGGAGTGTCTGGTTTGAGGGGCCAGATGACTTCCTCAGCCTTCCATGCCTTGCATTTTCCTAGAAGGCCCCCTGTTGCTGTCAGACAAATCAGACTGGTTACCATGAGCCAGACTAGGAGCTTTCTCAGCCAGCCACAGGCGCTGGCAAACTTTCAGCTGACGAGCAGCCCCCTGTGACTTCTTCCCTTGGGGCCAGCAGAATGTAGGTCATGAAAGGGCCTAGATGTCAGGGTGTCTGGGAGAATCTTTGAGAGTTTCCAGAAGATTCTTCCCTCCAGGATTCCATGGCTGAAG
>JAQQAC010018765.1:0-13671 GCA_029783875.1 Phataginus tricuspis
TTGAATTCTGATTCATGATCTCTTAAAGGCAGTTCCACGATCAGTGTGTGTGGTTTCCCTCCGTCACAAGTTGTTTCAATCCTCCAAAGGTGTGGACACTTGAGGAAAAGTCTTACCGCATCCACAGCGTTTGCAAGGTTTGCTCTAAAATACAAACCCTCTGATGATGCCATTTTGATCTCTAGGTAAAAGCCTGAGCAACTACAGTGTATTCGGTGGTTTCTCTCAATCATGTTTATAATGACATCTACTAACGGTGTGGCCTCCATAAAGCCTCTGCCACAACATAAATTTATATGGATTCCCAGTCGCTGAATTGCTATTGAACTCAAAGAAATGGCTTTGCCGTACTCACTGCATTTGTAAGGTATTGCTCGTGTGTCCGCTGACTTGTGAACAATGGATCAAGTCCTTACAACATGAATTACATTTCTGTGGTTTCTCTCTATGACATGTCTTTTTTTCAAGCAAAGTTCTTGTTTAAATGCAAAGTACACACTCAGGCATGCAGGCAACCTCAGAGGAGAGAGAAGATGTGCATTTACATGTCTTAGGGACTGGGTTTTTTATACATACTTTTAAATATGGGTTGGTATAACACATGGTACATATGGCGATTCCTTTGGAGTTCTCTCTTAAGAACAGGGTCGTCTAGGTGACCATGTTTAATCTTGATATTCTTTAACCATCAGAGATGACATGTTGGTTCCTTTATGCTCCGCAGGCCTGTTGTTTATCCAGAATACATTACGCAATTGATTAATGTGACTACACCACTAGTAAATACCATGTGAAAGGTCCCTTCGTGGTCAGAAAAGGTACTCAGGCAATCCAATTTGGGGAAATCTCCTTGCATGCTAGGTAACACCTCAAACCTGGAGGAGTGTTCATGACTCTTATTGAGAAATACTTCACCACCAAATCAAGCAGGTAAAAAAGCAAAGGGTAGTTTAATAAACGAAATTAAACACTCAGAAAGGGAGTGCAGACATACCATTCTACAGGTGAGCAGCTGGACAATCTTTCATCTAGTCAAGAGTGAACAGTAAGATGAAACATCCCCATAATGACTATTTGGTGAAGCCTGACTTTAAGGCAATACTAAAAGACTTGTCATATTCAGTGGCATTTGTAAAGTTCTCTCTAGTATGGATTATCTTATGTGCAGTGAGGTGTGAGCCTTGAGTAATGGCTTTACCACACTCAGGGCATTTGTAAGGTTTTTCTCCAGTATGAATCCTCCAGTGACATAAAAGGTGTGATTTTTGACGGAACACTTTGCCGCACTCATTACATTTAAAGATCTTTCTCCAGTATGGACTACCTGATGTCTAGTGACGTGTGAGGCTTGAGTAAAGGCTTTGCCACACTCAGGGCATTTGTAAGGTCTCTCTCCTCTGTGTATTACCTGATGCATAGTTAGGGTTGATCTCAAACTAAAGGCTCTACCACACTCATTACATTTGTAAGCTCTCTCTCCAGTATGGATTACACGGTGGTTGGTTAGGGTTGATTTCCTACTAAAAGCTCTGCCACACTCATTACATTTGTAAGGTCTCTCCCCAGTATGGATGACCTGATGCTTAGTTAGAGTTGATCTCAAACTAAAGGTTTTGCCACACTCATTACATTTGAAAGGTCTTTTTCCACTATGAGTTGCCTGATGATTGGTAAGGTGTGAGCCTTGAGTAAAGGCTTTACCACACTCATTACATTTGAAAGTTTTCTCTCCGGTATGGAGTCTACTGTGATTTTTAAGTTGTGAGCTTTGACGCAAGCCTTTGCCACACTTAATACATTTGTACGGTCTTATTCCAGTATGAATGACCTGATGCTTGGTCAGGGTTGATCTCAAACTAAAGGCTCTGCCACACACATTACATTTGTATGGTTTCTCCCCACTATGAGTTCTCCAATGGTTGGCAAGGTATGAATATTTAGGGAAGGCTTTCCGACATATGTCACATTTATATGGTTTCTCTCCAGTATGGGGTATCTGATGTGCACTGAGGTGTGAGGTGTGAGTGAAGGCTTTACCACACTCACTACATTTGAAAGGTTTCTTTACATGAATTTTCTCAGGAATCCTATGATGTGAATGCCTGATAAAACTATTACCACATTCATTCCGTTGGTATGCATTACTTCCAGTAAGAATTAACTGTTCAAAAGATGGCAGTGTGAGAGGTGAGACAGAGGCTTCCTCCTAAAACCGCATATAATATGAAAATAAAGCTACTACAACTACTCTTGAAAGAGCAACGGGAAAGGGAACTACAATAAACTGCATACACCTGGAGAAAAGAGCAGCCCTCACAGAAAACAGTAATGTACTAAAGCTTTGGTCCTGCGTGATCCAATTCCTTCCCCCATCCCAGCTCACCGGCAGGAGGAACAGGAATGGAGCTGAGAGGGAGTGGAGAACTGGGACTACTGAATACCTAACTCTGGAAATCTACTCTGGGAGCACAAACCTACATTTCATGGTGCTTGCATGATACTCTTGTAATTAGGAGCTTGGAAAGCTAAGACAGGCGGAGTTCCTGGAAAGACTAAGATTCCGGCTGCTTGTGAGATCAGGGATCCACACACAGCTGCTCTGGGACGGGGGAGGGGCAGGCAGTCTGAGAGACTTACTGGCAAGGAGGACCTTGGAAGGAGGCCTGCTGAGGGTGCAAGGGCTGCACGGAGCTTGCTGCTCGGGAGAAAGGACAGGTGGACAGGATTGTCCGGGTGTACTCTGCACAGCACATCGGGAGTTTTCTGATCTTCAGGTGTGCCAGCTCCCTGGCTGCCTGCACGGCTTCAGGAACCCCTTCTGTGACAGGCAGACTAGTGCACCTTTCGCCTGGCCAGCCCCACCGGGCTTGCAAACCTGGAAGCCCTTCCCTGGTGTTGGGCCAGCCGGAGGGAGGATCTGTCTACAGCAACTAAAAAGGCAAAGCACAGAGGCTTATACCTGTGTGCTCAGCCCACTGGTTCAGACAGTGGAGACAGGCATAGCAGCCAGGAACCAGGAAACAGCCCTTTCCTCCCCCGAGGCACCAATACCACTCCCCTACAATCCCTGACATTGCTTCAGGGGCTGAGCACCTCCAGAGAGTAGAGCTTCTGGGCACTAGAGGGCTCCATACACAAATATGAAATGCCAAAGGAACCTGCTCCAGAGTAAAATTATGAATACAACTCCTGAGAAAGATTTTAATGATATGGACCATATGACTCTCCCTGAAAGGGAGTTCAAAATAAAAATCATAAACATGCTCATGGAGGTACTGAAAAATATTCAAGAACTCAGGAATGAATTGGGGTCAGAGATCCAATCCTTGAAGAACACAATGGACGGTATTAAAAGCAGATTGGATACGGTGGAGGAGACGATAAATGAAATAGAAACTAGAGAAGAGGAATACAAAGAAGCTGAGGTACTGAGAGAAAAAAGATCTCTAAGAATGAAAGAATATTGAGAGAACTGTGTGACCAATCCAAACGGAACAATATTCGCATTATAAGAGTACCAGAGAAAGAAGAGAGAGAAAAAGGGATAGAAAGTGTCTTTGAAGAAATAATTGCTGAAAACTTTCCCACACTGTGGAAGAAAATAGTCTCGCAGTCCACGGAATCCCACAGAACTCCCAACACAAGGGACCCTAGGAAGACAACACCAAGACACATAATAATTCAGATGGCAAAGGTCAAAGATAAAGACAGAGTATTAAAGGCAGCTAGAGAGAGAAAAAAGATCACCTACAGAGGAAAACCCATCAGACTATCATCACACTTCTCAACAGAAACCTTACAGGCCAGAAGACAATGGCATGATATATTCAACGTAATGAAACAGAAGGGCCTCGAACCAACAATATTCAATCTAGCACGATTATCATTTGAATATGACGGAGGGATTAAACAATTTCAAGACAAATGAAAGTTGAGAGAATTTGCCTCTCTTAAACCACAACAACAGGATATCTTAAATGGACTGCTCTAGAGGGAAGCACCCCTAAGGCTAAAAAGATGTCACGAGAGAAAATAAAATCATAGCAAAGAAAGCAGACCATCCAAATACTAACTAAAGGCAAAGAATAAAACACCTAATATATAAAGAAAGGAGGAGGAAGAATTGGAAGGGAGACATAAAGAAACATCAGACAGCGTTCACAATAACTTAACAGGAAAGTTAAGTTAGATTCTTAGATAGTAAAGAAGCAACCCTTGAACCTTTGGTAACCACGAATCTAAAGCCAGCAATGGCAATAACTACATATCTATCAATAATCACCCTAAATGTTAATGGACTGAATGGGCCAATCAAAAGACACAGAGTAATAGAGTGGATAAAAAAGGAAGACCCATCGATATGCTGCTTACAAGAGACTCACCTCAAATCCAAAGATATACACAGACTAAAAGTGAAGGGATGGAAAAAGATATTTCATGCAAACAACAAAGAGAAAAAAGCAGGTGTTGCAGTACTTGTATCAGAAAAAATAGACTTCAAAATGAAGAAAGTAGCAAGAGATAAAGAAAGACATTACATAATGACAAAGGGGTCAGTCCAACAAGATGACATAACTATTATAAATATATATGCACCCAACACAGGAGCGTCAGCATATGTGAAACAAATACTAACAGAATTGAAGGAGGAAATGGACAGCAATGCAATTATTTTGGGAGACTTTAACACACCACTCACTCCAAAGTATAGATCAACCAGGCAGAGGATAAGTAAAGACACAGAGGCACTGAACAACACACTAGAACAGATGGACATAACAGATATCTACAGAACTCTGCACCCAAAAGCAGCAGGATACACATTCTTCTCAAGTGCACATGGAACATTTTCCAGAATAGACCAAATACTAGGCCACAAAAAGAACCTCAGTAAATTCAAAAATATTGAAATCCTACCAACCAACTTCTCAGATCACAAAGGTATAAAACTAGAAATAAATTTTACAAAGAAATCAAAAAGGCTCACAAATACATGGAGACTTAACAAGATTCTCCTAATGAATCAATGGGTTAACGACCAAATCAAAACAGAAATCAAAGAATATATGGAGACTAATGACAACAGCAACACAAAGCCACAACGTCTGTGGGACGCAGCAAAGGCAGTTCTAAGAGGAAAGTATATTGCAATCCAGGCCTATTTAAAGAAGAAAGAGCATTCCCAAATGAACAGTCTAAAGACACAATTATTGAAATTGGAAAAAGAAGAACAAAGGAGGCCCAAAGTCACGAGAAGATGAGACATAATAAAGATCAGAGAAGAAATAAATAAAATTGAGAAGAATAAAACAATAAAAAAATCAATGAAACCAAAACCTGGTTCTTTGAAAAAATAAACAAAATAGATAAATCCCTAGCCAGACTCATTAAGAGAAAAAGAGAATCTACACACATAAACAGAATCAGAAATGAGAAAGGAAAAATAACAACGGACCCCACAGAAATGGAAAGAATTATAAGAGAATATTATGAGTATCTATATGGTAACAAGGTGCAAAACCTACAAGAAATGGACAACTTCATAGAAAAATAAAGCCTTCCAAGACTGACCAAGCAGGAAACAGAAAAACTAAAAAGACCAATCACCAGCAATGAAATTGAATCGGTAATCAAAAAACTACCCAAGAACAAAACGCCCGGACCTGATGGATTCACCTCTGAATTCTACCAGACATATAGAGAAGAAATAATACCCATTCTCTTTAAAGTTTCCCAAAAATTAGAAGAGAAGGGAATACTTCCAAACTCTTTCTATGAAGCCAGCATCACTCTAATACCAAAACCGGGCAAAGACCTCACTAAAAAAGAAAATTACAGACCTATATCCATGACATCCAAAATACATAAAGAACTCACGCACCTTAACAAACTAAAAGCAAATAACCCAATTAAGATATGGGCAGACGACGTTAATAGACACTTCTCTAAAGAAGAAATTCAGATGGCCAACAGGCACATAAAAAAATACTCCACATCGGTAATCATCAGAGAAATGCAGATTAAAACCACAATGAGATATCACCTCATGCCAGTGAGGATGGCCAACATCCAAAACACAAACAACAACAAATGTTGGCAAGAATGTGGAGTAAAGGGAACCCTTCTACACTGCTGGTGGGAATGCAAATTAGTTCAACCATTGTGGAAAGCAGTATGGACGTTCCTCAAAAAACTCAAAATAGAAATACCCTTTGACCCAGGAATCCCACTCCTAGGAATTTACCCTAAGAATGCAGCAGCCCAGTTTCAAAAAGACATATCCACCCCTATGTTTATTGCAGCACTATTTACAATAGCCAAGAAATGGAAGCAGCCTAAGTGTCCATCAGTAGATGAATGGATTAAGAAGATATGGTACATATACACAATGGAATATTATTCAGCCATAAGAAGAAAACAAATCCTACATTTGCAACAACATGGATGGAGCTAGAGGGTATTATGCTCAGTGAAATAAGCCAAGCTGAAAAAGACAAGTATCAAATGATTTCACTCATATGTGGAGTATAAGAACAAAGAAAAAAACTGAAGGAACAAAACAGCAGCAGACTCACAGAACCCAAGAACGGACTAATAGTTACCAAAGGGAAGGGACTGGGGAAGAAGGGTAGGAAGGGAGGGGTCAGATGGTAAAAGGGGCATTACGATTAGCAGACATAAGGTAGGGGGGGACACGGGGAGGGCTGTACAACTCAGAGAAGACAAGTAGTGATTCTCATCTCACTACGCTGGTGAACAGTGACTGTAATAGCGTTGGTCCGGGGGACCTGATGAAGGGGGTAGTTTAATCCCCATAGTATTGCTCATGTAATTGTGGGTTAATGATACCAAAATAAAGTTAAAAAATTTTTTTAAATAAAATAAAGGGAGGGTTCCTGGTGGTACGGACTGGCCGGTGGCGCCTCTCAGGCTGCGACATGATCCCTTCGCTCTTCTGTGGGTGACCAGGTCCTGCAAGTGTGCCGCCCATATCTCAAAGGAGTTTTGAGCCGCGCTTTGCCCAGAGAGGTTAAAAGTTGAATTTCAAAAGAATATCGGGGCAGAGAAGAGTCCACAGTAGACACCCAGGCCCTGAATGTCTCCAACATGAAGCTTGCTCATGTTATTCTGTTACTTTTGTGCGTCTACTCAAGTCTTTGCAAGGATAAAGGTGAAAAACAAAAAAAGAAGCTGCAGAAGAAGACAGAGTTCACTTTGACATCAGACCTATCTGGAGAGAATCTGGTGGAGAAAAAGTGCTTAGCTGAAAAATACACACATCTCTCCTGCAATAGTCTTCTGCCAGCCGTGGCAGAAATGCATCGATGGGATCTGTACGTGTAAACTCCCTTATCAGTGCCCGAAGAATGGTACCATGGTGTGTTCAACTAACAGGAGAAGCTACCCAACTTACTGTCAGCAAAAGAGTTTCGAATGTCTTCGTCCAGAGGCAAAGTTTTTAAATACTGGAGAATGCACATCTGAAGGACAATTTACTGTTTCCTTGACGTATGGAAATACAGAGTCAGAGGGAATTGTTGAAGTAAAACTTGTAGGCCAAGATAAAAAAATGTTCATATGTAGAAAAAGCTGGAGCATGACTCAGGCCAACGTGGCCTGCCTTGACCTTGGATTTCAACAAGGTGCTCTTGATACTCAAGGAAGGTTTAATATTCCTGGAGATCTCTGTATGAATTCCACTGAATGTCTGAATGTGCATTGTCGAGGATTAGAGACCAGTTTGGCTGAGTGTACTTTTACCAGGGAACCAGCTCACGGTTACCAGGGTTTAGGTGGTGTGCTGTGTTACACACCAAATGCAGTTGCTCCAATAAATGACGCCTTTCATTGTGTGAATGGGAAACACATTCCTCAGAAGAAGGCCTGTGATGGTATCAATGATTGTGGAGACCAAAGTGACGAGCTGTGCTGTAAAGGGTGCCAAGGCGAAAGTTTCTTTTGCAAATCAGGTGTTTGCATTCCAAACCAGTATAAATGCAATGGTGAGGTGGACTGCATTACAGGAGAAGATGAAATTGGCTGTGAAGGTAATTTAAAAGGAGCTGGACCTCCTGAAACTGAAGGCCTTTTACGTGCATATCAAGAAGAAACAGAAATTTTGACTGCTGATATGGATGCAGAAAGAAAATGGATGAAGTCTTTTCTCCCTAAACTATCCTGTGGAGTTAAAAACAGCACGCACATTCGAAGGAAACGAGTCGTAGGAGGAAAGCCAGCACAAGTGGGAGACTTCCCATGGCAGGTGGCAATTAAAGAGGGTGACAAAATCAACTGTGGAGGAATTTATATTGGTGCCTGTTGGGTTCTGACTGCTGCACACTGTCAGAACCAGTAAAATGCACCGCTACCAAATATGGACATCACTGCTAGACTGGTTAAGACCTAACTCTGAGCTAGTCATTCAGTCGGCAAAAAAAATTATTATCCATGAAAACTATGATGGATCCACATACCAAAATGACATAGCTTTGATTGAACTAAGAGCACGCACAAACCAAAGACGATGCTCGCTGCCTCACTCCATCCCTGCCTGTGTGCCCTGGTCTCCATATCTATTTGGACCTAATGATAAATGCATCGTTTCCGGATGGGGTCGAGAAAAAGGTATATATTTTATAATTTGTTAATCAGAATCCAGGAGCTGAAAATGAATGGGAACACAAATACATAGGAGCTAACCTCCTCATGCTCAGAGAGAAACAGCATCAAATCCAGAGGAGTGAGCGTCCGGCCAGGGCTGGCTTCAAGTGTGTGGGACCTGTACAGTTACCCAGCATCCCAGGCCCTGAAAAGATCCATGATTGGTTTTCTGCGCTGCTGTGTTAATCATGACAATAATTTTTGCAAGGATCCCACCTCACATTTTAATTTTTCACTGGGCTTTTCAACTTATGTGGCTGGTCCCGATCCAGTTTCAAAGGACACCTACACTCTGTGCTCCTGAAGCATACATTGAGAGGTAACCATTCACCAAGAAAAAAATAGAGTGGCAAGGGAAATCTATAACAGACCTTTTGGGTTTACTGGAGAGATATAAGTGGAGGATAAAATGGTTTTCAAAGTGATCGGCACAGTATCTGCTGAGTCAGTGACCTCATAACCCAGTTCTCTCCTTCCCTCCTGCTTTCTCTGTGCCCCACGGCCCCCATCCCACCGGAGAGCATAAACACTCCATTCCTTGAGCTTCTAAGAAGACTTGAGCTGAACATTTGTATGAATAAGAGATGTAGACACTTAGGTACAAATTAGGAAGACCTTCTAAATTAAGAGGTTAGATTACAATTAAATTACATAATCCAACACATTCTTTTTTAACTATAATTTTTTATAATTTACAATTTACAGTTCTTTATAGATTACAATTAAATCACATAATCCAACACACTCTTTATAATTGCTCATTGAAAATTATAAAATATATGTATAAATTAACTTTGATATTTGGTATGTTTGAATACCCAAGACTTAACAAAATACTAAATTTTATTAGTAGCTAATTCATCCAGAGGGCATTATTTCTTAATATTTGTTCTGTTTAAAAAAAAAACTTTTATTATGTATATTTACAAACATACATAAAAGCAAACAAAAAAGTATAATAAACCTACTTATTAATCAAAAAAAATAAATAAATAAAATAAAATAAATAAATAAAACGAATGCAGTAGCCCAGTTTGAAAAAGACAGATGCACCCCTATGTTAATCACAGCACTATTTACAATAGCCAAACAATGGAAGCAACCTAAGTGTCCATCAGTAGATGAATGGATTAAGAAGATGTGGTACATATACCCAATGGAATATTATTCAGCCATAAGAAGAAAACAAATCCTACCATTTGCAACAACATGGATGGAGTTGGAGGGTATTATGCTCAGTGAAATAAGCCAGGCCGAAAAAGACAAGTATCAAATGATCTCACTCATCTGTGGAGTATAAGAACAAAGAAAAAAACTGAAGGAACAAAACAGCAGCAGACTCACAGAACCCAAGAATGGACTAATAGTTACCAAAGGGAAAGGGACTGGGGAGGATGGGTGGGAAGGGAGGGATAAGAGGGTAAAAGGGGCATTACGATTAGCAGACGTAAGGTAGGGGGGGCCCGGGGAGGGCTGTACAACTCAGAGAAGACAAGTAGTGACTCTATAGCATCTCACTACGCTGATGGACAGTGACTGTAATGGGGTTGGTGGGGGGGACCTGATGAAGGGGGTAGTTTAATCACCATAATATTGCACATGTAATTGTACATTAATGATACCAAAAAAAAATGACTCATGTAACTTCACTTACTACTATATCATTTTATCCTTTCGAAAAATGGTCTTTTGGATAAAATTGCTTAGTAATATGTATTATCTAATAAACCTTTCCAAACATCAATTGCCATTAAACTGGTGTAAAAAACATCTAGGCAATTTATCTAAATATTATTTTACAATCATTTTCACCACGCACATCCTAGAGTAGAACCTAGATGTACAGCAGGAAAGGAACGTAACTCAGCATCAAGAAAACTGTGGTCTTTCCAACCAAATAATCAAGAGTTTCAAGAGTAAACACTGCTCACTGAGTCTGATACCACCTACCATTGGCTGTCCACTGACACCTTAAAGCCCCACTCCAGGCTTTCACTGTTCTCTGGGCCAAAAGCCCTCGCTGCTCCTCACTGGGTATCGGCTGAAGCTCACACCAGGAGCGGGCGCCCTCCCCAGAGAGCCACCCAGGAGCCACCAGAATACACGAGCCAGGCACCACTCCCTGTTCACTCAAGCCATTTATCCACAAGCTTGGAGGTCTACTCTGCTCTCCCTACAAACCGCTTTATGGCACCGTGTCGATATTCAAATGAAACCATGGGTTGGGCGCCATCCAGTTCCAGCAAATGGCCACAAGTGCAAATTAACAAAGTGTCTGGACCTTGAATACTTGAAATTAACACTTCATCTACCAAATGAACAAATTCCCATTGTACGATGCCCTGAAATATTTCACAGTGTTCCCAGAAAAAAAGAGACTTATGATGTTTATCCTTACTTATGAAATTTCATTACTATATTTTTAGACATGGTTACTGTATTCCCGTATCACATAAACCAAGGTATATGCCACAGGTTTTATCTGGGCACAAAAATTACAAGAAATATAATTCTATGGTGCATAGTTGTGAATGGGGGGAAGCTTTTAGGGGGTCAGTGTGAAATTTCTCTTCTATGACACTAACAGCCATAAATATCCTGAGGCAGAGTGTGAAGAAAATAACTCAAGTGAAAATTATGAGCACATAACCCCCAAATCATATGCTTAATTCCACAGTGGAAATGAATTGTGACAGATCCCTTCAACTTTCAGAAGCTAAGATGCCTTGTCAAGTTTCTGGGAGGAACTACTCCACAGAGTGGGATAAAACTGAGTTGGTAGAAGGAACATGACTCATTCACGGTTATAAAAACGAGTTAAATTTTATACATGAAAACAAGAGACCTACCTATAATAAAAACAGAAGCAATATAACGCCAGCATTAAATGTGAGAAAGACACATGCACATACTATCCTGGTTCTATAAACTAACTCTGCTCTCCAGTAACTGCTCTGCTGGAAAAACATCTGTTTTCCTTAATCACTTGATACCAAACAGCCAGTACCATTCAACAGAGAAAGTGATGACCGTCTCCCCTGCATTATTTCTACCACAGAACCACTCTCTAGTTACCTGTCACCCTCCACCCAGCTCAAGCGCTCTCCTTCTGGTCCTGGACTGCTCTGGTCAAGGTCCGCTTGTACAGCATTCTTTGCAATAACCCTTTCTCACATGGCTAGTCCAGAAACTTCATGGACATAAGCATGGCAATATATAGTTTTACACTATTCTGTATCTCCCTCAAAGCTCATTCACACAATGAATTTGTAAATTCAGTGTCCTTATTTTCCAGGGAACCTATAGGAATGAACTAGACCTAATGAACTAGACCCTTTCCTCTTAGGACTCCTTCCCAGCAATCAATATGAAAGACCTGCAAGAGTTTTTCTGTCTTGAGAACACATCAGCACTTAAGATCAACACACCATTAACTTCAGGTCAGGTTGAGAGTCAGTGACGTAGCCTTCTCAAGAACACATGAGCATTTGATACATTGAAGATAATGAACCACGTCATTTGAAGAAAAGCTTTACCCCATTCACAGCATTTGCAAGGTTTCCTCTAAAATACAAATCCTCTGATGATCCCATTTTGATCTTTAGGTAAAAGCCTAACCAAGCAGTATTCTGTGGTTTCTCTCAAATATGTGTATTATGACATCTACTGCATGGTGTTACCTTAATAAAGCCTCTGCCACAGAAATTCATATGGTTTCCCTATTGCTGAATAGTTCTTGAACTCAAAGAAAGGGCTTTGCCTCACTGCATTTTAAGGTATTGCTCCAGTGTCCGTCGACTTGTGAACACTGGATCAAGTCCTTGCAACATGCATTACATTTCTGTGATTTCTCTCTAGGACATGTGTATTTTTTTCCAAGGAAAGACGGTGTTGTTTAAATGCAACTCAGGCATGCAGGCAACCTCAGAGACATGCGCATTTAAACGTTTTAGGGTCTGGGTCTTCCATCGGGCTTTTTCAATATGGGTAGGCCTAAGACATGGTACATATGGTGATTAAAATTTGCTTTGAAGTTCTTTCTCTAGACAGGGTTGTCTAGGTGACAATGTTGAATCCGACATTATCCATCAGAGTGACATATTGGTACGTTTATGGTCCACACGGCTGTTCTTTGTCCAGGATATGTCACTCAATTGATTAATTTGACACCACTAGTAAGTACCACGTTAAAAATCCATTCCTGGTCACAAAAACATAGTCAGGCAATCCAGTCTTGGGAGTTATCCCTGCATGCTACACATATAAGCCCTGCAGGAGTGTTTGTGATTTTTATTGAGAAAGAATTCACCAAGTCAAGCAGGTACAAGCAAAGGGTAGTTTAATAAAGTAAATTACACACTTAGGGAGGGAGTGCAGGCATCCTGCTCTAGAGATCAGCAGCTCCGTATCTTTCATCTGAAGAGTGAGCAGTAAGTTAAAAACGTTCCTGTATTAACTATTTGGTGAAGCCTGACTTTAAGGCAATACTAAAAGACTTGTCACGTTCAGTGGCATATTTAAGTTTCTTTTGAGTATGAATTATCCGATGTGCAGTGAGGCGTGAGCCCTTAGAGCATTTGTAAGGTTTCTCTCACGTATGAACCCTCTGGTGACATGCGAGGTGTGCTTTCTGACTGAAATCTCTATCACACTCATTGCACTTGTAAGGTCTCTCCCCAGTGTGGATTACCTTATGCACAGTTAGGGTTGATTTCCAAGTAAAGGCCCTCCCACACACAGTGCATTTGTAAGGTCTCTCTCCAGTGTGAATTGTCTTATGCACAGTTAGGGTTGATTTCCAAGTAAAAGCCCTCCCACACACAGAGCATTTGTAAGGTCTCTCTCCAGTGTGGATGACCTGATGCCTAGTTAGGGTTGATCTCCAACTAAAGGCTCTGCCACATTCATTACATTTGTAAGGTTTCTCTCCAGTGTGGATGACCTGATGCATAGTTAGGGCTGCTCTCCAACTAAAGGTTCTGCCACACTCATTACATTTGTAAGGTCTCT
>JAQQAC010018766.1:0-10313 GCA_029783875.1 Phataginus tricuspis
GAACAATGGATCAAGTCCTTACAACATGAATTACATTTCTGTGGTTTGTCTCTAGGACGTGTCTTTTTTAAGCGAGGTCTTGTTTAAATGCAAAGTACACACTCAGGCATGCAGGCAACATGAGAGGAGAGAGAAGATGTGTATTTACATGTCTTAGGGACTGGGTTTTGTATACATCCTTTTGAATATGGGTTGGTATAAGACATGGTACATATAGCGATTCCTTTGGAGTTGTCTCTTAAGAACAGGGTCGTCTAGGTGACCATGTTTAATCTTGATATTCTTTATCCATCAGAGATGACATGTTGGTTCCTTTACGCTCCGCAGGCCTGTTGTGTATCCAGAATACGTTACTCAATTGATTAATGTGACTACACCACTAGTAAATAACATGTGAAAAGTCCCATCGTGGGACTTCCGGGAATATGGCGACGTGAACGGACCAGCAGAAAAATTCCTCCCAACATTATATTTACTCACGAAAATACAGCAAATACAACTATCCCTAAAAGAGAGACCAGAATACACAGGAAAGTGCACAGTGTACAGGTACACCTGAGAGAACGTGGCAGCCGGTGAGGCGGACGGGATACGGAGCGGCGACCCGGGGGGACCAAGCGCCCCCCCCCCCCAGAGATCCGGCGGTCAGACACTCCGGACAGAGGACTCGGCACCCAGCGAGGCGGGACGGAAACGCGATCCAGCGAGACCAGAGCACCCCTCCACCCCAGCACTCCGGCTGGAGTCCCAGCAAGGCGGGTAAGGTACAGAGACGCGAGCGGACCGAGCGCTCCTCTCCCCCAGCACTCCGGTAGGAGGAGATGATTCAGAGCCGGGAGGGAGTGGAAGTCTGTGCCGGGAGCGCCGACACACAGCTGGCGGTGTAGCGGAGATAGGAGAGACAGAGGGCACAGGGTTCCAGCCCGGAACGTGCAGGTTGCCCGCAGGAGGCTCCGGGAAGGAAAAAGAAAGGAGAAAAAAGGGAAGAAAAGCGCGCGCTCTACCTCAGCGGTCTTAAAGAGACAGGAGCTCAGTAGAGGGGCCGGATAGCCCTGCAAACTGAGCCCAGCACACTGGGAGTCCTGGGGAGCTTTGGACCCCTTGGCTGGCGACTGGGAAAGGGTGCCCGCCATTGAGACCCCCACGGAGATCAACAGCTTACCATTCGTTCCCAACCCAGCCAGAACTATAGAGTGGCACTGGAATAGTGGAGCAACAGCGCCACCTACAGCACTCGCGCGGAACCCACTCTCAGTAGCTTTTTTTTTTTTGTTATTGTTTTTTCTCCCCTTTCTTTTCCTTTTTTTCTTTCCCTCTCTTTCAACAGCCTCCCATTCATTCTCACCCCGGCCACAGCTTTAAAGGGCCGTGTGGAGCGACGTGGCCACGGCTCTGGAATAGTGGAGCAATAGCGCCACCTACAGCATTCATACAGAAACCACCCCCCGTGGGAGTTTGCTGTTTTTTTTTTCTTTCTTTCTTTTTTGTTGTTGTTGCTGTTTTCTTTTACGTGTTGCTGCTTTTTCTTTTTCTTTCTTTTCTTTTCCTTTCTCTCTCTCTCCTTTTATTTTTTTATTATTAGTAGAAATTCCTATTTTTCCTTTCTCTCCTTTCTTATCTCTCCTTGCTACCAACAACCAATTCTATAGTCATGAGAAGACAGAAGAATATGATACAGACAAAGCTTCAGACAAACACCACCCCAGAGAAAGAATCTGAAGAAATGGACATGCACAGTCTTCCAGAAAAAGAATTCAGAATAAAAGTCATAGCCATGCTGACGGATCTACAGAAAAATGTGCAAGAGCTGAGGGAGGAAGTGAGGGAAGTGAGGAAAGACAATGCAGAAATGAGACAAGCCATCGACGGGCTCAACAGCAGATTGAATCAGGTTCAAGACACGATCAAGGAATTGCAAGACAGGGACCAGGAATACAAAGAAGCTGAGGCAGAGAGAGATAAAAGGATCTCTAAGAATGAAAGAATATTAAGAGAACTGTGTGACCAATCGAAACGGAGCAATATTCGCATTATAGGAGTACCAGAGGAAGAAGAGAGAGAAAAAGGGATAGAAAGTGTCTTTGAAGAAATAATTGCTGAAAACTTCCCCACGCTGGGGAAGGAAATAGTCTCACAGTCCACGGAAGCCCACAGATCTCCCAACACAAGGGACCCAAGGAAGACAACACCAAGACGCATAATAATCAAGATGGCAAAGATCAAAGACAAGGACAGAGTATTAAAGGCAGCAGGACAGAGAAAAAAGATCACCTACAAAGGAAAACCAATCAGACTGTCATCAGACTTCTCAACAGAAACCTTACAGGCCAGAAGAGAATGGCATGATATATTTAACGTAATGAAACAGAAGGGCCTCGAACCAAGAATATTGTATCCAGCACGATTATCATTTAAATATGACGGAGGGATTAAACAATTTGAAGACAAAAGAAAGTTGAGAGAGTTTGCCTCCCATAAACCACCACTACAGGATATCTTAAACGGACTGCTCTAGAGGGAAACACCCCTAAGGCTAAAAAGATGTCACCAGAGAAAATAAAAGCATAGCAAAGAAAGCAGACCATCCAAATACCAACTAAAGGCAAAGAATAAAACACCTAATATATAAAGAAAGGAGGAGGAAGAATAGGAAGGGAGAGATAAAGAAAGATCAGACGGCGTTCACAATAACTTAACAAGAAAGTTAAGTTAGATTCTCAGATAGTAAAGAAGCAACCCTTGAACCTTTGGTAACCACGAATCTAAAGCCAGCAATGGCAATAAGTACATATCTATCAATAATCACCCTAAATGTAAATGGACTGAATGCACCAATCAAAAGACACAGAGTAACAGAGTGGATAAAAAAGCAAGACCCATCTATATGCTGCTTACAAGAGGCTCACCTCAAACCCAAAGATATACACAGACTAAAAGTGAAGGGATGAAAAAAATATTTCAAGCAAACAACAAAGAGAAAAAAGCAGGTGTTGCAGTACTTGTATCAGATAAAATAGACTTCAAAACGAAGAAAGTAGCAAGAGATAAAGACGGACATTACATAATGATAAAGGGGTCAGTCCAACAAGAAGATATAACCATTATAAATATATATGCACCCAACACAGGAGCGTCAGCATATGTGAAACAAATACTAACAGAAGTGAAGGAGGAAATAGACAGCAATGCAATTATTCTAGGAGACTTTAACACGTCACTCACTCCAAAGGATAGATCAACCAGGCAGAAAATAAGTAAGGTGACAGAGGCACTGAACAACACATTAGAACAGATGGAACTAACAGACATCTACAGAACTCTATGCCCAAAAGCAGCAGAATACATTCTTCTCAAGTGCAAATGGTACATTTTCAAGAATACATCATATACTAGGCCACAAAAAGAGCCTCGGTAAATTCAAAAAGATTGAAATTGTACCAACCAGATTCTCAGACCACAGAGGAATGAAACTAGAAATGAATTATGCAAAGAAAATGAAAAATCCCACAAACACATGGAGGGTTAATAACATGCTCCGAAATAATCAATGGATCAATGGCCAAATAAAAACAAAAATAAAGCAACATATGGAGACAAATGACAACAATAATTCAACACCACAAAATCTGTGGGACGCAGTGAAGGCTGTGCTAAGAGGAAAGTATATTGCAATACAGGCCTACCTCAGGAAAGAAGAACATTCCCATATGAGCAGTCTAAACTCACAATTAATGAAACTAGAAAAAGAAGAACAAATGAGACCCAAAGTCAGTAGAAGGAGGGACATAATAAGGATTAGAGCATAAATAAATAAAATCGAGAAGAATAAAACAATAGAAAGGATCAACGAAAGCAAGAGCTAGTTCTTCGAGAGAATAAACAAAATAGATAAACCCATAGCCAGATTTATCAAGAAAAAAAGAGAGTCTACTCACATAAACAGAATCAGAAATGAGAAAGGAAAAATCACTACGGACAACACAGAAATACAAAGAACTATTAGAGAACACTACGAAAAATTATATGCTAACACACTGGATAAGCTAGAAGAAATGGACAACTTTCCAGAAAAGTATAACCTTCCAAGGCTGACCCAGAAAGAAACAGAAAATATTAACAGACCAATTACCAGGAACGATTTTGAACTTGTAATCATAAACCTACCTAAGAACAAAACCCCTGGAGAAGATGGATTCACTGCTGAATTTTATCAAACATTTAGTGAAGACCTAATACCCATCCTCCTAAAAGGTTTCCAAGGAGTAGAAGAGGGAATACTTCCAAACTCATTCTATGAGGCCAGCATTATTCTAATACCAAAACCGGGCAAAGACACCACAAAAAAAGAAAACTACAGACCAATATCCCTGATGAACATAGACACAAATATACTCAACAGAATATTAGCAAACCGAATTCAAAAGTACATCAAAAGGATCACCCATCATTATCAGGTAGGATTTATTCCAGGGATGCAAGGATGGTTCAACATTCGAAAATCCATCAACATCATCCACCACATCCACAAAAAGGACAAAAACCACACGATCATCTCCATAGATGCTGAAAAAGCATTTGACAAAATTCAACATCCATTCATGATAAAAACTCTCAACAAAATGGGTACAGAGGACAGGTACCTCAACATAATAAAGGCTGTATATGACAAACCCACAGCCAACATTATACTTAACAGAGAGAAGCTGAAAGCTTTTCCTTTAAGATCAGGAACAAGACAAGGATGCCCACTCTCCCCACTTCTTTTCAACATACTACTGGAGGCCCTGGCCACAGCAATCAGACAACACAAAGAAATAAAAGGCATCCAGTGTGGGGAACTGCCTTTGCATCTCAGTCACGCCATGAGGGTGGCCGCTGAGAACTGCCTTTGAAACTCAGCCATGAAACAGGGGTGGCCACTGAAAGCCCCTGGGGTTCAGCTGCGCCCACTCCGGTCCACCTCTTACATCAGAGACAACTGCGCATGCGCACAACTCTGTGCGTGATTGGAAAATTGAAAGTCACCTTGTTAGCATGGGGGGTGACCGATCAGGAGAGACCACATCCTATATATCCTGTGCCCTGAGCCCCAATAAATGAGTTCTTGTTTCGACTGAGCTCCCTGTTGCGTCTGATTGTCTCCGCCGAGCGGCCAGCGGCGAACGGCTAGCAGCGGAGGCTGCGGGAACGGGCGGACAGTCGGCTCTTACCTCCCTTGCTCCGCCTGTTGGGGTGTGCCTCTCCCTCCCTTCCTCCGCTCCGCTGGCTCGGAGGGTCGCGGAAAGAGCTTGTAACACAAACAGCTTGGAGCTTGTGGTCCTGAAGGCGAGCAGGACCGGCGGGAGAGAGGCTAGAAAAACCCCGACAATCCAGATTGGCAGGGAAGAAGTTAAACTGTCCCTGTTTTCAGATGACATGATCTTGTACATAAAAATACAGATGACATGATATTGTACATAAAAAACCTTAAAGAATCTACACCAAAACTACTAGATCTAATATCTGAATTCAGCAAAGTTGCGGGATACAAAATAAAGCACAGAAATCTATGTCATTCCTATACACTAACAATGACCTAGCAGAGAGAGAAATCAGGAAAACAATTCCATTCAAAGTTGCATCAAAGAGAATAAAATACCTAGGAGTAAACCTAACCAAGGAAGTGAAAGACCTATACTCTGAAAACTACAAGACACTCAGGAGAGAAATTAAAGAAGATACCAATAAATGGAAACACATCCCATGCTCATGGATAGGAAGAATTAATATTGTCAAAATGGTCATCCTGCCTAAAGCAATCTACAGATTCAATGCAATTCCTATCAAAATACCAACAGCATTTTTCAACGAATTAGAGAAAATCATTCTAAAATCCATATGGAACCACAAAAGACACCGAATAGCCCAAGAAATCCTGAGAAGGAAGAATAAAGCTGGGGAGATTATACTTCCCAACTTCAAGTTTTACTACAAAGGCACAGTACTCAAGACAATTTGGTACTGGCACAAGAACAGACCGATAGACCAATGGAACAGACTATAGAGAGCCCTGATATAAACTCAACCACATATGGTCAATTAATATATGAGAAAGGAGCCATGGACATACAATGGGGAAATGACACCCTCTTCAACAGCTGTTGTTGGCAAAACTGGACAGCTACATGCAAGAGAATGAAACTGGATTATTGTTTAACCCCATACACAAAAGTATACTCGAAATGGATCAAGGACCCGAATGTAAGTCATGAAAGCATAAACTCTTAGAAGACAACATAGGCAAAAATCTCCTGAATATAAGCTTGAATGACTTCTTCCTGAACAAATCTCCTCAAGCAAGGGAAACAAAAGCAAAAATGAACTCATGGGACTACATCAAACTAAAAAGTTTCTGTACAGCAAAGGACACCATCAAGAGAACAAAAAGGCATCCAACAGTATGGGAGAATATATTTGTAAATGACATATCTGACAAGGGGTTAACATACAAAATATATGAAGAACTTACACGCCTCTACACCCAAAAAGCAAATAACCCAATTAAAAAATGGGCAGAGGATATGAACAGACAGTTCTCCAAAGAAATTCAGATGTCCAACTGACACATGAAGATGCTCCACATCACTAATCATCAGGGAAATGCAAATTTAAACCACAATGAGATATCACCTCATACCAGTAAGGATGGCCACCATCCAAATGACTAAAAACAACAAATGCTGGTGAGGATGTGGAGAAAGGGGAACCCTTGTACACTGCTGGTGGGAATCTAAGGTAGTTCAACCATTGTGGAAAGCAATATGGAGGCTCCTCAAAAAACCAAAAATACAAATACCCTTTGACCCGGGAATCCCACTCCTTGGAATTTACCCAAAGAATACAACTTCTCAGATTCAAAAAGACATATGCACCCCTATGTTCATTGCAGCTCTTTTTACAGTAGCCAAGATATGGAAGCAACCTAAGTGTCCATCAGTTGATGAATGGATAAAGAAGATGTGGTACATATACACAATGGAATACTATTCAGCCACAAGGAAACAAATTCTGCTATTTACAACAACATGGATGGTGCTGGAGGATATTGTGCTCAGTGAAATAAGTCAGGCGGAGAAAGACAAGTGCCAAATGATTTCCCTCATTTGCGGCGTATAAGAAGGAAGCCAAACTGATGGGACAAAATAGTAGCAGACTCAGAGACTCCAAGAAGGAACTAGTGGTTACCAAAGGGGAGGAGTGTGGGACGGTGGGTGGGGAGGGTGGGAGAAGGTATTATAGGGTATTATGTTTAGTACACATGGTGTGGGGTATCACGGGAAAAACAATGTAGCACAGAGAAGGCGAACAGTGAATCCGTGTCATCTTACTACACTGATGGACAGTGACTGCATTGGGGTATATGGGTGGGGACTTCATAACATGGGTAAATGTAGTAACCACAGTTTTTTTTCATGTGAAGCCTTCATAAGAGTGTATATCAATAATACCTTAATTTAAAAAATAGCCAGAAAAACACACTATTAACTTCAGGTCAGGTTGAAAGTCATAAATAGTAATATAGCCTTCTCAAGAACAAGTAAGTATTTGACACACTTAAGATAACGAACCATGTCTACATATGCCCTCACTCCTGACAGACACCATGTTATGACTTCTAACACATTTTTACTGACAGTTATTCTGCAGGATGTATTACATCATTAGTCTTGGAGAACTAAAGACAGTTATTCCTACTACACATTCTCTGATGTGTGGTCTGTCGTGAGAACTGGTAAGTTTACCAAATTCATTATATCTGCAAGTATTCTCTCCAGTATGAATTGATTCACTATCTCTTAAAGGCCTTTCCACGATCAGTGTGTGTGTATAGTTTGTCTTTCAAAAGTAGTCTCATTCCTCCAAAGGTGTGGACATTTGAAGAAAAGCCTTACCCCATTCACAGCATTTGCAAGGTTTACTCTAAAATACAAATCCTCGGATGATCCCATTTTGATCTTTAGGTAAAAGCCTGACCAAGAAGTATTCTGTGGTTTCTCTGAAACATGTGTATTATGACATCTACTGCACAGTGTTACCTTCATAAAGCCTCTGCCAGAGAAGTTCATACGGTTTCCCTGTTGCTGAAGTTCTTGAACGCAAAGAAAGGCTTTGCCTCACTGCATTTTAAGGTATTGTTCCAGTGTGTCCACCAACTTGTGAACACTGGATCAAGTCCTTGCAACATGCATTACATTTCTGTGATTTCTCTCTAGGACATGTGTATTTTTTTTCAAGGAAAGACGGTGTTGTTTAAATGCAACTCAGGCATGCAGGCAACCTCAGAGAGAGATGTGCATTTAAACATTTTAGGGTCTGGGTCTTCTATCAGGCCTTTTTGAATATGGGTTGGCCTAAGACATGGTACATATGGTGATTAAAATTTGCTTTGAAGTTCTTTCTCAAGACAGGGTTGTCTAGGTGACCATGTTGAATCCCACATTATCCATCAGTGACATATTGGTACGTTTGTGCTACACACGGCTGTTCTTTGTTCAGGATATGTCACTCAATTGATTAATGACACCACTAGTAAGTACCACGTTAAAAGTCCATTCCTGGTCACAAAAACAGTCAGGCAATCCAGTCTTGGGAGATATCCCTGCATGCTACCTATCAGCCCTGCAGGAGTGTTTGTGATTCTCATTGAGAAACAACTCACCTAGTCAAGCAGGTACAAGCAAAGGGTAGTTTAATAAAGCAAATTACACACTCAGGGAGGGAGTGCAGGCACCCTGCTCTAGAGATCGGCAGTTGGATACCTTTCATCTGGTGAAGAGTGAGCAGTAAGTTAAAAATGTTCCTGTATTAACTATTTGGTGAAGCCTGATTTTAAGGCAATACTAAAAGACTTGTCAGGTTCAGTGGCATCTGTAAGTTTCTTTTCAGTATGGATTACCTGATGTGCAGTGAGGCGTGAGCGTTTAGTAAAGCCTTTGCCACACTCAGAGCATTTGTAAGGTTTCTCTCCAGTATGAATGCTCTGGTGACATGCAAGGTGTGATTTCTGACTGAAGACTCTGCCACACTCATTGCACTTGTAAGGTCTCTCCCCAGTGTGGATTAACTGATGTGTAGTGAGGTGTGAGCCTTGAGTAAAGGCTTTGCCACACACACGGCATTTGTAAGGTCTCTCTCCAGTGTGGATTACCTTATGCATAATTAGAGCTGATCTCATCCTAAAGGCCCTACCACACTCAGGGCATTTGTAAGGTCTCTCTCCAGTGTGAATTACCTTATGCACAGTAAGGGTTGATTTCCAACTAAAGGCTCTACCACACACAGGGCATTTGTAAGGTCTCTCTCCAGTGTGGATGACCTGATGCATAGTTAGGGTTGATCTCCAACTAAAGGTTCTGCCACACTCATTACATTTGTACGGTCTCTCTCCAGTGTGGACTCCCTGGTGCCTAATTAGGGTTGATCTCCAACTAAAGGCTCTGCCACACTCATTACATTTGTATGGTCTCTCTCCAGTGTGGATGACCTGATGTACACTTAGGGCTGATCTCCAACTAAAGGTTCTGCCACACTCATTACATTTGTAAGGTCTCTCTCCAGTGTGGACTACCTGATGCTTAGTTAGGGTTGATTTCACACTAAAGGATCTGTCACACAAATTACATTTGTAAGGTCTCTCTGCAGTATGGGTTATCTGATGATTGGTAAGGTATGACTCATGAGCAAAGGCTTTACCACACACATTACATTTGAAAGGTTTCTCTCCGGTATGGATTCTCTTGTGACTTTTAAGATTTGAGTTTCGACTAAAGATTTTGCCACACTCATTACATTTGTAAGGTCTCTTTCCACTATGAATTGCCTGATGATTAATTAGCATTAATCTAACACTAAAGGCTCTGCCACACACATTACATTTGAAAGGTCTCTCTCCAGTATGGGATATCTGATGATTGGTAAGGTGTGAGCCTCGAGTAAAGGCTTTGCCACATTCATTACATTTGAAAGATTTCTCTCGAGTATGTATTCTCATGTGTCTTGTAAGCTTTGACTTTTGACCGAAGACGTTTCCACACTCGATACATTTGTAAGCTCTCTTTACATTATGGATTTTCTGATGCTTAGTTAGGATTGATCTCAGCTTAAATGCTCTCCCACACTCATTACATTTGAAACGTCTCTCTCCAGTGTGGGTTACCTGATGATTGGTAAGGTGTGAGCCTTGAGTAAAGGCTTTGCCACACTCACTACATTTGAAGGGTTTCTCTCCAGTATGGATTCTACTGTGAATTTTCAGTTTTGAGCTGTGACTGAAG
>JAQQAC010018773.1:0-10699 GCA_029783875.1 Phataginus tricuspis
CTTCATAATTGGGCCTTCCTTTATTTCTTTCTCGATCAAGCTCTCAGATAAGCCGTCCAACAGTATATCCCTGATGTTCCCTAAAATCACGTTATCTGGGTCTTTTCTGGTTTATTCTCAATTCTCTTCAGAAGTTTCTTTAGCTAATTTTTTCTAACACATGTTGCTCCGAACCTCCTTTAATATACCCTTTACCTGGATTTCATCCAATAGTATCTTTTCCTGGACCCCTTCGGTCCTCTATCAAGCTTTCTTCATCAGTCAGTGTTCTATCTTTGGTGGCCAGTCCATCGTCTTCCAGTTTTCTCTCTTTCTGAGTCAGCTCCTTATTTTCTTTAGTTATTCCCTCCTCTTCTTTATAAAGTTCCCACCTCTGGACATGAGCTTCATTCCTTCTCAAAATGGATGATCTCTCTTCCTCAGGTGTTTTTTTTTTTCTTCTTCCAATGGCACTATGCTCATTTGTCTAGTCATTTCAGCCAAGATCTTCAACAGGTGACTCTTTCTTCCTTATATCTCTTTTCCTGGAACTAACCTCCTCTTCTTCAAAACAAATCCCCTTTTACATATCCAGTTTCCTCATTACATGTTTCCTCTCCTCTTTGGTTCTTTCCTTTTTTTCTTTGGCAATACCCATATCCCTGGTCCTAATACCATAAGCCAATTTCCTGTCTTCCTGGGACAGTTTGCCCTCTTCTCTCATAATTTCTTTCTGTTTGGGGGTTATGTTTTTACTTTCTCTTGGTTGTACCAATTCCCTTCCTGGCGGTTGCCTCGTCTTTCTTAGCAATATGCCTCTCTTCTGTGGAGTTTACTCTCTTTCTGGGTCAGTCTTTTCTCCAGGGCCCTTTCCTCTCTTTCCTTGGACTTTCTCTCCTTTTCATGAATATGTTTCTCCTCTTTCATGGACAATTTCTCTTTTTCCAAGGCCCTTTTTTTTCCCCCTCGCTTTCTCTTCTTTCTGACCCAATATTTTTTCTTTCTCAGCCTGTTTGTCCTCTTGCAGGGCTCGTTGTTTTTTTATGTGTGTGTGTGGGTCCATTGTATTTTTTTTTTTTCCTCAATGGATTTATCTTTTCCAACCCATTTCTCCTCTTTCTTAGCTTGTTCCTTTTTCATAGCCCGTTTCTCTTCTTTGGGGCACAATTTCTCACTTTCCTCTGTCTTTCTCTCCTGTTCAGGGACGGGTATCATTTCTCCTCTGGCCTGTTGCTTCTTTCCCTCAGTCTCTCTCCCCACTTTTTGAGCCAATTTCTCCTCTCTCCAGTTCCATTACATTTTTTCCTGGGACTCTTTCTTTTCTTTCTGTGAGCATTTTTCCATTTCCCCAGCCTGCTCCTCCTTTCCTAGGTCCGCTTTCTTTACCCCCAAGGGTTTGTGTCTCTTTTGTGTTGTTTTCTCTTTCTGGTCCCCAAATCTCCTTTTCTCAAGCTTTTCTTGCCTTTTTATGATTCCGTTTATCTTTGTGTGACAACTTCTCCATTTCCCCAAACTTCTCTTCTTCTAGAACCAGTTTCTTTCTTTCCCAGGATAGTTGTTTGTCCTTGGCCTCTTTCCCTTCTTTCTGAGCCTGCTTCTGTCTGAACTTTCTTCTGTTTCCTTTTTTAATAGGCATTTCCTCTTTTTCTTCTCTTGAATTTCTTTCTTTTTATGGGCCTTTTTCTCCTTTCTAGCCATTTCTTCTTTTCGGGGGCCAATTTAATCTTTTTCTCTGCCAAGATGCCCCCTTCTAATGCCTGTTTCCCTCTTCCCAAGATAGTCCTTCCTCTTCTCTTGACAAATATTCCTCTTTCTGGGCCAATTTCCTCTTTCTCCAGGTCTCTTCTTCAGTATGTTTCTCAATACCCTGAATGTGTTTCTTCTTTTTGTGGGACTTTTTCTTCCTTTCTTCAACTTGTTTCTTTTTGACCATGATTAGTTCCTCCTCATCCCAGACCATGTCCTCCTCTTCCTCACCCAGCTTCTCCTCCTCCTGGGATGACTTCCTCTCTCCCCAGAATGGCAAGCCCTCTTCTTGGGTGCATATGCCTTTGCTGTGGGCCGGCATAATCTCCCAGTCCCACTTCCTCCCTGGCAGGATTGCTTTCCCCTCTTTCCAGGTCAACTCTATTTTCCCTGGTAGTTTCCCCTCTTTTCCAGTCTGTTTCTTTTCTCCTAGGACTAACTGCTGCTCTTCCTTGGAGACTTTCTTTTGTGGGGAAGCCAGTATTTCTTCTTCCCAAGCTATTTTTTCTTTCTTATGGGTCAGTTGCTTTTTTTCTCTCTTTCAAAAACTTTAATAGAATCATCATAGGATATTCACATTCTGAGAGAATCAAAGAGTTCATTTATTTATATATATATATATATATATTTTGTATCGTTAATGTACAATCACTTGAACAACATTATGGTTACTAGACCCCCAATTACTAGACCCTCCTTTCCCACCGATTCTCCCCAGTCCCTTTCCCTTTGGTAACTGTTAGTCCATTCTTGGGTTCTGTGAGTCTGCTGCTGTTTTGTTCCTTCAGTTCTTTTTTGTTCTTATACTCCATATGAGTGAAATCATTTGATGCTTGTCTTTCTCTGCCTGGCTTATTTCACTGAGCATAATACCCTCTAGCTCCATCCATGTTGTTGCAAATGGTTAGGATTTGTTTTCTTCTTATGTCTGAATAATAGTCCATTGTGTATATGTACACTTCTTTATTCATTCGTCTACTGATGGACACTTAAGTTGCTTCCATTTCTTGGCTATTGTAAATAGAGCTGTGATAAACATAGGGGTGCATGTGTCTTTTTCAAACTGGGCTGCTGCATTCTTAGGGAAAATTCCTAGGAGTGGGATTCCTGGGTCAAATGGTATTTCTATTTTGAGTTTTTTGAGGAACCTCCATACTGCTTTCCACAATGGTTGAACTAATTTGCATTCCCACCAACAGTGTAGGAGGGTTCCCTTTTCTCCACATCCTCCCCAACATTTGTTGTCTTTTGTGTTTTGGATGTTGGCCATCCTCACTGGTGTGAGGTGATATCTCATTGTGGTTTTAATTTTCATTTCTCTGACGATTAGTGATGTGGAGTATCTTTTCATGTGCCTGTTGGCCATCTGAATTTTTTCTTTGGAGAAGTGTCTGTTCAGCTCCTCAGCCTATTTTGTAATTGGATTATTTGCTTTTTGTTTGTTGAGGTGTGTGAGCTCTTTATATATTTTGGATGTCAACCCCTTATCGGATATGTCATTTATAAATATATTCTCCCATACTGTAGGATGCTTTTTTCTTCTACTGATGGTGTCCTTTGGTATACAGAAGTTTTATAGTTTGATATAGCCCCACTTGTTCATTTTTTATTTCGTTTCACTTGCCTGGGGAGATAGGTTCATGAAGTTGCTTATGTTTATGTCCAAGAGATTTTTGCGTATATTTTTCTCTGAGAGTTTTATCATTTCATGAGTTACACTCAGGTCTTTGATCCAGTTCGAGTTTACTTTTGTGTATGGGGTTACATGGTAATCCAGTTCCATTCTCTTACATGTAGCTGTCCAGTTTTGCCAACACCAACTGTTGAAGAGGCTGTCATTTCCCCATTGTATATCCATGGCTCCTATATCGCATATTAATTGAACATATATGCTTGGGTTTATATCTGGGCTTTCTATTCTGTTCCATTGGTCTATGGGTCTGTTCTTGTGCCAGTACCAAATTGTCTTGATTAATGTGGCTTTGTAGTAGAGCTTGAAGTCAGGGAGTGTAATTCCCCCTGCTTTATTCTTCCTTCTCAGGACTGCTTTGGCTTTTCGGAGTCTTTTGCCATTCCATGTGAATTTTAGAACTATTTGCTCTAGTTCATTGAAGAATGCTGTAGGTATTTTGATAGGGATTGCATTGGATCTGTAGATTGCTTTAGGCAGTATAGCCATTTTGGCTATTAATTCTTCCTAGCCAAGAGCATGGAATGAATTTCCATTTATTAGTGTCCTCTTTAATTTCTCTTAAGTGTGTCTTATAGTTTTCAGGGTACAGGTCTTTCACTTCCTTGGTTAGGTTTATTCCTAGGTATTTTATTCTTTTTGATGTGATTGTGAATGGAATTGTTTTCCTGATTTCTCTTTCTGCTAGTTCACTGTTAGTGTATAGGAATGCCACAGATTTCTGTGTATTAATTTTGTATCCTGAAACTTTACTGAATTCAGATATTAGATCTAGCAGTTTTAGAGTGGATTCTTTAGGTTTTTTTATGTACACTATCATGTCATCTGCAAACGGGGACAGTTTGACTTCTTCCTTACCAATATGGATGCCTTTGATTTCTTTGTGTTGTCTGCTTGCTGTGGCTAGCACCTCCAGAACTATGTTGAATAGAAGTGGGGAGAGTGGGCATCCTTGTCTTGTTCCCTATCTTAAAGGAAAAGCTTTCAGCTTCTCAGTGTTAAGTCTAATATTGGCTGTGGGTTTGTCATATATGGCCTTTATGATGTTGAGGTACTTGCCCTCTATACCATCATTGCAACCTTGGGGTGAATCCCACTGGATCATGATGGATGATCTTTTTGATGTATTTTTGAATTCGGCTTGCTAATATTTTGTTGAGTATTTTTGCATCTATGTTCATCAGGGATATTGGTCTGTAATTTTCTTTTCTTGTGGTGTCGTTGCCTGGTTTTGGTATTAGAGTGATGCTGGCCTCTTAGAATGAGTTTGGGAGTATTCCCTCCTCTTCTACTTTTTCAAAAACTTTAAGGAGGATGCGTTTTAGGTCTTCACTAAATCTTGATAAAATTCAGCAGTGAAACCATCTGGTTCAGGAGTTTTGTTCTTAGGTAGTTTTTTGATTACCAATTAAATTTCTTTGCTGGTAATTGGTCTATTCAGATTTTCTGTTTCTTCCTGGGTTAGCCTTGGAAGGTTGTATTTTTCTAGAAAGTTGTCCATTTTTTCTAGGTTATTCAGTTCGTTACCATATAATTTTTCATAGTATCCTCTCATAATTATTTGTATTTTTGTGGTGTCCGTAGTGACTTTTCCTTTCTCATTTCTGATTCTGTTTATGTGTGTAGACTCTCTTTTTTTTCTTGATAAGTCTGGCTACGGGTTTATCTATTTTATTTTCTTGAAGAACCAGCTCCTGCTTTCATTGATCCTTTCTATTGTTTTATTCTGCTCAATTTTATTTATTTCTGCTTTAATCTTTATTATGTCCCTCCTTCTACTGACTTTGGGCCTCATTTGTTTTTCCTTTTCTAGTTTCATTAATTGTGAGTTTAGACTGTTCGTTTGGGATTGTTCTTTCCTGAAGTAGTCCTGTATTGCAGTATATTTCCCTCTTAGCACAGCCTTCTCTGCGTCCCACAGATTTTGCGGTGTTGAATTATTGTTGTCATTTGTCTCCATATATTGCTTGATCTTTGTTTTTATTTGGTCATTGATCCATTGATTATTTAGGAGCATGTTATTAAGCCTCCATGTGTTTGTGGGCTTTTTCACTTTCTTTGTGTAATTCATTTCTAGTTTCATACCTTTGTGATCTGAGAAGCTGGTTAGTAAAATTTCAGACTTTTTTAATTTAATGAGGTTCTTTTTGTGGCCTAGTATATGATATATTCTTGAAAATATTCCATGTGCACCTGAGAATAATGTGTATACTTTTGATTTTGGATGTAGTGTTCTGTAGATGTCCATTAGGTCCATCCTTTCTAGTATGTTGTTTAGTGCCTCTGTCTCTTTATTTTCTGTCTGGTTGATCTTCCTTTGGAGTTAGTGGTGTGTTGAATTCTCCTAAAATGAATGCTTTGCATTCTATTTCCCCCCTTAAATTCTGTTAGCACTTGTTTCACATATGTAGGTGATCCTGTATTGGGTGCACACGTATTTGTAATAGTTATATCCTCTTGTTGGACAGGTAAGTTTCTTCTTACCCATGGTCAGGTTTTCCTTTCCCTGCATTAATTTCTTCTCTGGATTACTCAATTTTCTTTCTTCCTAAGCTATTCTCCCTTCTTGCCTGGACAGTTTTTTTTAACTTTTTAAACTTCCTTTTCTCTTAGACTAGTTGATCTTCTAAGAAAGCAACTTTCTTTTTCTTGACTTCTTGAGAAAAAGCCTTGCCCTTCTTTAATACTTTTTTATCTCCTGTTCTCTTAATCCTACTGTCCCATCTTCCTTGACAACGTCTTCAACTACATCTTCTGTTATAATGGATGGTTCTTCTACCACTTTGTTATCCAATTCAGAAGAGTCCTTTAAAACGGGGCAGATTTCTTGGAAGCGTTCCTAGCTGGGCTGTCGGGGGCAAGCATCACCCAAGCCAAGTCCACCACCAATTCTTGACCCAGATCCCTTAACGTTTCTGGATGGGAACTTGCTATCCTTGAGGTAATGAGATAGCACGTATCATCTCGCCAAGACCTGGATGATCTATTCATGTGTCCGGGGGTCCCAGCCAAACCTCAGCCACTCTCTTCAAGTTTATTTCTGTATCTTTTTCCAGTTCAGTAACCTGTATTACTTCCTCCTTTGGCTCTTCTGTAGTTGTCTCTGACATATCCTTCAAATATTTTTTCTCTTTCATCTGTGCATCTCCTATTTCACAGCTTTTCTTCATTGCCCTTTTCCAAAGACTTTTCATGTGTTCATGTCTTTCCAGCTTAGGGATCAACTCTCCATAATCTTTCATGTCATGTTTATGTATGGCTTTCATAACCTCTCTGGCTTCCACTGCCTCTGTGACCTCCACAGTTTTTGTGGCTTCCATAGTTTCTGTGGCTTCCACAGCTTCTGTGACTTCTAACATCACCTCCTTTGATGCAGTATAACTTTGGAATTTGTCTGGGCTATACTTAGTGGCAACTCTGGCTCTAAGGCAACATCCTGGATAGCAATTTGCCCTGATTTCCTGGCCTCTCTTTGTTCACCTTCATCCTCTGAAGGCTACACAGAGCTGAACTTTATATATTCTGTCTGTCTCTGTTTCCTGGAAACTCTCAGGTCCTTTTTAACTGCAGAGATATTGGGGAAAAAATTGTTTATAAAAACACAGAGGTCTTGAGTGAGATCCTGTGTAATATCTAGTTCAATGAGCTGCCATAAAAGGTACACAGGAAAAGGGACTAAAGATTTCTGGGATAGAAATGCTTACTATTTTACCCCAGCTTCCATATCCTAAAGAAATAAAGCCATGGTATTTGTTGTGCTATATGTATATCTTTCCCAGGAAAGTTATTTTCTGTAAAAATGATTCTCCTTATTTAACTATCCCCCCACTGGTATATTTTTCATATACATTGGCCTTATTGACCCTGCATTTTGGTGCCCTTAGGTGGGCCCCAAACATGTCCCATATATTACCCCATACATACTAACATTTCTGCTCTTTGATAGAACATGTGTCCTTCTTTTCTTCTGTTTGGTGATCTTTTCAGGTTCTGACAAAGGTATAAATGTTCTTTTGGTCAGGGCCTCAAGTTCATTAGCCCTTGACACATCTACAGAAAAAGGAAATTGTTGGTCTGTACATGACAAGGTCAGGTTTTCATTTAGTCACTGCTCCACATGATATCAATGGATATCTTTAGCTTGAATCCCCAGCAGCTGGTCAAGAGAGGCTTCTCCAATAAATTCCTGCCTATGGAAGTCAAGCAAAAAGTTATTAAGCCAACAATAAAACCTTGAGGAATACAAGGGAGGAGGAGGGTAAAATGAAGATGAGGAAAAGGAGGAAGGAGTAGGAGAGGGAAGGTGAGAAGGAGGAGGAGGAGAAACTACAATGGAGGGGGCAGGGGTACAGTAGCCATTTAGGACAGAGTAATCTGAAGTAAAGGATGGATAAAGAAGAACCAAAGACAGCAATAAGTAGAGTAGTTGGAGACACAAGATGCTGCTTTCGTTGGGAGATTTGTGGACTTTAATCTTGAGGAATCCTAAGTGAGAAAATTATGGAAGAGCAGGTTAGTCAATGGACAAGGAAAGGGGTAGGCACTGGAGAAAAAAGCAAATAGAAACAAAGAACAAGGGAGAATAACAGAAAAGGAGTGTGGAAAAGGAGAAGCAATTGGACTGTGGAGGTTAGGAGCTAGAAGGAACAGAAAGGACAAGACCACAACCCGACTTGCTGCATTTCACAGAAAGTTTCTTGTTTCTTCAGCAGGCCTACCAGTATGGTCTTAGTTTGTATGACTGTGAATCATCATGAGGTATGAGGCCTTAGTCTGCACATTTCATGGATCTTTGGAATGGAATATGTTGTATCTTCCAGGAGGTGACAGGCAGCTTCAGAGTGCAGCTTTGAAGATGCTCAATGTTGATCTCCAAAGAGCCACAGACACATGTCACCACAGTAAGCAGTTAAAATGTGGTAGGAACCTGTGTGAACCATTGTTCGGATGGGTGGCACTTGATCCATCATACAAAATTCCATCTTCTCTACCATTTCTCTATCTTTTTTCTGTATCCACAGTACTGCCTAGAGGAAAATGAGAGATGAAAGCGTGAGCATGGAGGCAGATTATGTTCCAAGGGCAATGGGTAGGGGAAGGTTGAAGGTTCAGATTCCTGTTACCTCTTGTGAGGCTAAGAAAGGCTGGACTAAGTAGACTTTGGGAGTTTTCTGGTACTAAGAGTCTGGTATGTGATAGAAACACCATGCACAAGGCTCTTTCCTCGGCCTTCAGTCTACTTTATGGGGACTGCGAATTCTGTGGACTTCATGACTGCAGATGAAGAAGGATCACCGCATGCAGGTCAAATTGGGACAAGGAAATGGGTGTTAACATGAGCTGACCCAGAACCACCCTCGTTGTTCTGTGAGAAGGGCAGTTTAGGTATGTCACCTGTAAGTGGAGTAAGGAAGGAGGGGAAAAAAATGAGGTAGCTTTACCTGTATTTGTTTTGAATACAGTTCCATCCAGTTGAAGGAGACAAAATTGTTGACATTGATGGAATGGAAGCAGATGAAAGGCTTGTTCTTGGGATGGTGAGGCTCCTGGTAAAGAGTCTCAGGCCAGTCACTCAGTTCAGTCACATTTTTCTTTGGTTTTCCATCAATCTGAGAGAGAAGAGTAGCCTGAGATAAGAATTAGCGGGTGGAAATTTGTTGTTCTCTAGCTAGCAAACATTTATTCACCCTACCACTAAAAAGCACTATTTGGGGAGTCATTCCTCCCTCATGCTCAGAGTATATCTGAATACATCAAAGTATCTTCCAGCCTTTTCCAACAAAGTTTCCATAAGTGAAGTGAGCTCTAATATCTGAAAGTATCCATTCTATATGATGAATTGGTTTCTCCCCTATGAATCTAGAATGCTCCTATTTACCATCCTTAAGAGAAATGAGAAAATAGCCCTTCAAATCATTTTCTGTGATCAGATGAGGAACCACATCTGAGAAAGGCTGGTATGTTCTCTGACCGACACTGGGGATACAATGTTGAGCAAGAGACATGGTCTTAGCTCTCAAAAGATGAGAGTCCGGTAGCAAAACAGACATTAAACAAACAACTAACAAGTGACCATACAAAACAAGCACTTCAAAAGAAAAAGTACAGCCCTATATGAGTATGACAGAGGATCCCAACCATGGCAAATATCTCTACCTGCCATGATTGGAACAACACTTCGGGGTTCCTGCCTACAGCAAGGGACCACTCCCTCACAATCACACCCATGATATACTGCCTACAGGAAACTCATATTCCACAGACATAGAATGCCCACCGTGTGTGAGAGCTGAACCCTGTGACATGAACCTCCTGTACTTAGGAGCATTCCAGGGAAATGTGCTATTCATGTTTTCTGGAGTTAGATGTGCTTCAGCTCTAACATTCTGTATTCTCAGCAGTGTGTGTGTGTGTGTGTGTGTGTGTGTGTGTGTGTGTGTCTATCAAGGGAGATATATACCTACAACGTTATACACAGCAGAACATGTACGACACATACTACCCTCCAGTGGTGCAGCATTTATCTAGGATGTAGGGACATGAAATCCCCATACTGACCAGCCAAAACTGAGGCTCATGAAGTTTACTTTTGAGGTCCCTCTTCTCAGCAGATACTTGTGCTATACTTGTCTCTTGAACAATGCTCCATAAATCTAACTCTCTAAGTTTCTCTGCATCAGAATTTGTGCTGTGAGCACCTAAGATGGAAAATAAAATATTGAATAAAACTGAAGTATTAATACTTTTCTATTCAAAATGTCCATCATGCCTACTTCCTGCATCCACAAAGGGTTTGAGACTATATTGAGGCCATTATCTGCAATTTAGAATCTTTCTTCCCCCTATATTTCTTATTTCCAGATCTTTGTGTATCCTGAAACAATAAAGAACACAGAGAGCTGGAGAGTTTCTAGCAGCCAGTGTTGCTGATTTAGTGAGAGCAGCAGAGTTGAGAGAAAGGACCCCGGTGCCTGAGCTCCCAGTCCCCCATCTCTCTTCAACGAATCAGAGAGCACGTTTACATACCCCTTATTCTGTTAATCACCATTCCTTTTCTCCTTTCCAGATTTCAAACCATCCCATCATTCCAGAGTTATCAATGCTTTTCTACAGAGGACTCTAGAAGACTAAGAACACTTAAACCCAAGCAATGTATCGGCGCTGCTGCCTACTCAGTATCGATCCCCTTTCTTTCTCATTCCTTCCATCCCAATAAAACTAGGATCTTGTTTAGGGTGATCATGGACACGAATTCTTGCCATATAGAGTAGCACTATGGTACGC
>JAQQAC010018774.1:0-14544 GCA_029783875.1 Phataginus tricuspis
TAAAACAATATATTAAGATGTTAAAATTTAATTCACAATTCCAATGTTAAATCCTGTTTTTCTTAATTACTAGCAATGAATAAATTGGCTCAAATGTTTACTTTGGGTATTGTGACAAGCTTTTGTATAACCATTTCACTGAAATTTCAAAGTCATTGAAGTAACATTTCCCTGTTACTGTTCAGATTACATATTCCAACATGTTATTTTTCTTTGTGTTTTGTATGATTAGTTCTTTAAATGACACACCAGACATTACTAATTAAATCTTTTTATGAATTGGATTACTGAAAGATAAGTGGCTCTGAATTCTTTTGCTTTGGTTCTGTTTTTACAGCAATAGTGGGGCTTTTTAGTGCTCAGAGCCATGCTTTTGCTTTTTAAGTTGAGTTTTGTTAACCAATATGTTTTGCTTTCTTAATGTTGTGCAGTAATATGGTCCTTTATGACACCTCAAAAATTTGAAGAATGTGGGAAGAGTTTGGCACTTTAAGCCCCACAGAAATACATACAAAGAAAATGCAGAGCTCAGGCTCAGACTCTCAGCCTTGTTTTGTAGGCCACTCCCTAGTTGTCCTTCATGTTGTGAGTCTCCTTACCTCCTTTAGCTCAGAGCAAGCTTCCTTCATGCCGTTGCCTCAGGTGTTACCGCCGTTACCCACCCTGTACTGTGTTTTCATTATTTCAGCAGACCTACTATCTTCAGAACGTTTTGCCATCTGTTTGGTGAACTGTGTCAGTGGTGTGCTTCCAGGGGAACCTAACAGAACTCTTGATTAAAAGGTGCAAGATCCCCTCCCAGCACTTGGACAAAATTATTGAAGAATGAAGAAACTGTAACTGTTACATTATAAACTGTTAGCTGGTCATAAAGAAGTCCCAGTTATTGTATCAAGTAAGCTCTGGTGAACATAAACTAGATGAAGTCAGAACACTTCTACTTAATCAGAATATAAATAAAATAGAAATTTCTAGTGCCATACGATTTCTTCCCGGCTTTACTGAGATTAAATTGACAAAACATTGTGTAAGTGTGCCACATGTTGATTTGAAATGCTTACAGATTGTGTAATGATTAGCACCCTAGCATCAGCTAACACCTCCATGGGGTCACATACCTACCCTTTTTTGGGGGGGTGAATGGTTTGATATTTACCATTTTCTATCTTAGCAGCTTTCAAGTATATAGTAAACTATTGTTAACTATAATCAACATGTACATTAGGTTCTCAGAATTTATTTATTTTATAACTGAAAGTTTGTACCCTTTGGCCAACAGCTCCCTTTTCTCCCATCCCCTGTTAACCAATATTGTAGGCTGTGTTGATGAGTTTGGCTTTTTTAGATTCCACAAATAAGTGGTATTATACAATATTGTCTTTCTGTTTCTTATTTAACATAATAGCTTCAAATCTATCCGTTTTCTTACAAATGGCAGAATATCTTTTCTCATGGCTGAATAGTATTTCAGTGCATGTGCCGGTGTGCCTGTGTGTGTGTGTGTGTATGAGAATACGGACATCTGTTTAAGATCTTGGTTTAATTTCCTTTGGATATAGACTCAGAACTGAGATTGCCTGATCCTCTGGTAATTCTATTTTTAATATTTTTAGGAACCGCCATACTGTTTTTCCATAGTGACTATACTAATTTACATTCTCACCAACAGTGCACAAAGGTTTCCTTTACATCCTTACTAACACTTTTTATCTCTTGTCTTTTTGATGACAACAGTCTGACAGGTGTGAGGTGATATCTCATTACTTAATTGTGGTTTTGATTTGCATTTCCCTGATGATTAGTGAATTTGAACCCCTTTCTGTGTTCCTGTTGGCCATTTTTATGTCATTCATCTTTAGAAAAATGTCTTTTGTTACTGTTCAGTCTTAAAGTGATAGAAAGCTAATTACTCCAGCTCTTTTGGTTTCCACTTGCATGGAATATTTTTTTCCAACACTCCATTTTGAGACTGTGTGCCCTTAAAGATGAAGTGAGTTTCTTACAAGCAGCATATAGTTGGGTCTTGTCCACCCAACCACTCTGTGCCTTTTGATTGGAGAATTTAATCCATTTACATTTAGAATAATTATTGATAGGTAAGGACTTACTAAATGCTGTTTTCTGGCTGTTTTGTTGTTCCCTTATTCCTTTCTTCCTTTCGTGTGCCCTTTCTTTGTGAATTGATTTTCTATAGTGCTGTACTTTTATTCCTTTCTCTTTATTTTTTGTCAATCTGCTGTAGTTTTTATTTTGTGGCTACAATGAAGTTTACATGAAACATCTTATAGATATAGTAATCTATATTATGCTAATAATTTAAATCTCATTCAAACTCCACCCTTTCACTCCTCTCTTCTTATGTTTCTGATGTCACTGTTCACCTTTTTTATATTGTGTATTCATTAATGTAGCTACAGTTATTTTTACTACTCTTGTCCTTTAATTATATGGTATAGTTACGTGGTGAGCATACCACCATATTATAATACTAGTATATTCTTAACTATATACTTACCTTTACCAGTGTATTAGATATTTTCATATGTTTCATGTACTAATTAGCATCCTTCCAACTTGACTCCTTTCGGCATTCTTTTTAAGGCAGATCTAGTGTTGATGGACACCCTTAGCTGTTGTTTGTCTGAGATAGTCTTTATATCACTTTCATTTCTGAAGGACAACTTTGCCAGATAGAGTATTCCTGGTTGGCACATTTTCTCTCAGCACTTCGAGTATATCATTCCATTTCTCTTGGTCTGTAAAATTCCTGATGAGAAGTTTGCTGATAGCCTTAAAGGAATTCTCTTATGAGTTATAAGCTTCTTTTTTCTTGCCACTCTTAAGGTTCTGTCTTTGTCTTTGGTTTTTGATAGTCTTGGAGAAGATCAATCTGAGTTTGGGGACCTATGAGCCTAGATATACAAATCTCTTCCACATTTGAGACATTCTCAGATATGATTTAAGTTTTCTGCTCCCTTCCTCCTTTCTTTCCTTCTGGGGTTCCAGTAATTCACAAATTGTTTCTTTTGAGGGTATGCCATAGATCATGTAGGCTTTCTTCACTCCTTTTTATTCATTTCCTTTGTTCTCCTCTGGATAATTTTAAAATTCCATTCTTCTAACTCAAATATTCTTTCTTCTGCTTGATCCATTCTGCTGTTGATTTCTCTTTTGAGATTATTATTTCATTTATTATATTCTTCAGCTGTAGGATTTCTGTTTGGTTCTCTTTTATGATTCCTATCTCTTTATTAAATTCTCATTTTGTTCATATATTGTTTTTCTGATTTTGTTGAATTTTCTTTGTGTTCTTATATCTCACTGAGCTTCCTTTAAACAGCTATTTTAAGTTCTTTATCTGATAAATGGCAGATTTTCATGTCTTTGGCATTGGTTACTGGAAGATTGTTGTAATCCCTTGGTGTCACATTTCCTTGATTTTTTTCATGTTTCTTGAAGTTTTGTGTTGCTGTCTTCACATTTGCAGTAGCAGCAACCTTCAATCTTTACTGACTGGCTTGAGGAGAGAAATATCTTCTGTCAGCCTCACTAGGGATTCAGAGGCTTCCTAAGACTTTCTACTATGGATATATAAGTTCCATGCTTCTTGCTTCCTCTTTTTTCTTTAAGTTTTTATTTTTCTTTAAGTATCATTGATACACAGTCTTATATTGGTTTTGGATATACAACACAATGGTTCAACAGTTAACCTTATTATTAAATCCTCTTCTTTCCCCCAGTGTGGTTACTATCTGTCAACATAAAAAGATGTTACAGAATCATTGACTATATCCTCAGTGCTGTCCTATTATCCCTGTGACCAACATAGTATAATTGAGAATTTTTATGCCCCTTTATCCCCTTCTCCCACCCACCCACCCCAACCTCTTCCCCATGGTAACCACTAGTCACTTCTCAGTTTCTGTAACTCTGCTGGTGTTCATTTTGTTTTCCTTTGTTTTGATATTCCACACAAAAAATAAAATCATATGGTATTTGTCTTTCTCCACCTGCCATTTTACGGAGCATAATACCATCTATATCCACCCTGCAAATGGCAGGATTTCTTTTTTATGACTGAATAATACTCCATTGTGTATATGTACCACATCTTTATCCATTCATCTATTGAAGGACACTTAATTTCCATATATTGGCTATTGCAAATAGTGCTGTGATAAACATAGGGGTGCATTTGTCTTTTTAAATCAGGGGTTTTGTTTTCTTCAGGTAAATTCTTGGAAGTGGAATTACTAGGTAAAATGGTATTTCTATTTTTAGTTTTTTGAGGAACCTCCATTTTGCTTTCCCCAATGGTTGAACTAACTTATATTCCCACCAACAATGTAGTAGGGTTCCTTTTTCTCTACATCCTCACCAACAATTGTTATGTTTTTGTCTTTTGGATAGTGGCTATTCTAACTGATGTGAGGTGATATCTCATTGTGGTTTGGATTTGCATTTCCCTGATGATTAGTGATGTGGAGCCTCTTTTAATGTGCCTATTGGCCATCTGTATTTCTTCTTTGGAAAAATGTTCAGTTCCTCTGCCCATTTTTTAATCAGGTTATTTGGGGTTTTTTTGTTGTTGAGGTATATGCGTTCTTTATATACTTGCAATGTTAACCCCTTATCAGATAAATCATTTATTAATATATTTTCCCATACTGTAGATTGCCATTTTGTTCTGCTGCTCGTGTCCTTTGCTGTACAGAAGCTTTTTAGTTTGATGTAGTCCCACTTGTTCAGCTTTTACTTTGTTTCCCTTGCCTGAGATGTGTCCAGGAAAAAATTACTCATCTTTATGTTTGAGATTTTTGCATGTGTATTCTTCTAAGAATTTTATGGTTTCATGCCTTTGATCTGTTTAGCGTTTACATTTGTGTATGGCATTAAACAGTAATCCAGTTTCATTCTCTTGTATGTAGCTGTCCAGTTTTCCCAGCATCGGTTTGAAGAGGCTCTTTTCCCCATTGTATATTCATGGTTCCTTTATCATACATTAACTGACCATATGCGTGTGGGTTTATATCTGTGTTCTCTATTCTGTTCCATTGATGGATGGGTTTGTTCTTGCACCAGCACTGTATTGTTTTGATTACTGTAGCTTTGTAGTATAGCTTCAAGTTGGGAAGAATAACCCCAGTCTTTCTCTAGATTACTTTAGCTATTTGGAGTCTTTTGTGATTCCATGTATATTTAGGATTATTTGCTCTAGTTCATTGAAAATGTCATTGGTACTTTGATAGGGCTTGCATTGAAGCTGTAAATTGCTTTGGGCAGGATTGCCATTTTGACAATATTAATTCTTCCTACTCATGAGCACAGGATAGATTTCATTTTATCAGTGTCCTTAATTTCTCTGCTGAGTGCCATATATCAGTACAGCTCTTGCATTTCCTTGGCTAGGTTTATTCCTAGGTATTTTATTCTTTTTGATGCAATTATAAATGGAATTGTTTTCCTGACATCTCTTTCTGCTAGTATGTTGTTAGTATATAGGAATGCAACAGATTTCTATGTGTTAACTTTGTAACCTACAACTTTGGTGAATCCAGTTATTAGTTCTTATAGTATTTTGTAGAGTCTTTAGTGTTTTCTAGGTATATTATCATGTCATCTGCACATACTGACAGTTGAACTTCTTTCTTACCAATTTGCATGCCTTTTATCTCTTTATGTTGTCTGACTGTTATGGCTAGGGCCTTCCGTACTATGTTGAATAAAACTGGTGAGAGTGTACATCCTTGTTTTGTTCCTGATCTTAGAGGAAAAGCTTTCAGCTTTTCACCATTAATATTATTTATGTTAGCTGTGGGTTCATCATATATATGGCCTTTATTATGTTGATATTCATAACTTCTATACCCATTTTGTTGAGAGTTCTAATCATGAATGGATGTTCAATTTTGCCAGATGCTTTTTCAGCAGCTATTGAGATGATGATATGGTTTTTAGCCTTCTTTTTATTAATGTGGCATATGATATTGATTGATATATGAATATTTACCATCCTTGCATCCCCAAATAAATACCACTTGGTCATGATGTATGATCCTTTTGATGTATTTTTGAACTCAGTTTCTTAATATTTTATTGAGGATTTTTGCATCTGTGTTCATCAGGGATATTGGTATTTAATGTGTTTTTTTGTAGGTTCTTTGTTTTTGGTAATAGAGTAATGCTGTCTTCATAGCATGAGTTTGGAAGTATTCCTTCCTCCTCTACCTTTTGTAATACTTTAAGAAGGATGGGTATTAGCTCTTTAAATGTTTGGTAGAATTCGGCTGTGAAGCTATTTGGTCCTGGAATTTTGTTTTTTGGGAGTTTTTTGATTACCAGTTCAATGTTATTGCTGATAATTTGTCTGTTCAGATTTTCTGTTTCTTCCTGGGTCAATCTTGGAAGGTTGTATTTTCCTAGAAAGTTGTCCATTTCTTCTAGGTTGTCCAATTTATTGGCCATATAATTTTTCATAGCATTCTCTAATCTTTGTATTTCTGTGTTGTCTGTCATGACTATTCCCTCTTCGTTTCTGATTTTGTTTTTCTACTTTTTTTTTCTTGGTAAGTCTGGCTAGGGGTTGTCTGTTTTGTTTATTTTCTCAAAGAAACAGCTCTTGATTTCATTCATTTTTCTATTGTTTTATTCTTCTTTGTATTATTTATTATTTCTGCTCTGATCTTTTTTATTTCCCTCCTTTTACTTACTTTTGTTTTCATTTGTTTTTTTCTAGTTTCTTTATTTGAGTTTAGACTGTTTATTTAGGATTGTTCTTGTTTCTTGAGGTATGCCTATATTGCTATGTACTTCCCTCTTAGTACCACTTTTGCAGCATCCCACAAATTTTGGACTGTTGAATTTTTGGTTTTTTCCTCCATGTATTGCTTGATTTCTGTTTTAATTTGTTCATTGATCCATTGATTATTTAGAAGCATGTTATTTAGCCTTCGTGTGTTTTTGGGCCTTTTTATTTTTCTCCTATACTTTATTTCTAGTTTTATACTTTTATGATCTGAGAAGTTGGTTGGTACAATTTAATCCTTCTGAATTTACTGAGTTTTCTTTTTGTAGCCCAGTATATGACCTATTCTAGAGCACATTCCATGTACACTTGAGAAAAATGTGTATCTTGCTGCTTTTGGGTGGAATGTTCTGTAGATATCTGTTTGTTAAGTTCATCTGATCTAATGTATTTTTCAGTTTCTCTGTTTCCTTATTTATTTTCTATCCAGTTGATATTTCTATTGATGTGAGTGGTGTGTTAAAATCTTCTAAAATGAAGATGTTGCAATTTATTTCCTCTTTTAATTATGTTATTATTTGTTAGTAGACAGCATATAGATGGATCTTATTTCTTTATTCATTCTGCCCCTCTGTGTCTTTTGACTGGTGTATTCAGTCCATTGTCATTTAAAGTAATTATTAATAGGTGTGTACTTACTGCCATTTTATTGTTTTCTGGTTGTATTTATAGTTCCTCTCTGTTGCTTTCTTCCTGTCTTGTACTCTTCTCTTGTTATTTCATGGTTTTCTTTAGTGTTGCGATTAGATTCCATTTTCTTTAATTTTTATGTATCTATTATAGGCTTTAGGTTTGGTTTCATATGGTTCAAGAATAGCTTCCTGACTATGTAACAGTCTATATGATGTTGATAATTGCTGTTCCAAACACAATCTAAAACTTTTATTCTTTTCCCTACTCCACACTTCATGTAGATGTCATAATCAGCACTTTTTGTGTATCCCTTGACCAATTTTGTGTATAGTTGGCTTTACTGATTTTGTTTTGTTTTAATTTTGTACTTGCTTGGTAATTAACTGGTCTACTACCTTTACTGTGGGTTTATTTTCACTGGTGAAAACCATTACCGTAGGAACATTTCCATCTATAGCAGCTCCTTAATGTATCCTGTAGTGCTGATTTGGTGGTTATAAATTCTCTGAGCCTTTGTTTATCTGGGAATTGCTTAATCTGTTTCAAATTTGAATGAGTCTTCCTGGATAGATGATTCTTGGTTGAAAGTCCTTTTGTGTTAATACAATAAGTATTTCATGCCACTCCCTTCTGGCCTGTAAAGTTTCTGCTGAGAAGTCTGCTGATAGCCTGATGGGGTTTCCCTTATAAGTAATCTTTTTTTCTCTTCTCTGGCTGATTACAGTAGTCTGTCCTTATCCTTAATCTTTGTCATTTTAATTATTATATGTCTTGGTGTTGTCTTCCTGGGGTTCCTTTTGTTAGGGCTTCCATGACATGAGTGTCTAATTCCTTCTCAGATTGGGGACATTTTCAACAATTATTTCCTTAAAGAGGCTTTCTATCCCTTTGTCTTTCTCTTCTCCTTCTGGTACTCCTAATTATGCTAATTTGGTTTCATTTAGATTGGTCACCTAGCTCTCTTACAATTCCTTCATTCCTAGAGATACTTTTTTCTCTTGTTCCTCAGCTTGTTTTCCTGTTCTATAATTTCCATTTCATTTACCTTCTTCTCTATATGATGTAATCTACTTTTAAATCCCTCCATTGTATGTTTCATTTCAGATACTGTATTCTTTAGCTCTGAGGTTCTTTTTCAGGTTTTCTTTCTCTTTGTTGAAATCCTCCCTGAGATCTTGAATATTTTTCTGTAAATCAATCCATGAGGATGTTTATGGCTTTTATTTTGAAATCTTTATCAAGAAGATAGATGATCTCTGTTTCATTTAGCCCTCTTTCTAGTGTCTTATCCTGTAGTTTTGTTTGGAACAAATTCCTCTGCCTCCTCATTTTGTCAGTTTTTCTGTGTTTCTTCCTTTGTATTAAGTGGATTTGCTATGCTTCCTGTTGTAAAGAGTAATGGCTTTATGAAGAAGGTGTTCTGTGGTCCCCATAAGCTCAAGTTTCTTAACTGTCCAGTGCCTGCTTCTCTGTTGCTGTGGAGCCCCAGTTGCTGTTGGTGGGCCACGGGCAGGGCTGCCTTTCTGTCTGCAGGTGGTCTCAGCCCTCTGTGGCTGGTAGTTTGCCTCAGCTGGCCCTTTGTGATCAGAGCAGTGGCTTCAGCTGGGATCATTGTTGGCAGGGCCATCCTCTGCATTACCTGCAGAAATGGTGGGGAATGTCCTGAAGCAAGGGTAGGGTGGTTGTGTGGCTCTGGGACAGGGTGGGGCATGGTGCACAGCTGCAGCAGCAAGTTGTATGGGCTCCCCCTCATGGCGGCAAGGCGTGTAGCACCAGGCTTGTCCACCTGTGGAGAAGGAAGGAGTGCTAGGAGCTGCTCCTGCAGGCGCTTGCCCTGTTGGTCTGAGAGGGCTGAGATAGCTGGGAGAGCCTCCCTCTGCCTGTCAGGCAGCAAACTCTGGCACTGCTGTGCCGAGTTGGCTGGTGTGCTGGCAACTGAGGAATGTGCCTTGGGGCTGAGTGACCAGTAAGGGGGTTGGAGTGTGTGGGGCTCTCAAGAGGGCCTGACCTGCTAGGCTGAAGGAGGGGTAGGGAGGTGTATCCACCTTCACTTTCTCCTGTGGAGAGAACTCATCCAACCCTCACCCTCTGGCACTCCTCCCACTGATGGCAAGCCTTTCAAACTGCCATCTCTGCTTTGGGTTTCAGTGGGGCCAGGAGAGCATGCCTGTTCTCCACAAATGGCTGGAGTCTCAGCCTCCCAGGGTGTTCCAACTGTCCCTAATGTCCAGCCCCACTAATCTCCAGAACCCAGTGCAATAATGTGGACTTGTACTTCCAGAGCACATCTGCAGGGCCAGATGTGCAGAGTTCCTGGGTGTCTATCCCATCCTGGCTTCATTCTTCTTCCTCCTGCCTATGGGCTGGTCCTGTTCAATCATGGCTCTAACACTTTACCCTTCTCTGTTTGGTCTTCTTTTCTTCCCCAGGTGTAGGTGATCTGTTCTGCAGTCTTTGGGTCATTTTAAGGTTTAGTTGTATTTGCTCTTGTTGCTTCCTTGGTGTATTTGTGGAAGGTTTCTTCATTGCCTTCCTACTTTCCCTTTTTTTTCCATCCCAAACTTGATCCCTCTTCTGCAGAATTCTTCAGCTTGTTGCCTTCTCTTGATCCTGAAATACACTAGGGTGAAAGCTGACAGCCTCCCTTTTGCTTTAACAGGGGTGGCACTAGCTGAAATTTGTGGCTTCTCCCTGACCTGCAGATCCAGGTTGAGCCCACTGGGCCATCTGCTAAAGCTTGCTCTCACCACTGTAGTTGGGAACATGCATAGGGAGCTGGACACAGGGTGTGACTAAGGCACACAGAGTGCTGGGGGTCATCCCCATGGACCAATTGGGACCCAAGTATGAGGCATCTCCAGCAGTTCATGGGCAAGCTTTTTGATGAAGCCAGGTCATGAGCCATTGCAGGGTTCACCACCGGGACTGAGGTTTGTATGTCTATTGCCTGACACATGGTTAGGCAAGAATCCTCCCAGGTTTTTTGGCATAGAGTACTGGATCCCACATTTCTCACAAAGGCACTTTTATCCTTGATGAATGCCAAGTTGTTGTTGGGAGGGAACATGAATAAGCAATGCTTATTCCGCCATGTTGCTGACATCCCTCTGTAATGCCACACCATTTGGAAGAGGCCTTTTCTTTAGAGACCAGATTGTGACCATATTTTGCTTTCCTCTTACTAAATGTTTTCTAGATATATTAGATTATCCCCCTTTTGAGTGAATTACCTATGAAATATGTTAATGTTTAATAATTAACTTGTTATGCAAACTACCCCTTATTTGCTATGGAAAACAGAATGAGATATCTTTCTAGAATTTGAACTGGTCCCCAACAGCAGCAAAGCTGCTAATGGTGAAGACATTTGGGTTACATAAATTTCCCATGTCCCTTTTATTATCTGAACTAGCTATTTCCTGCAGGGAATATAATGTGCAGAGCACGTTAAGAAAGGATGCATTAGTAAAGCCCACTAATTATGCTTTTTCTGGTGAGTCATTCTGAGAGGCACTTGATTGAAGTACAGGTGGGGCAAAAATCATTACCTTGTACTATATATGATGGCAGTCTAGCCCAGTGGGATTGGCACAGGACTGGCCATGCTCAAGCAGATTAGGACTCAGTACTTTTTTTAAAGGGTATTTTCCACTAAGAATTACTATCTTTGCTGACTGAATTCCCATCATAGTGAAGTCTTCCATGTCCATCTCTCCAGGAACCCTTTAAAATGCAGTTATTTGTGGCTTTAAATAACCTCATAGTGTTGTCTAGTTGGTATTTCCTCTAACTGGAGAGAGAAAGGTGCTGAGACAGAGCAATGGGTTGTTTCAAGGTGGTAAATGAGGAAATCACAGTTTCACTTCAAGCCGGTCATAAATGGAGGTATTGATTAGGTGCATTCACCTTGATACCCAGATTTATGTTAACTAATAATAGAGTCCATTGGAATGTGAGCAATTTGTTCTCTTTTAAAACACATCATATGCATGGAATATGATATATTTCTATGATGACTTTTTCTGTTTATTATATAACATCAATGTAAGAATTTATTTGAAAGGGACTAATTTACAAGGAGAAAGGAAACTAACAAATAATGAGTGCTACTGTGTTCTTGAATTTATAGAAGTTAACTCTTACAGCAGTTCTACTAAGTAAATTATGTAATCTTTATTTTTACAGATAAGGACACTGAAGTTTAGAAATGTTAGTTGGTGGGCCAAAGTCTGACTGTGTTGGTGCCAAACAGCTAATTTGGTGCCAGAGCTCTTCCCACAGCTTGTTTTTGTTACGGTCACCCAAATGTTGACTGAAGGGTGTGGAGGGCATCAAACGGTAGCCTTTCTTTGGGACTGAATTTAGAGTCATTCAGATCTAGGTTTGAATCCCATGTGTATAATCTCTATTTAGTCATTTAACCTCATGTTAGAATGAGGCTAATGCTCTCCACGCCAAGGATTTCATGAAGTAAATGATGTAATCAGTATAAAGCACATAATACAGTGCCAGATCCTTAGTAATCCTTCATGAATGCAGGCTACTGCCACTACAGTGGCCTTTTTTATTTTGTTTTAATGTTGTGTCTAATAATTGGGTCATTTTTGAACATGATGGTGTCTCAGAATGCTTTGAAGATATTTTGCTCTTCTTTTTTAATATATTACGTGACTTTCTGAACTTTTAGAAATTACCTTTATTATTATGGTTTATGCCTCAGATGTGTGCAGAATACTATAAAAATGTTTATGTTTTCTTAAGAGTATATATGAATGTTAGATGTAGATTTTAAGTGAAAAATTTGACATCTTAAGTAACTTATAATTTAACATTTCAGGTTCTGTTTTATTCATGATCTAGGTATTATAACTTAATGCAATGAATATTAGAAGCAGTGTCCTGCTATCTGCTAGACTACAGACTGCTACCCAAAGGATAACCTAACTTTAAGTAGAGGTGGTTTCATGGGGCAGGACAAGCACAGATTGGAACCAGTCTGCAGCCAGGCTATGGGCCAGTGTCCTGAAATTATGGATACTATATGTGTGGCTCCCTAGAATTATTGTGAGGATTGGGTAAGAGTGTGCAGTACTCTGTACAGTGCCCAGTGCAAACAGGCCCCCTCCCTCATCTGGGACAGCACTTACAACAGAAATCCTGATGTTATAATTTCTTTCCCTCTGGAGTAATACCACTTTACCAACTATCTGTTATTGGCAGTTCTGTCCTATTTTAATTGTTTGATTTCATAATAATGGATTTAATTATTTATTCATAAAGTAAATCATTGGATTTGTTCCCACCAGTGATACCAAGAAGAAGCAGGGAATGAGGAAAAGGAACAACAATGAAGTGGAAGACGTGGGACCCACAAGTCATAATAGAAAGAAGGCCAAGTGGGAAACCGTAGAGCCTTTGGATACAGGCCTGTCCTTAGCAGAGGATGAACAGCTGGTGTTACATCTGCTCAGAAGTCAAAGTTAAACACTTTCATCTTCTCCTTGAAGCTTCTGGTCATGATATGTGGATGAGAAGTTGAAGAAACAATTGGCTTTGAAGCCCTTAGGTAACATGAGTCCCATGCCCAAAGGACTTACTCTCCAGATAGAAGTGGTCCTATCTCTAAGCCCTTTTTATAGGACCTACGTGTGCCATCCCAGAGGAAACTCATGGTGAGGGTGGATTATTAAATTTCCTGATCCCATTTTCCAGCATGTGCTCTGTTAGATTTTTATCCATGGGTTCCTACATCTTGTCATTGGAAATGCTTTCTTTGTTTTACTGGCAAGTTCTAGAGACCTTGTTTCATTGTGAAAAATGCCCAACTTGCAGACTGTACAGAAATTTCTATTATTGTTAAAATTGCTTCTGATCTTGATGTATTTAATATTTCTAAAGAGACACAGTATGACCCAGCCCTGAGAAAGAATATTTTTGAATTGAGACTATCAATAATAAACATATTTCCTATAACATAAGCTATTAATGTTTTCATTGTGTCCAGTGATAATGAGTTCACTCTCATGGGATGGATTTAAGATTAAAATGTTTAGGCAATTCCTAAAACAGTGAATTTTTCATATTCTTACATTAGCCTTCCTAAAGATATCATTTAACTAACACTTGCAGATTTGGTAGCCATTTATAAAAATCCATAGAGGTCCTGACCCTGAAAACTTATCTAAAACCTAGTCTCTTTGAGCACCTAGTAGGCTGTAGGTCTGCAAGTGCCTTGCTCAGCAGGGGCCACCGATCCCCTACCCAGAGCTAGCTCCTGATGGTGAGGAGAAAGTAGAACAAGCAGAGCCTCTTTTTGGTTACAAATAACTTACAGATTCTTCAGAGGAGAAAATCTGGGCCTTAGCATGAAACAACTGATTTTATCATTAACTTGTCACCCCTCCCTATTTGCTTCCCTTCCTGCTTTGCATTCCTTGCACAAACACAAACAGTTTTCAGTAACTGGTGCAAATCACTCATGAATCCAAGGAGAGATTGGCTATGGCCCTATTCGTTTCCAAAGTTTCTCTTGTGTTCTCTGTCCTTACCAGCCGCCGCAGCATCATCCACTCATCAAAATGAGAAACTTGGTGACTTCCCAGCCTCCTCTTTTTCCCACCCTCATTTTTTTTATTCGTTTGATTCCTCTCCATGACTTTCTTATCCATTGTTTCTTCTCTGTCTTCACAGCATCTGCTTTTAGTCAGAGTTCAGATTTTCATCATGACCTAATGAGATTCCTGCAGTGATCTACCTGCTCACTGTGCTCCCAGCTTCACATTTCTCTAGCCCAGCCTTCCACAGTGATCAGAATTCTTTTCATGGTACTGATCTGACTGTTTCTTCCCAGCTGTCTCTTCTGTTATGTGCTTGTCATGCAGTGTTGCAGACATCTGTTAAGCCTTGTATCCCTTTATGTGACAAGTTTGTTTAGATTAAAAGGGCTGTGTTTTATCCATCCCACAGATCTCCAGAGCCAAACACAAGCACCTGCCATAAAATAGGTTTTCAGTAAATGCTTATTGAATTAATGGATGGACAGTAATGAAGTAAGACAGGTTTTAAAGGTATATGGTAGCCCCTTGCTCCTCACCTCTGGTATGAAG
>JAQQAC010018801.1:0-10836 GCA_029783875.1 Phataginus tricuspis
CTTCCCTTTGGTAACTGTTAGTGCATTCTTGGGTTTATATCTTTAGGCCATGCTGCCTAAAGCAATCTACAGATTCAGTGCAATCCATATCAAAATACCGACAACATTCTTCAACAAACTAGAACAAATAGTTCTACAATTCATATGGAACCACAAAAGACCCTGAATAGCCAAAGCAATCCTGATGAGGAAGAATAAAACAGGGGGCATTATGCTCCCAAACTCCAAGCTCTACTACAAAGCCACAGTAATCAAGACAATTTGGTACTGGCACATAGAATAGAGAGTCCAGATATAAACCTTTATTATGTTGAAGTACTTGCCCTCTATACCTATTTTGTTGAGAGTTTTTGTCATGAATGGATGTTGAATTTTTTCAAATGCTTTTTCATCATCTATTGAGATAATTATGTGATTTTTGTTCTTTTTGTTGATATGGTGGTTGATGTTGATGGATTTTCGAATATTGTTACTGTCCTTGCTTCCCTGGGATAAATCCCACTTGATCATGATGGATGATCTTTTTGATGTATTTTTTAATTCATTTTGCTAATATTTTGTTGAGTATTTTTGCATCTATGTTCATCAGGGATACTGGTCTGTAATTTTCTTTTTTTGTGGTGTCTTTGTCTGGCTTTAGTATTAGAGTGATGCTGGCCTCAGAATGAGTTTGGAAGTATTCCCTCCTCTTCTACTTTCTGGAAAACTTTTAGGTCTTCTCTAAATGTTTGATAAAATTCAGTGGTGAAGCCACCAAGAGTTGTTCTTAGGTAGTTTTTTGATTACCAGTTTGATTTCATTGCTCATAATTGGTCTGTTCAGATTTTCTGTTTTTTCCTGGCTCAACCTTGAAAGGTTATATTTTTCTAGAGAGTTGTCAGTTTCTTCTAGGTTATCCAATTGGTTTGCATATGATTTTTCATAGTATTCTCTAATAATTCTTTGTATTTCCGTGATGTCCTTAGCGATTTTTCCTTTCTCAGTTCTAATTCTGTTTATGTATGTAGACTCTTTTTTTCTTTATAAGTCTGGCAAGGGGTGTTTCTATTTTGTTTATTTTCTCAAAGAACCAGCTCCTGGTTTCATTGATTCTTTCTATTGTTTTATTCTTCTCCGTTTTGTTTATTTCTTCTCTGAACTTTATTATGTTCTTCTTTCTACTGACTTCAGACCTCATTTTTATTCTGTTTCCAGTTTCATTAATTGTGAGTTTAGACTGTTCATTGGGGTTGTTCTTGTTTCATGAGGTAAGCCTGTATTGCAATATACTGTCTTCTTACAACTGCCTTCACTGCATTTCACAGGTTTTGGGCTGTTGAGTTGTTGTTTTCATTTGTCTCCATATGTTGCTTGATTTCTGTTTTTATTTGGCCATTAATCCATTGATTATTTAGGAGCATGTTGTTAAGCCTCCATGTGTTTGTAGGCATTTTTGTTTTCTTTGCATAATTTACTTCTAGTTCCCTACCTTTGTGGCCTAAGAAGCTGTTTTTCACAATTTCAATCTTTGTGAATTTACTGAGGCTCTTTTTGTGTCTAGTACATGATCTATTCTTGAAAATGTTCCATGTGCTCTTGAGAAGAATGTGTATCCTGCTGCTTTTGAGTGGAGTGTTCTGTAGATGTATATTGGGTCCATCTGTTCTAATGCATTGTTCAGTGCCTATGTCTCCTTATTTTCTGTCTGGTTGATTTGTCCTTTGGAGTGAGTGGTGTGTTGAAGTCTCCTAAAATGAATGCATTGCATGCTGTTTTCCCCTTTAATTCTGTTAGTATTTGTTCACAATGTAGGTGCTCCTTTATTGGGTGTATAGATATTTGTAATGGTTATATCCTCTTGTTGGACTGACCCTTTATCGTTATGTAAAGTCCTTTTTTGTCTCTTGTGACTTTCTTTGTTTTGAAGTCTATTTTGTCTGATACAAGTACTGCAGCTCCTGCTTTTTTCTACCTATTAGTTGCATGAAATATCTTTTTCCATCCCTTCACTTTTAGTCTGTGTATGTCTTTGGGTTTGAAGCGAGTCTCTTGTAGGAGCCTATAGATGGGTCTTGTATTTTTATCCATTCAGTGACTCTATGTCTTTTGATTGGTGCACTCAGTCCATTTACATTTAGGGTGATTATCGATAGATGTGTCCTTATTGCCATTGCAGGCTTTAGATTCATGGTTCCCAAAGGCTTCAGGGCAGCTTCTTCACTCTCTAACCATCTTAACTCACTTATGCTATTATAAACACAATCTGAAGATTTTTTTTTCTCCATTCTTTTTCTTCTTCCTCCACTCTTTATATGTTATGTATCATCTTCTGTACTCTTGTGTATCCCTTGACTGACTTTGTGGTTAGCTGATTTAATTTTGCATTTGTTTACTAATTAATTGGTCTACTTCCTTTACTGTGTTTTTATTTTCTCTGGTGACAGCTGTTTATCCTTAGGAACACTTCCATCAAGAGCAGTCCCTTTACAATACACTGTAGACATAGTTTTATGGGAGGTAAATTCCCTCAGCTTTTCCTTGTCTGTAAAGTATTTAATCCATCCTTCAAATTTAAGTGATAATCTTGTGAGGTAGAGTATTCTTGGTTCAAGGCCCTTTGGTTTCATTGCCTTGAATATATCATGCCACTCCCTTCTGGTCTGGAAGGTTTCTGCAGGAAGTCTGATGATAGCCTGATGGGTTTTCCTTTGTGTGTGATCTTTTCTCTGTGTGGCTGCTTTTAATACTCTCCCCTTGTCCTTGATCTTTGCCATTTTAATTATTATGTCTTGGTGTTGTCTTCCTTGGGTCCCTTGTGTTGGGAGATTTGTGCACGTCCATGGCCTGAGAGACTATTTCCTTCCCCATATTTGGGTAAGTTTTCAGCAATTACTTCCTAAAGAGACTTCCTATCCCTTTTTCTCTCTCTTCTTCTTGTATCCCTATAATGCAAATATTGTTCTGTTTGGATTGGTCACACAGTTCTCTCATTATTCTTTCAATTCTAAAGATTCTTTTTTGTCTCTGTGCCTCAGCTTCTTTGTTTTCTAGTTATTTAATTTCTATTCCATTTACCATCTTCTCTACCTCATCTAATCTACTTTTAAATCACTCCATTGTGTTTCACTTCAGATAATATATTTTTCAAAGTCTCTTTCTCTTTCTTGAAGTCCTCCCTGAGATCTTGAATATTTTTCTGTAACTCTGTGAGCATATTTATGATTTTTATTTTGAAAAGTTTATGAAGAAGGTTGGTGATTTCAGTTTCACATAGCCCTCTTTCTGGTGTTTGTGGGATTCTTGTTTGTACAAAATTTTTTCACTGTTTCATATTTCTAGTGATTACTATGAAATAATAACTTTGTGTAGGCAGCACCCTCTAGTGCCCAGAAGCTGTACACTCTGGAGCTTCCCAGCACCTGGGGCAATAGTAGGGTCGCAGGTGTGTGGTACCGATGCCTGCTGAGAGAAAAGACCTCTTTCCTGCTTCCCGGCTGCTTTGCCTGCCTTCATGGCCAGGGCCAGTAGGTTGAGCACACATGGAGGAGCCTCTGCATTATGTCCCAGTAGCTGCTGTAGGAGGGGCTTGACTGGCGTGATGGCTGGAGCAGCAGGTGTGCAAAGCAGTGCCTCCCAGGAGGAAGGAGCGGCAGGCTGTTTATCATAGTGGGGGTCCTCAGTGCTGCATTGCCAGCCAGGGGGATGGAGCTTCTGAAGCTCTTTAAAGTTCCCTACCTGCTGAGCTGAGTATGCCAGGATGATTTTGTCAACTTGTCCATTCTTCAGAGTAGCAAGTGCTGTGTAATCTTTGCTCCTTTAGTAGCCCTCTAACTGTTGGAAAGTCTTTCAAAGTGCCTGCATTCTTTTTGTCCCAGAGCAGCTGGTTGTGGGTACCTGTTCTCCACAGCAGCTAGAATCGAATTCCTTCTTAGTACTCTGCCTGTCTTTGCTTTCCAACCCCACTAATCTCCAAAGCACCATGTAATGTGAGTTTGTGCTCCCATAGCAGATCTCCAGGGGTGGGGTGGGTGTTTAGCAGTCCTGGGCTTCTAGTCCATCCCTGCTCCATTCCTCTTGCCTTTGAGCTGGGGTTGTGGGAGTGCTTGGTTCCCGCTGGATCGCAGTTTCCTACTTTACCCATTTCTGTGAGGTCTACTCTTTTCCCTAGTCTTCGGTTCGCTCTTTCAGGATTAGTTGTATTTGCTGTATTTCACCTTATATGTGGTTTTAACTTGGGAAGATACAAAACCAATGCCAGCTTAAAACACAAAGGTCAATAACTGAATGATATTTTGACTTTACGTACCTTTATACTAGTTGCATTTTGCTACAGTTGGATATTTTCTTTTGCAATCACAGAATCATAGAATGTCAGACACAGTACACAGTCAGGTATTTGAAAGGATTTATTTCAGCGCTCATCTAGGGCATGTCATAGAGGTGGTTTTTATTTTTAATTTGATAACTTTAGAGTGGTATTACAAAATTAAAAATAATATTCCATGTATTACATGGATTTGCCCAAGAGACCTATAAAGTTTGTTTCTTTTATAAATGGAGAAATTAGACAAAAACTAATTAAATCAGTTATTTAAAGTTGTATAGTTCATGATAAAACCAGGACTGCTGTGGAACCCTTTGGTTTTATTAGTGCTTATGTCAATGAAGGAGTGAGAATTCTAACTCTAGATTCCTAGATCCTATTAGTTATAAGTTCTTTCCAAGAAAGAATCGCAATGCTTGGACGTCTGATTGAAAGCTTTTTTTTTTTAATTATTTTTCTATCAAGTTATTATTTTTTTTAAAGATGAAAAGATGTGTAATTATGTGAAAGTTAGTTTTGAAAAAAGGACTAAAAAAATCCCAGTTTGAACTTCCAGTTCTGGCAGTGTGTTACTTTAGATGATCTGAAAATTCCCCTTTATTAAATACATTGATAACATGTATTTTTAGAGAAAACATAAAAATACACATTTAAAGGCTAAGCTTTAAAGAACATAAAGGAAATTTCCAGCAGTCAGAAACAGAGAGGAAATAAAAACTTAGTGGATTCTACTCCTAGGTATTTACCCAAGGAAAATAAAAACATAGGTCCACCCAGGGACATGTATATGAATGTTCACAGCAGCCTTTTCATAATAGCCAAAAACTTGAAACATTCCAAATGCCTATAAACTTGTGAGTGGATAAACAAATTCCAATATATCTGTACAATGGAATTATAAATAATAAAGAGCAAACTACTGACAACATTTAATAACATGGATGAATTGGAAAGACTACTGTATGAGTTATGTGACATTTTATAAAAACCAATACTATAGGGACAGGAAACAGGTCAGTAGTACCTGGTAGAAGGGGGGAATTGACAACAAAGGGGTGGGTATAAGAGAACTTTTTTGGTGTGATGGAAATATTCTGACAAGACTGTATAGATTTGTCAGAACTCATGAACTGAATTATTAAAAAGGAAGATTTTACTGTGTGTAAGTTTTACCTCCCTCAGTAAAGTGATTTGAAAGCAAAAAACTCAACAGATGGTTAGTGAACTAGAAAATGAAATTGAATTCTTTCTTTTCCTCTCTTTATATACACACAAACACTCACACAATACATAGAGAAGAAATAAATACATACAAAATAGATATAAAGGAAGGAGCTGAAAAATATGAAAGAGAATTTAAGTTTCATAGAGTATGGAATAGGGACCCAGCATGTGTCTAATGGGAGTTCCAATATATCCACTCCAATTCTTAATAGAGGCTGCCTCTGGAGAGAGGGGGTGGAGTATGATTGGTCCATAAGCAATTTCAGCTCTATCTGTAACATTTTATTTAAAAAAATCTAAATTGAATATAGCTAAAATGTTAACATCAGACAAGGATGAAAAGTCAGTACATGAGTGTTTTCATATTCTATACACATATTCTATATGAAGCTAAAAAACAAAAATACAAAATAGTCACACAATATGGCTTCAATTACATAAGTACCTTTATATTTGTGGACATGTCCCAAAAGGCAAAACACAAGAAGATACAAGTGGCAGACTTGGAGCCTTAGGATCTTTTATATTAGGACATATTTTAAGCCTACTTTAGCTTCATATCATAAGTCATTTTTACTAACTTAATTTTAATGCAGGTATATGACGGACTGTTAAGAAAAAGAATTATTCTCCCACCACTTTCACATAATGTATTATTTTGGTGTCTTCTTTGACATTCTTTTTTTCCTATTAATATTTTTTCATAATTATTTTTGACTCAGGACTAAACAAATATTTTTATTATATAGTTGTTTTTGTAGTGTCTTGTATAATTTTGGAAAGAGTCTTATGCTCTGATTGCCTGTAATCTTAAAGTGAGAATAGTTATTAATTTCTACCTGAAAGTTTGGATGTTTTGCTTCTCAAGTTGTATGTTTTTGATGATCCACTTTTTCAGATGTGAAATTTTATCCTACAAAATAGGATGAGAAGTATAACATAAATTTTAACTACCTTACCTAATTTTGTATTTGGTAGATCCCATTGAAGAGGAAGATGCAAATCTAATATTTGGTTCAGTGCAAGAAGCCCTGAAAGCCGCCGTTATGGCTGATGCAGATATTCTTTCAGAGACATTTCAGCTTCTGGTTAAGTCTGCCAAGGACTTCAGTAAGAGACTGTGGGCTTAGTGCCAGTCGGCTTGTATCTTCCAGCTCCTCCATTATATTGTCCTCAGCCAGCTGTTCTTAGTGAAGTAAGCTTAGTGCTTAATTTTTAAATTAAAGTTGATGTTTTCCAGGTTTTAAAGCAAACGACTTGATAATCATCAAGTTAAAAATGCAAACTCTGAAGACCTTCTGGATCCCAGTTTTTCTGTTTAAGTGTATAATCTTGGGCAATATACTAAACTGCAGTTTTAAGTTTTCTTATCTGTAAGATGCAGGTGATGATAGTACCTCTACTAGTATTATTGTGAGGATTAAATGAGACATCCTGCAAAAGCTTTTACCTTTAGGCCTAGGATACATAGTAAGCATTCAATAAATAGTAAAATTATTGCAATAATAAAATTAGGACATATTTCTCTTTATGCACATTTAAAAAAAGTAGACATTTGTTTAAGGTAACAAAATAATGAATGTCAGAATTTAGAAGACATACATTATTTCATCTGTTTTTTCACCTCATGTTCTTTGCCTCTTTGAAATATTTTCCTTTGATTGAAAAGATCATTTTTTTTCTCCTGCAGTATTCATTTGATAGTTCTGTCTTATAAATAGCAATACTGTAATCCTCTCAGGAACTTTTCCTCTACACTATTGAAAATAATAACATTACAATGAGCTGGTTTTTAATATTGGAAAATGTTAATGTATATTATTTACATTTAGATTATTTTAGTATTTGAATAGTATTTTGAAGTGATACAGGTATTGTTTCTTTACTACTTATTATTTTAGAATTAACAACTTCTATCTGTACCTAGTTTTTTCTATATTTATAAAGTTTTTATATGCTCATTTGTTAGGGTTATGTTTCAATAGTTTAAAAATGTTCCATTTGTTAATACTTCAAGTGTAATATATTACAAATGGAAGGAATAAGTAGTCTGTGGTATTTCTCAGTTAATTCTTTTCCCTAACATTTGTGTCTTCAATATATTAGTTTAGAAATTAGAAATTGCATTTAAGGTATTTTGAGGTATGCTATGCTGATATTAGTTTTAGTGGTTACTATCCTTAGTAACACTGATTTTATTATTTTTTGTTAAAATAATCCTCAGTGATAGAATTTGTCCTAGATGTCACTCTGTATCAGTTAGAACCTCTTAGGTTGGAAGTAGAAATAGAAAACTTGGTCAAAATTGGCTGACATTGAGAAGACTCGTGGTAGGACAGCTTTCTGACTCAGTGATGTTACTAAAGACTTGGGCTCTTTCTCTGTAGTTAGTTTTGTAAGGTGTGAGCTTCAATTTATGCTGGCTCCCTTTGTGGGAGCAGGGTGGCTAACAGCAGCTTCTAAGGCTACCTTGTCCATGTCCAGAGAGAGAGGAAAAGGGGAAAGAAAAGCTGTAAAAGTATTTCTCTCCAGCATTCCAAGCAAGGAAATTGAGAGTCACTTTTGTGAGATGGCATTAGGTTACTTGCCTGTCCTTGAATCCCTCACCTTGACTAGGGATAATGCAAAGTACTACTTGGCAGTAAATTAAGCTGTAACTTCCCTGTAAGCTGGGGATGTGGGATCAGCTCTGTAAGTCTGGGGAGAGGAAATCCCGGGGCAAAATACCTCTAAAAACCAAAATCAGTCAAAGGAAGAAATAAAGATTAAAACCTGTTTATTGTTTACAAACTGCAGTCCAGGGCCGTCTCTTTCCTCTGCTCCTGCAGAATCAAACAAACAAGCAAGCCAGGCCCTCCCATTAAACTCTGAGGTTCAGACATGCCTTCGGTTGCCCAGGTAATCACCCACTGACATGGAGATGAACTTCTCTCCACCCCTGAGGATATGCAAATGCACTAAAACCAGGCGAGATACTCTGGAAATGTTAGTTTTACCTGCAGGCCACCCCTCCAGAAATCTCGCCTTACAATCTATGTGTTCCCCTTCTTCCTCAGTGGTCCCTGGGTGAGAAAACTGGAGCATTGTGACCAGACTAATGAGATAATGATAGCGACAGCAATAAAATTATGACAGTCCTCAAGCTGGAGGATTCAGCTAGGTTCAGTCTTATGCAGATTAAGTCCATAGCTCGTCCATTCCATAGGCAGGCAGTAGCTGAGGGTTCAGAGCAATCATCACATGGCAGCTGCAGCCAAGGGGGTGCATTCAGGCCACAAGGACTGTAGGAGAAAATAACCTTTAGGGCGATAAGATATGTGTTTTAATGACACCAGCATAGGCAAATCTTGTCCATCAAGTAGTATACATGCAAGAGAGTGGTTTTGTGATAAAACAGTGGCAGGAATGGGATATTGTCCTGGTCTAGTATACCAGACTTTCACCCCCATCCCTGTGGGAGCTACAGATGGGTCGATATATAGGGCTGCAGGTGGTACATGCACTGGCCGTAAAGATAAAACAAAACTTCCCTGCAAGATGCTCTTACCTCCTGGATGTTTTGGGTACACTACTGTGACCTTTGGGGGCCATTCAGCCATTACTCCAGGAATACACACAAGGCCAACTTCCAGGCCTTTCCCCCAAGGTACCAGAAGGGCCAGCCATCACTGGTCCATGTGTCAAAATGTCCAGGGCCAGGTCCATTCAACAGTGTCTCCAGGGATTAATGCAGGAGGGGCTGGCCGCAGGATGTTGCTCTGCTGGCCATATCCTGGCTTCAGTAGCTCTTCTTTGGTTTGGATGTACAGTTGTATAGGAGAGGCAGCAAGGTGTGTGAGCATATCCACAGGGCTCAGAGCTCCTTTAGGTGGCTTCTCATTCAAACGCTGCAGCACCGTCCATAGGCGAACTGACCAACCCCGTAGACTGTTGGTGTCCGACTTCAGACCATATTTCAACAAATTGTTGTACCTCTCTGCCATGCCTGCCCTGGTAGGATTATATGGTACATGAAATTTCCACTTTATTCCTAATTGCTGCACCCATTCTTGTAACGCGTCCAGTAAAGTGGGTGCCTTGATCGCTCTCAATCACCCGCAGCTGACCATAGGCTGCAAAGAGATGCTCCAGGCACCTCTTGGTGGTTTGCTGATCTGCATGACATGCAGGAAAAGCAACCAATAGTCCAGGAGCTGTGTCCATACAAGTCATGGTATACTGATATCCTTCTGATATGGGCAGAGGCCCAATGTAGTCTATTTGCCACCTGACAAGGGGTATTGGTCCCCTTACTATTGTCCCATGTTGCTGTGGGACTTGGTGTAAGTCCCTCTTAAAGCACACAAGGCACTCCTGGGCTTTGTTGATTTCTTCAAAGGTCAATGGCAAGCCCCACCAATGGGCTACAGCCCACATTGTTTTTTGCCCCACATACAACAAACGCTAGTGCAGCCATTGATTGGGCCACGTCAGAGACAGGCTTTCCTTCTAGCCAGCGCACCTGGGCCAATGTGTCTGCTTCATCATTCCCTGGGGATGCCAAAGGCAAATGGCCAGTCACATGATATACAGTAACAGTCTTAGTCTGACGAGAGGCCCAGAGGTCTTGCCACAACTCTTGCCTCCAAAGGGGCCGGTGACCAACCATCCAGTTGGCATGATACCATGTCGGTACTCACAGGGTCAAGCCCTGATAGATGGCCCAGCTGTCAGTGTAGACAACTATGGGGAAAGGCTCCTGGGTGATCATGAGCCATACAGCCCACAACTCAGCCAATTGACTGCTCTTCCCCTCTCCATCCTCCATCCATATTGTCTCAGTCTTAGGATGGAAAGCCACAGCCCTGCACTTCGGGGGCTGCCCATGGATGGAGCCGTCTGTGTACCAAGCATCTTCAGGCATAGGGTCTTTTCTCTCCTGCTAAGTAGTCTCAGCTACCAAGGGCTGAAAAGCAAGTTCTTCCTGCTTTCCACTGGTATTGGTCACTGGCTCCAATAAGCATTGGAGTTCTCCACTTAAGGGGCTAGTAGAGAGGGTGCTGCCCTGCTGTAAATATGCACCCCATTTGGCCAGTGTAGGTGTCTGTGCCATGCCACTCCATGGCCTTTGGGTCCAGTCTCACACCCACCCCGTGATGGGATAGGTTGTTATTACCTTGGTTGGAGCTGTTCCAGCAATGGACTCCCTAGCCAGCAAGGCGTGGTACACAGCAGCCAGTTGCTTCTCTATCAAGGCGTACCAGACCTCTGCTCCTTTCCATAGTTGTGACCAGAATCCAATAGGTTGGCGTGTCCATTCAAGTGGCTGC